>JAUJPP010000007.1:6581835-6598955 GCA_030562195.1 Nipponacmea schrenckii | reverse complement strand
GGTTATTACAAAATTTTACGCGTTATTTCTGAAGTAATGATCAAAACAAACACTATTCACCCGAATTAAACCAAATTAAACCTTTCTCCAAGATTTCATCTATGCATACACAGTTGCATTAAAATCAGATTAAAAGTGCATATTTAGTCGCGTTTACAACAAAATGTTGACGGACAGGGTTGACGTTAATGCGCATATTTCAATTCAATCGCATTAAAAATTTGAAAATGTTAACTTTGTACTATATTTAGGAATATCATGTTGTTTTGTATTATTTTTAATATTTGACATTTTGCGTACTCTTTTATTTGATTGAATTATATCATTTATAAAATTAATCTACATGTACTTGGACCAGATCCTAATCAACAAGGCCAAGCGGAAATCCTTCTAACAAGAATTCCAGATCGTTTAGACATCTAAACTCAGTCGTTCAGTAAAACTGGTTTATTCTCATATCTATATGATCTGTGCATGTAGTTACATTCATGTGTATGTGTGTTTTCTGAAAATACATAAATTTTAACACATATAAGAATTTGAATACATATAATGTACATAATAACATATTATTTGCCAGTCAACCCGGGGACAAAATTTGGTTGTTAGCGCAACAAATTACCGATGCCGTTATTATATCTTTAGTATACCATAACAATAACAATGCATAATACTTATGTTTCAGGTCATAAATTCAGTTCAATATCATACAATGTTGAATGCCTTGATCTATATGGCAACCACATGCCCAATTTCTTTTGATAAGGTACTTCCCCATTGTTGTATATGGCCCATATCAGAAAATATCTGTACTTCTATATATGATCACTCAAGTAAAAGAATGATGATATGGAAGACAACCACATGCAAAATGTAGTTACTTCCCTTTGTTTGGAAAATACTCGAAAGATCTTGTGCACAGCCAAACATTTATTTTGCACTCACCCGTAAATAGT
Source organism: Nipponacmea schrenckii (assembly GCA_030562195.1). Classification (NCBI taxonomy): domain Eukaryota; kingdom Metazoa; phylum Mollusca; class Gastropoda; family Lottiidae; genus Nipponacmea; species Nipponacmea schrenckii. The sequence continues at coordinate 6,597,999 of JAUJPP010000007.1, read as the reverse complement.
TAGGACAACATTATAACATTCAGAGGGAAAGGCCTTTACAAATATTATCTTAACATATACAAGCAATAATTGACCACGCGTCACCTCTTGCGACAGAAAATTCGCGAATACTCTCAAATCAAATAATATGCTAATTGTCAGCTCTTTAAGAGTGGTCTTACAAATATCACAAATAACATATAACAAAATAGTACCAGAAGAGTAGATCACTCTGCTTTATACCTGTCTAATTCGCGGAGAGGATGCAGAAAGAAGACTTTCCCTTTCAAAATCAGAAAGTAAAATGGAGGATAAGGAACATTCGGGAGAATTCATTGCAATATTAAACGAAACATTTCTTTAATCTTATTTTAGTGGCGGCACCAGTTATCATCATATATATTTATTTTTTCAAAAATTTTGTATGTGAATCGGTGAGTTTTAAAGGTTCTATTTGCTACATTCCATTTTTCAACTTTTATGTTAACCAATATCGATGACACAGCTGGGTTTTATGGCAGTTCGTTAAGCTTTTTGAAATAAACCCAGATCCAAACAGACCCGACGAGGCAATCCTAAGACAGTCATGGGCGAACGAGTCGCCCCTTCGTACCAATCATGTTCTTGACCGAGTGGGAACGTGAGGTTTTACCACTTTGTCCATTTGATCCACTTTCTTTCCCCTTTTTAAAGGACATTTTATTGTCTATTCATTACGGCTGGGATGTATGGCATTTCCGATCAGGAAATGTTCGTGTTCGGGTCTACAACCAGGAAATTCAACATGGCTACCATTGTGAAAATATTTGTGTGTTGCCTTCTAATGATGATTATCTTATGAGGATTATTTTTTTTATCGTATTACGATTCCTGTGTGAAACTATATTACATAGGAAAAACGCAGGCCTGATATTAAATATTCACAAAATAATCTTCCAAAAATAGTCATATTATGATAATAACTAGGCCCATAAACATTACTTTTGCCGCCAGACAATATTGTTTGAAATATAGTAGAAACATCTTGAGCACTTCGGTTCCTAAAGTGACATTCTGTATGAATAAATAACATAAATCTATGATTGTTTCTAAGGATTTTGGTTTCTAGTTAAATTATAATAATTACATTTACCTTACAGGAAACAGTTATTAAGATGTTGTCCCAGGGTGTTCTTTAGACATTAGATCTATTGCTGGAAATAGACAATTAAACCTTAAGAAGGCGCATTCGTTTAGCCAGAGAAAAACTTGAATTATTTACAGATTTTTAAGACAATCTGGTTTGGCTCAGGGCGATTTAAGTTTGCTGTTCTTGTGGTATATGGCCAATACTAAATCATTCAGAGTTCTCTCAGATAAATTTGACGTTCCCGATAGCACATCCCTTGTTCTTGAAAACTATTTGTTAGCACCCATGGATGAACCCTATTTAATATCAGATAACTTGAAAACAGTTAAGTATCAGTTTTTGCCCTTATTTTTTTAAAATTATTGACCAATTTTGACTCGCTGAAATTTGATATCACCCAAGGATGAGCCATATTGAAAATTTAAAAAAAATATCAAAATATATTTTATATGAATTATTGCCCTTATTCTTTACGGATTTTAATGAAACTTGCTGAAATTGTTTATTATCGACCCAAGGTTGCACTCTTTTTAAAATAAAAAAATACCGAAAAATATTTAATGAGTTATTACCTTGTTAGAAGGTAGAATTCTTGACAGATTTAATAAAATTTAGTAATATTGTACATTTATGACCTCAGAAAAAAGGTATGACTAAACGTTGAATCTTTTATGAGATTTCATTCCGGTGATACTGTACTGTCAATTTTTTGTTCAAATTCATTGTTACCAGTGGACGTAAATTACTTTGCCTGGCAAGCTATCTTTTATTAACGTCACGAGATATCTTCCATTTGAAAATATGAAAGTTCCGAAACCGGATCCTTTCAAAAGATTGGAGAATTTTAGCGGTTGGATTGCAAACGAGCATAGGTCAATTAATAAACCGACCTACTATGTTTTTGCTTAGTATTCATGTTCTTTCATTTGACAATACAACCGACACTGGTAATGGTAATTAGATCATAATCAGTATAAATCTTTGTAACTTTCATTCCTATATAGCTGTCTGACCATCTGTCAGTCAACTATTGTCATGGACACGTTAGAGAGCTGGTTTCTTGTTGGATTTTGACGAAATTTGGCGTGAGAGTTTGTTATACTTATAACCCAAGGATGAACTCATTTGAAAATCAGACAAATCGAAAAATTTTAAAACTGAGTTATTGTCATTGTTCTTGAAAAACACTTCTGCCCTTCTTTGTGGACACGATAGAGAGCTGGTTGCTTGGTGGGCGTATTACAAATGTTATCACAAGGATCACAACATTTTTAAATCAGACAAATCTAAAAATATTTTGTATGAGTTATTGCCAACCCTTTTTCTTAAAACGAAACTTTAATTTGGACACGATGGAGATCCTTTCTATCCGAAAATATAATCGCTATATTTGATCGAAGTTAACTCAAAATAGTCAACAACGTATGGCATGAAATATTATTTTACAAAAATATTAAATGTGTTATTTGGCATAAACAATATCACAGGTTAAAGACGAGAACGGCAGTTAAACATCCCATTAATGACAACTGTCCTTGTTCTCGAATTCCCCGTGGATACGATAGAGGGCTGGTTTAATGGTGTACGTATATCGCAATTTTGTCTTTTCCAAATTCACTAGAAAATTGGATTATCTGCAAGGTCCTACTCGGTACCCGGAAATGTAAACGCTCTGTTTGTTCGACGTTAACACAAAATTGTCAACAAAAACAAAACTCTTGTGGAAAGAAAGGGCCGTATTTTCGAATGATGATTAAATTAATCACTAACTAAGCCTAGTCACTGACTAGTTAACCAGTGATTAGAGGCTGACTATCTAGCAGATTCTTAAAAGGATTATTAGTAAGTTAGCAACTGGTTAAACCACTGACTTCCTAATCAGTGACTAGTTACATATTTTTGTTAACTACATAAGCGACAAAGCCTTAAAACAACAAGTCTTGATTGTCATGCCAGCTTTTTAGATGAAAAAACAAAAAGAAAGTTCAGTCTGGTATGAAATAGACTACTGTCCACATGTTCAGAGAAAAAAAAAATGGAGAAAGCAAAGAGAGACCGATCTGCTAATTGGACGGAGCAAGAAAAGGATAAATTTTTAGAGATAGTGAGAATACATATTGCTGAATTGGAGGATAAGAAGACGGATGGGAATGCCAATAAACGAAAAGAAATGGCTTGGACAAAAGTTCAAACTGAATTTGCAGTAGAGCATGGCCTGAAAGAAAAAAGGCGCTTAAAGGAATTATGGAGACGGATAAAAGACTCTGCAAAAAAGGATGTTGCTCGATATACCAAAGAAACCAAAAAAACTGGAGGTGGGCAAGCTCCTAAAGAACTATCAGATAATACATTGTTAATAAAAGATCTAATTCCTGGAGAATTTACTCAGATGTACAATCCTTTTGATGATGATGGTCGTGGTATTAGTGGTAAGGAAACTGATGGCGATGTTGACAATTCTGAAGAGGGTGAAAATACCAACATTGACATACCGGTACAGGAAAACATAGAGTCGTCAAATGATGACCATATCAATGATGATGATGATGGTGAAGATGTGATTATTAAACCATTCTCCCAAACTCCATTAGCCCCTACAGCAAGCACCCCTGCAACTCAAACTAAAAACAGATTTCCAAGTAAAAGGTAAGTAAAATTTAAAACGAATCATTCTGTCAAAAATAAAAGTGTATTTCTGATGGCATTAAGCTGATAATCTGTGTCATAAAATTATTATTTACATTATTGAATATCATACCCCACCTCCCCCCCCCCCTTTTTTTTTACTTTAGATGTTTACATAAGGAAGATAAAAAAAAACCACAGGCATAGTGAAATCCTTCAACTTGACTTATATTGTTAAAAAAAAACCACAAACAACAAATATTCCATTTCTGCACTTCATTTCTGTAATAGGCCCTCTGAGGATAGGCTTTCTTATTACATATATTTTACTATCATAATTTTGACTTAATTCTGTATTTTCAGACGTTTGCAATCTCCAGTGGATATTCCTGGAAAGAAACAGAAAACTAGCCCGATAATAGATGTTGAAACCAAAATTCTCCAGCACAGTGAGGAAGAACATAAATATAAAATTGATATTTTGAAAAAGAAGAATTGTCTTCTCAACTTAAAAACAAAATTAGCAGAAGCCAAATTGAATAGACTGAAACCTTGTCAAAAGTGCCAGCATTCCATTGTGGATTCAAATGAAGAGTCATCTCAGCATTCCATAGTTTTGGATTCAAGTAAGGAGTCATCCCAGCATTCAATAATTTTGGATTTAAGTAAAGAGCCATCCCATCATTCTGTAATTCCTGAATCAAGTAAAGGATCTGAGGTGGACAGAGCTTTTTCTTTCTTGGAGCTCCTTCAGGATAAAGACTAATGTTATACCTTATAACTGTTCTCACATTTAAAGGGACTAAAAAACTGATAGGCCAGGGTGTGCTTATTGTTCTTTTGTGTTATGTTTTATATTATGTTTTATGTTGGGTCATACATTTGCTTTTTATATTTAATATCCATATAGGCATTAGCATTTATGCATAAATGAAAATAATGGAATCTCTCCAAACAAAATTCCTTATATTTCCTGATTTTCTGAAAATGTGTCTATCATACTCCATGGCCATAGTAAATCACCTACTGTGAGCTGAAATATCTTAAGGCTGCATCGATGCATCACGATTCATTTTCATATTGCGATATTCGGTTATTTATGGTTACTTATCGCGATACATCAAGTCACATCTTAATTGTGTTTGATATAAATATATTTGTCCACATGTAAGTGTTCTTGAAGAAAACTATTACGTTTATATATTTCATTTCAAGTGAGGGTTAAGTTGCAATAGACCCTGATACTAATTATAGCAATAAAACATTGTCTTCCTATGGAAATTTGTCCTTAGGAGCATTCCTTCAGTGAAAAAAACAGAAATAGTACTCAAAATAGTTATTTCATATTATTTCATTGTTTGTTTCATTGAGTTTTACCATATTGTCTAAATTCACCCTTTGTTGATGTTTTTGGTTAGATATCTTTAGTTAAAACTTTCAGATAGATAAGGGACGTATCACATCAGGAATCTGTATGTTCCATCATACTGTAGAATCAGCTTATTTTGTCATTGCTTTTTTTATTTAAGTTTTATATGGCTCTAAACGCTTTCATTAGACTAAACCAAATATATGATGCTCGCAGAGCCTTAAGACGCGAGCGAATTTTTCGCGACGGAACAAATCCCTATGATATATATGATGAGCATGATTTTAGAAAACGATTTAGGTTTTCTAAAGATACTGTCAATTTTATACATGATTTGATAAAAGATAAAATTGAAAGACCTACAGCTCGAAGTAGAGCTCTCACATCCCAAACTCAGCTATTTATAGCCTTAAGATATTTTGCGACCGGCTCTTTTCAGCTCACAGTAGGTGATTTACTATCAACTTCTCAACCGTCTGTCAGTAAAGTTATCAAACTTGTATCAACCTCTTTGGCAGAGTTAAAACCAGACTACATAAAATTCCCAAATGATGTTAGGTTTCTTAAAGAAAGTTTTTTCGAAATTGCTCAGTTTCCAAATGTGATAGGTGCCATAGATGGGGTACATATTAAAATTGCTCATCCAGGGGGAGATGCTGCTGGTAGATATATCAATAGAAAAAACTTCTTTTCCATTAATACGCAGATAATATGCGATTCAAAGGGCAGATTTTTAAATATTGTTGCAAGATGGCCCGGAAGTACGCATGATAGTCGCGTTTTCAGTGAAAGTAGGATAAAAGAAAAATTAGAAAATCAGGAAATAAATGGAATTTTGGTTGGAGATCAAGGTTATGCATGTTTAACTTATTTAATGACTCCTATTTCCAATCCAATAACCAGAGCAGAAAAATGCTATAATCGCAGGCATGTCAAAACCAGAGGGATTGTTGAAAGATGTTTTGGCATTTGGAAAAGACGATTCCCAGTCTTGCGAATTGGCATAAATACAAAACTGGAAACTTCTTTAATAATCATCATCGCTGTTGCTGTTTTACAGACAATAGGTCAAACTAGAAATGATCCAGAATTTGAAGAAGATATTGATGATGGTCTAAATGACAACGATGCTGTTCAAAATGGTATAGAAATAAGAAATTTACCTGGTTTACAAGCTAGAAGGCGTTTAGTAGAAACCCACTTTTCTGCATTAGATTAAATTGGGATTCCAAAGAGCTCTGTTATCTTGCCTGGCAAGCTATCTTATTTTATGAAGATTATTTGAAAATGTTCCAAAAGGACATTCATTTAAGTTTCATTTAAGTTTTGTATTTCAAGCTAAAAGGCATTTAGTAGAAACACACTGCAATAGATTAAATTGGGATTCCAAAGACCTCTGTTGTCTTGCCTGGCAAGCTATCTTATTTTATGAAGATTATTTGGAAAAATGTTGTTTTTAGCAGATAGAAAGAAATGTTCGAAAAGGACAGTTTCATTTTAGTTTCATTTAAGTGTTGAATTTCATTTGTTGTATGATGGATTTCATTTGTTTTTTATGTTTTTGATAATAAATGAGAAAAAATGTTGTATTGTAGTTATTCTTTTAAAATTTTCAGCCACCCTTATCCATTCTTATGTGATAAATGATCTGCTTTATAATAACAGATAAGGCAGGTGGAGATACAAGGGCAGGGAATTCCCACTCTTCCAAATACCCCCAACTTCATGACTATCTTTAGGGGAGCTCACATAGCCTGTAACATTCAGATAGATATTTATCACACCAATAGGCTGATTTTTCCTAAAGTCATTTTGCAACCTGTAACTTTTAAAGCTCAAGAATAATAAAAAATAATGTTGTGCTATGGTGGCAGAGCATACTCACCCTTCCAAAATATGCAATGCTTTTCTTCTTATATCTATGGAAGGACAAACCTGTCATAATTAAATTCAATGCACATTTGTCTATGTCATTTGTAAAATGTCCATGCCATTTCAGAGAGTCCACAATGCTAAATGACCATCATTACAATGACTATACTATTGCAGTTTTGCTTGCCAGGTAGGTTAAGCTTATTATTCGAGATATCCTGATGCCACTATAACAAAGTTCATCAAAATGCTACTCCTCTTATTTATACCGAATTCTTATAAATGTGTTATCCTTCAATGATAAACAAGATTTTTACCTGTCAAATGTGTTTTTTCCCACTGAAATGTAATGAAACATAGATAGTCACCGACTTAAACTACCCCCCTTGCACGATTAAATATTTCCCTGATTTAACAACTGACTAGCAGTTAGTAACCTTTCGAGAATCTCAAATTTGTCACAAATCAACGATTATATGAGTGATTAAGACTAATCATTGTTCGAGAATATGATTTGGGGATAGTTAGTCATGCCCTTAGTGACTGACCTTAGTTATGCTTTAATCATCGTTTGAGAATATGATTAGCGGATAGTAAGCCGTTATTTTAGTCAGCAAAATTAGTTACCTTTCGAAAATATAAATGGATGATTATCCACCATATAGTCACAGTTTAGTCGATAGTAACCGTTCGAAAATACCAAATAAAATTTAATCAATGGCTAAAGAGATAACTAGGGATAATCACCTTTTGAAAATACGGCCCTAAAATATTTTATTTGGCATAACCTTGAGAAATTGTATCTATATCATGGGTTAAAGCCGAGTCGACAAACACGAGCTATTTATTATGTATCCATGGGAAGACTTCCGTATCGCTACTGAATGAGATTGTGCAAGATTATAAGCGGCGTAAATAAACTAATAGTAATTCATTACCAGAACAGTAAATCTGAATCATAATTTAGTGGCAGATTTTTGCAAATCAAATTAATTTAGGAGATGTGTGACAAAAATATGTTATATTGCACAAGTAAGTCTAAAGATAGATATGTCATGAAGTGTCAATTTGGTTTTATATACATAACTAAAGAAGTCAGAATATGATCACTCGAATGCAATGTGTCAAGCCATGAGGATCATTCTGTTTGCTTACTTGATCATTGCTGGTAAGATCAGATTATAAATATTTTGATATTTTTGTTTTAGCTAATATTGAGAATGGACATCGTGTTAATCAATTTTATTTTTAAAAAAAAATATGGAGCTTTTGTTGAGTAATTTGTATGACTCCCTTGCCGCACGTTGTCGGAAGATATCACTCATTACATAATCGGCTCAATAATAATAAATAACTAGAACTGCGTTGCAGTACTGAAGGGTTCCTCTTAAAGGTTTTATTTAAAAAGTTAACATATGTCTAAATGTTAACAAAATCAAGTGATATTAGAACTCTTTAACAATTCATGTGTTGCCATTCAAATTAAGTTCAACTGGCCTCACTTCCAGTAATATTGCGTGACAGTGTTCCACTCAAGTTTCGTAAAGATCGCACCGGTAGATTTTGAGAATTTCAAGGTCATCTGATATAACCCCAACAGCAATAGTAAATCTTATAACGTTACTCAACTTTAAACTCAATTTTCTCAAAAACGAAAAAAAAATTTCAAAATTCCCTTCGAGCAAAAGTTAGTAAAATAAATGTATTATTTAATACAATAATGCTTTTTTGGTTTTGAATTTAACCCAAAGACAAGTAGCAATTTAAGTATCAAAAAATTGTAAAAAATGATGTTTTTCTTATTTTTTGGTCACTTCCGGTCAACATTTGGCAAGAAATTTGGTACCAATAGATAGGTATTTAAATTTGGCATCTATTGACACCACTTTTATACAAATTGAATGATATTTGTCAAAGTTATGACCAGTTATGCAATTATGCAATTATCTATTAGGGGAGATAACTTATCACAATTATGTTTGTATGAGAATGTATAAGAAGTCAATATACAATCTACAAACGTTGTTTTAAGAAAAAAATGTTGAGAATGTAAAAAATTGAAATTTTGAAAATATGCAAATTCAAAAAATGACATTGAAAAATTGCATAAAAGTGAAAAGTCAAAGAAGCTTATTTTTTGCGTTAACATTGCCCGGTGTATAATCTGAAATCATTTTTCAAATCCATTGATTAGTTGCTGAGAAAAAACGACATTTGTAAAAATGGAAACGCATTCAAAATCGCATACTTCGCGCATGCGCAGAAGTCTGGAATTACATTTAAAATCTAAGTTGTAACAACATTATCAGGAAATATGAAAGTTTCGTAAAGATCGCACCGGTAGATTTTGAGAATTTCAAATGTGTAAAAAAAAAAAAAAAAAATAATAATAATAATAATCTTTACAGAAATAATAGTGTTCCTCGCGAAACGCTGCGCTGCGAGGAACCCTAATGACCTTTATGTGAAGAAAATGTGGGACATTCTAAGTTTAACATTGACCTAGATTGTTTAACCACTTTTTGATTGGAAGTTTTTGATTGGTAAGCCTGATTATGACTTATCACAACTTTGTGTGCTTATGTGTCAAAATTCTACCAAAGCAGGACAATATTCATATAGTTTTGAATTTTAATCAGAAATGAAAACAATTGGACATTGGAAAACATTGAAAATTAAATTATCCTTGTTTACATTTACAGTTCGTGCCGGAGTGGATCCGAAGTGTCCTCCGCCATCGGGAAATGTTTCGACATGTGTTATAACAGAGGATAGTTGTTATCCTGGTCGTCCATGTCCTGAAGGTAAACATTCTATTATAAAACAACAAAAGGTATTATATGTTCAGTATCCAATTACCATTTTGAATATTCAAAGCTGTAGGCCCTTGCACAAAGTAATAATGTTAGATCGGTATCAAAGAGGATGTCGAATCCAAAACATAGACGTAAGTGAAATATAAAAACCAATGAACGCTCAGGTCAAAACCACCTGTCATCAACAGAATAATTTGACAAGGATGGCATTATTCTGACAAGGATTGCATTATTTTGACAAGGAAAACATTATTTTGACAAGGAAAACATTAGGCACATATAAAGGATAAATCAGGTTTTGACAACATTTGAGGACATTAGTATTTCATATCATTATCTTAGTGCAGATGATTAATTAGTTTTGTTGGGTTTTCATCACAGGTCTTATTTGCTGTCCAGAAGGGTGTGGCTCGGTTTGCAAACCACCAGGTAAATTATTTTTTCTAGACTATTTGGTATGTACTCAAGCTTATAGATCAAATTGAACGGCAGATCGAATATCCCATAGATGACAATTCCATGAAATTAATTGCTGCTCTTTGGCGCTCTTGTACAATATGGCAGATTACAAATCAACATAACAAATAATATGAATAAGGCATGGCCTTGAATGAGAGCGCAGACTAGGGCTATTGATAATAATGACAATAATGACGCAAAATAATTCATTGATATTTTTCGACGTCATAAATAGCATGTGACGTCAGAAAATGCCCTGTCAACATAATTTCGACGGCAAGACAACTCTTATATGAGATAAACTTGTTTATGGAAATCCCGCATAGAACATTCAGGAAAAATTAAGATTTAACGTAAGGTGTTTAAATAGGGTACAAAACATCTATTTTAGTGTTTGTGAAAGAAATGTAATTTATTTTAAGAATTCCAGAATATTCACTTTGAGACTACCTTGATTGACTGCGACCTAGCTGTAAACAAACATGGCAGCCCCCATGGCGGCCATCTTTTTTCTTTTTTTTTTTACTAATAGTGGTGCAAAGTTCTTCTGATGCATATTCATGTATACATGTTACCATAAGAGAGAGCTTCGCTGCGCTCTCATATAAACACACAACAAATAAACCTCAAGACCTATCAACCTAACATAACCTCATGTATCATTACAACCAGTGACAAATCATTAAGAACGATACTGTATGATAATTCAGATTTTAGATGTTTTTTAAAGTGTCAACATTTCTTAGATTGGGAAGTGAAATTATTGAGCTGGATTTACAACAAGAGATTATAGTTATAAATTTCATTTTATTTCATATTTAATTTCTATATTTTTAGTATTTCCCAAAGATACCTGTGTGAGCGATAGTCAATGTCCTGAAGGTAATAATAAGTGAACATGCATTTATATTTTTATTAGAAGGCTAACTAGGTACATATATATGTGTGGTGGTAAATATAAAAAAGTGTTGACAGACGACATTTTGATGCTACCTTATCTGTTATAATGCTAGTTTGTAAAATACTTTTATATTCACCATTATAAATATTTCACAAACATGTTGGAGAATATTGCTGAATCGAATAATATTATCCAAAAACCTTTATGAAAGACTAAAATTTAAAAAATAACATAGGCTACTCGGGATGAAAACGTCTGTTTTAAACTATCTTTATTGAGCAGCGAAGTGAACGCATACCGCTGGCCCAAGTTCCTTAATGTTGGTTTTGGTTGTCTTTATTATGATTTAGTGCGATTATGTTGTTGAAATATTGATTATACTATATAGTATGGTTCTACTGTATATTATAATAAAGTTTATTGGAAGTTGTTTGATCATTTGTACTTTGTAGGTTATAATTGCTGTTCTGTTGGATCTACTAAAAGGTGTAAACTTCTAGGTATTATGTTTTATATACATATGTAATTTCTACTCACATTTAAGATTTATGAAGGTTTAATTTCGATATGTAGACCTACAAACGGTTTGAAATTAATAACATAATGTCATTCATATGATTGATGACTGAAATAATTGTCTATTTATGAATTATAAAGAGTAAAAACACATAAATGTACATTTGTCAAAAGACAGGTCTCGGATATGAACTTACACTTTGACAACATTTCTCTCACTCTTCTTGATAATATATGTATGCTCTTTTTTTAAAGGATGTCCTGTTCTAAACATTGACCCGTTGAATCCAATAGCATGTATCCCTGAAATTTACCCAAAATGTAAAGTTGACGCGGATTGTTCTAAAGGGGAAATATGCTGCCCTGGAGTATGTCATAACAGATGTATGAGATTACTATTGCCCCAAGTTAACAAACCTGGTAAATATATCTTGTTAATTATCTTCATTCACCTTATACCAAATGTGGACTGTCAAAAGCATTAGGAATGCTTCTTGCTTTGGCTGAATCCGATTCGAACAACAATTCACCCATTGTCTATATAAATTTAAATGCTTAAATATAATATTTTTATAATAATCGTGAAAACGTCACGAACCTACCAATTGTTAAATATAGTGGCGGAACTAGGTGTACGTCTGAGGTTGTCCGAATTTACATCCTAGTTATGAGAGTCTTGCTGTTTTACACTACAGTCAAAGTATTGGCAGAGTATTTTCACTCTTTCTTAAACACTTGATACCTCTCCCCTTGAGAGGTCCACTATTATTCTGTTTAATTTACGGGATGTGGATTACCTACTATTTTAATCCGAATCTGGCGACTCTATTTTTCTAAAGCGTTAAATATAGTTAAGGCTTCGGGTAGCGATTTCAATTTGTTTTAAAAAAATATTCTTGTAGTATATGACATTCGGACAGTGATTTCAATTATCAAATAATATGAATAAAGAAATATTGTAATAGGATAATCAAGCATGCTACGATTTCAATTTAAGTTATATGGTAGGATTGATACGATTTGATTATTAAAAGTGAAAAAAGAAAACAGTTAAATTTTAGAAATTCAGACAGAAATATTATTAACAAAAATATAAAAATATTAAGGCGAAATCCCTCTTTTCAAAAATATATTTTTGGCTAAGAATTGGGTGGTGGGGGACTTGGAACTCAGCTTGTGGTACAGAACAATCTTTCCATTTGACATACTGAAAAGTTTCTTTTTGTCTTTATAGGTACATGTTCAACTTTACCTGATGGTATAAGAATTCAATGTATACAATTCAAAGCTGATTGTATTGATGATAGCGGCTGTCCTGGTGATCAAAAATGTTGTAATGTGGCATGTGGAAAAAGCTGTGTTAGTCCCATAAAACCAATAAGTGAGTACAATAATTACAATACTGTGCCTAGATGCGCCATCAAAACGTTTTTAAGGTATTTGTCTGGTCTGGTAAGTCTTCCAGTTCTGTTTTTCCTTTCAGAAGCATAAAAGTATATTGGGAACGTATTCCTCATTATTCGTTACGATTTCTAAAGATGCTTATCCCAAGATAAAAAATAAGTGGCCATGATTAGAATTTGTTATACTCAAAATACTAGTATAATCAATAAAATTACTAACTATGATTTTATCACTTGGCTTTTGAGCATCTTTGAATAATCTTTTCTGAAAATCGGTCGAAAACTACCAAAATACTTCGGTACTACTGACAGTGCTCTTGAAATACAGTTGTGGCTTTGATTTAATATTTACAGCAATGCCATAGATCTTTTTTTTTACGAAGACCAAGTTTCAGTGTTTTGAATTCAGTGTCTACAATTGTCCTTCAAGTTGGTCATCTGTCCAGTCTCGACATTACCACTGCCAAATAATCTAGTTAGAGAAATTAGAACTTTTTCCTTTGATATTGCAGTATGCCCACCAGTTTGTGCAATTTTTTGCCCGAATGGTAACGTTCTTGATGAAAACGGGTGTCCAACATGTCAATGTAAAGGTAATGGTTTAAAGGATATGTGAAAAGAAATATGAAAATCGTTGAATTTGATCAAAAGCATTTATTTTTAAAAGTAAACTAACATATCTATCAATTCCAACAAATTTTTTTTTTTCAAAAAACGTTTAGAGTAGAAAAAAAGGCTTTCAAAGTAGGCTTCTTTAGCATGAGTCGAACGTTAATGAGCTAGGCGATCACGTGACCGCATGACGTCAGAGATGCCCAACTAAAATAAAAACAAATGGAGAACTAAGCCTAGCTAATATTATTATAACCTTCGGGAGTTTAGCGCTTTAATTTCTGATCATATGTGGGCAATGGAGGATTTATCAGCTGGTATAGAGTCATTAGAAATTAAGCCATATCAATTCGAACCATTAAAACGCTCCATATCTGACGAAACTGCCAAGCTTTCAGACTCCCCCCAGTCGGATTCTTCCGATCCATCAGAACTTGACACAGATACGGAAGAAGAGGATGATCCCCGTCTTGGAAATACGACATGGTAGGCAAAAACTTTTCACAAACTCTTTTAAATTGGCTCTCAACAATAAAATTGATCGGAAGAGGCCTTTGCTGATTCAAATTCGTAGTAGGCCTATAGGTTCTTTTTTTTTATCTTCATTACGACAGTTGCCGTTCAGTGCAGTGGCTAAAAACCACGTCGTGGTAAATATAATTAGGCTAGGCCTTGTTGCGATTTTCATAAAATTTTGAAGTTAGAAGAGTACAGTCGGCATTTTCATGGGTTGATTTTGATCTTGAATATTTGTAAAGAGCCTTCAGAAGTACCAAAAAATGTAGGCCTACGTAAATTGCATCAGGCATATTCGAAATTTCTCCTTTGGCTTTACTGCCTTTAGGATAATTTGAATAGGCCTACTAGGCTACCGTTTTCACACCTAGCTGGCACTTTTAAAATCAAATCATTGTAATATTGCAGTGGAAATCTCGACTAGGCTTATATAGCGGGATAATTGCTTTCGTTTGCAATCTGCGTGTGTGTGCTGTTGTGTGCTAATATAAAATGTTACCACGCTGTGGAAAAGAGCCACTGCCACAAATAAATGGCGTTACATAATTTGTTCTAAAATGGGGAACTCGCCACTAAAGTCTTTAAAAGATCTTATTCACATCCCACAATTTTGTTTCGGGACATGTTATACATTATTTAAAGAGGCATAAGTGAATAATTTTCTGGAGAAACTGTAATTTAGAGCCGAATTTATCATTATGGACGTAGGCCTTTTTCTCACTGATAGGCCGAGGAGGGTCTAGTGTTGCACCTTTTCGACGATCGCCTCTTTTGTTTTTCTGGTCAATGCTGGCATGAGGCCTAAGTGGTTCACGAAAAATGGTTGGCACGGCACCTGCCTTGAGCTTTGGATTGGCGTTCACATATCCATATTGGGCTAGTAAGACTGGGTTCCGGTCATACGCATCGTCTGCAAAATGATCGGAACACAGCCTGGAATATTTAGTGGGGGAAAAATTCTTCCGCTTCAGTTTGACAATCCAAGTTTTCACAAGATGTTCATCTTTAGGAAAGCGGAACATATGAACACCAGAGCCCTTTCCTCCGCGATTATTACAGCCATAGGCCACACACTGCGGCATAACGTCAATGTAAACAATATGGCGGGTGAATTAGATTGGGCATCTCTGACGTCATTTACAAAAGGTCACGGAAACGACCTTTCATTTTTGCATATTTCAGACCTGTGTTTTTAAAAGGATTTTTAGCTATTTTAGAATTATTTCTAATTTTTTTTATTGGTTGCAATCGATAGATGAATGATTTTACTTTTCAAATAGGTGGTTTCAAGCCTTTTTTGAAAATCTCTTCACATATCCTTTAATGAAATATTATAGAACTTCCAATTACCTCAAGTGCTAAATCCCAGCCAAGTGTAAATCTGTTCCTAAATTACGAAGCTCAAGTACAATTGCATTTATATTCATTTATATTGTCGTCATCTCTGATTGTTCCTCTCTCCGTTAATATGTCTATATATAGTTATATGATTTAAATGAAAATGAGGTTTTTAAATGAAAATGAAACTGTGATAATTTATGTTGATGGACTTGAATTAGTCGAAGCGCGTCCAAATTAGTTCCGTGAGCACAATACATATTACCGTTTTTATCCGATTTGAATGGAATTTTGTGTGACTATTCGATTTCAATTTAATAATTTTAATTGCGTTTGAAAAACGTACCATATTTTGAATTCATGTATAGTTATTTTATTATTATTTAAAATGTGACTTACATTACACAACATTTCACAATGTACGTGTATATCAGTCATGTGAGATGCATTGGAAACAAGGTTTTAAAAAAATATGTTTGTGAAATTTGTGCTTGCAAGGGGTTTGTTTGAGTAGTTTCATCACATGATCATGTACAATGTATCCTCTATGAGTATAATGTTAAAATGCATTGCAATGTGACTGATAAAGTATTTTACTATTTAAATGATATGTTATAAAACAGCATCAG
>JAUJPP010000007.1:6138529-6581335 GCA_030562195.1 Nipponacmea schrenckii | reverse complement strand
AGCATTTCTCTTCAAAATTAATTCCAAATGTCGTCTGTATAAATTTAAGCCTTTTAAGTATGAGTATTTCTCCTTTCTTCGTAACTGGCAGTAATATTATAAAAAAAGATCTTGTAATCAGTAAGTCCATTGGACTATCCAATTTGCCGACAATGCTTAACTTAGAGATACAGATTATCACCTCTTAATAAGCGAAAGAACTGTCAATGGTAAACTGTATTCTTAGCTTATTTATCTTCTAGGTATACTTTAGTTGCAGATTTTAAAGCTTTCAGGTCTTTGGCCATGTAATTATTGTTAACACTTCTGGGCGAAATTCTCTTTAATGCTGTAAAGTAAACAGTTTAAGAAATCATTATTCGATCGAAAAAGGGCAGTGTCGTGTAGAATGATACTAATCTACCTCTGACACAAGGGTGATATATTAATATGTGACAACATCTTTCTTGATATGGCTGTCATGATTTCCAGTAAACGTGGAAGATACACGCAGAAAACACCAACTCTGAGATGAAATCATAATGGATTAGTGAACATGTAACATTAACTGTTGTATCCTTTCATAATAGTTCTGTTCTAATGTGAGACTAACATTCTCTAGAAGCAACAAATCTATTACCGATTGCAAGTAACTGTATGCAAGAGACCCTTATCAATCAACTTGGTATTGTATTGTATTGTATTGATCTGAACGTTAACAATTGAAAAAATGCAGTTCCCAACGTTTTGCTTCGTTGCCATTAATCATTGGATCGAATTTGCAGCCAGGTATTCACAATTGTTAGATATATCCAATAAGATAGAAATTTGCCAGTTGACCTGAACATTACTCATGCTCTTTTATCAACTGTGGACTTTCGCATAAATAAAAGGTCGCCATAGACGTTGTTCTCAAGTTACCTTGTTTTTGTAAGTCTTTGATGATTTCCTGTGGAGTGAAACCATAATTGACAGCAATACCAATATCTCCCAATAATTTTTTCTCTATAGCATGTAATACATCCATCCGGAGATCTGTATTATCTTGTGAAATAGTGGTTGTAGTGGTGGGTAATGTAGTCGCTGTTAAATTCAAAATTAGCCAATAAATACTTGTAATTTGTACTTGTAAGTTATTAGTACAACAAAGATTGGGTAATGGGGTGCGCTCGACACATTTATTTTGTGGTAGTCAAAATCGAATAGTAACGTACATTGACTTCGAATATCGTAGCTTCTTATGATGAACATCGTATAGTTCCAAGATGTTCGCGACACATCTCAGAAATAAGTCATGCCCATTTAACCATATATGTATGTACTTACATTGTTCTCTAAGTGACTTTTCTCTCTCCTTGTTATATAGTTTTCTTAACACATCTAAAATTTCATCTGAACTCATTTGATGATCTTTATGATGCCCAACGTCATTTGTTCCCAAATAATCTAAATACATTTTAGAGTATTGAATAAATCTATAAACAACTTACATCTATATGTATAAATATAATTATATTCCAGTACAAAACGATTTACACCTCAGGTTGATGGAAATTCATACTAAGGGCGCCGAAAGATGCTCGTCAGTATTGAAGTTTATAAAAATAAAGACAAATAGTTAATGATGGATTTCATTTATTATTTATTTTATCTTAAATCAGCCTTTCAAAGTAAATAACACATGTTGCTTACCGCCGACACCATCCCCATTTCTATTATCTTCATGGTGATTCTCGGATTCGTGTTCTCTTCTTAATTTCTTCAATGCATTAGCCAAAAGCTGAAAAATGAATTCCATCATTTCAGTTTGGAAACGTTGATACTGAACAGGATGAATGAAGATTCCATTTCAGTGAAGGGAACTCGTTTAATAATCTAGCCCGATTTCCCATTATTGGAATACAGATTGGGATTAATGGAAGTTGATCTGACAACAGTTTCAAACTAGTATTGCCTATTAGCCTTATAATGGCTACGATTACTGCATCAGACGCGATATCGACCTCATCTGCGGGCTACAATGGATACATACCAGAACACCGGCTTTATCACCATGTTTTAAATCACCAAGTATTTCATTGAATATATCATCTGCTGACTCGTGAACGGTTGTTGTTGGTAAGGTTGTTTGTTCTTTACCATTAACATCTCGTAGCTATTCAACATAAATAGTCATTAGCAAGTATGATCAATCTCTGACCGGGTTTGCCCACTTCAATTCGGCAAAGTTTTCATCGATTCTATATTATAAGAATGCTATCATTTTTATTTGATGAATATATATTGGATACAATATGGATTAAAGCTTTAATCACGTCGGACACATTCATAAAGTTAAATAGCTGTTGGGTTTAAAATTTGGAATCGATCTTGAAGTACATAAAAAAAGCATCATATGGGTTTACTTACAATTTGTCGTAATTTCTGAAGCTGAAAAGAAAATAGACAGTTCATATAATAGAAGTTTGTTGTTTACGTACACTGTTCTGGAAGAGGATTAGCTTAGGAACATTATTGAATGGACTTTTTGTAGTTATAAATAGTGTTATATAACAGCTATGGGGTTTCAGTAATGAATGAATGGTTTGTTGGAGATCTCGATCATCATAATAGAAAAAGATGGAAATTCATAGTTAGAGGTACGTTTAAAGGGATTTTGCGATATGCACATTTGTGTAAACATTGTTTTTGTTATAAAATGGATCCCATACCTGTTCCTTTAGTGATTCTGCCTACAAGACAAGAGAAATAAACATTAATATGGTTTACGTGATCTAACAGCCAAATAACCATGACACATTGACATATTGTTGAATAATCTTAAAGGATGATATTAAAAACTTCAATTAGCCTTATGTGTATCTGCCTTGTATATACATTTTCATCTAAGATCTAAGAAATTTGATGAATTCCAGTTTGTTAGGCTATGTATGTATCGATGTATGTATGCAGATTGTCTAACAATCAAGTGCCGGTTTCCTGAAACCAAAACAGTTCGTGTATGTCATATGAATATACGCTGGGAATCCTCTGATATTTACCTCTCTAGTTTGTCTTGATATTTTATTGTCTGAAAAAAAGAATAAATATAATTAATTTAATAAATATGATCATACTTTACTAATATTTCAAATAACTATATGATAAACGGTATCATGAAGTAGTGAAACATTTTCATTAAATGATAAATTAGGTGATAACAAAGTTATAAATATTACATCTATATTATATCTTCATCAATCATAATTATCCATAAATATTAATTATATAGTATTGGGTTTCGGGGAAGAGAGGGATTGAATCACCCAGATGTACAGGCCTAGGGTGGAGAAAATATTTTATTATATCATATTTTATTATATCATCTTAGCTTTAAAGGAGTGGCATGAGTTCTCTTTGACCAGTTTGTAAACAAAGAGGCTACCTATTTCGCATTCTTTATTCTCGTAAATAACAACTGGCAATACATCCTCACAAGTTCAACCTAATGTAATAGGTTATTTCACAGGATTCAGCAATTTGCATAGATCGTACCCCAGTTGATACAGCACATATCGGTTATTGGTTACTTTTTCCGTCGAAAACTCTGATGAGGTGTATTCGTACAAACAAATCAAGTCGGTGCATTTATGAACATCCGTGATATAAGAAAGGTGGTTATTGGAGTCAAGGCGTAAGACGCGTATCGCAAATGTTTGACATTTTGAAGATGTTTGTGACATGACATGCGCATATCTTAATATACTATAATACAGTCCTTTATTAATATGTCTTTATTTAAATATAAAACAGAACAAATTTTAAGTGAGCAAAACCTTAACAAGTCTTATAACAAATATTACTTCACGATCCCCTTATAATAGAGTATAGGTTCAGATTTTGTCAAGTGGCCAAATAAATAATAGTATAACTAAATAATCCTTTAGGCCATAGATTGATATATCTTAATTCGGTTAAAATAATCGTTCGGTGGTATTATATTCTTCTTGACAACACTGCCAATTGTCAGCAATATTGTTCTAATTTCAGAATCAGAAAGAAAAGAAATCTGAACGCAAAAAAAAAAAACGAAAACAACCGGTAAAATGTTATGTTATATTCACCAATTGTTTTGAGACATTTTGATTATTTGATGATATCTTCATTCGTCAATATATTCTAAAGATATAGTAAGAAAGAAAGCAACAGAAATAATAAGGTTATACTATTGCGAACCCAAACATCACAAAACAAACAAATATATTATTTATCTATTTTATTTCTTATCTGACTACCCATCAAGAACAATTAGAAACCTAAGTCCCCACTTTTCGCGATTAACAACCGTAATGGAAATTTCTAAAATATAGCAAAGTTAACAAAAAGTATGAATTTCGATACCGTGTAATGTAGATTATTCGATAAGATAAAATTCAAATAACTAAATTAAACTTTTCTTACCTTTAGCCAGAGGTACACTATTCACAATAGTCGATAACGTTATGAGAAAAATTCCACCCATATTTATATCACAATACTTCATCTTGACTATTCAAAGTGACTAGACTTTATAACCACATGCATACATGACATCGATATTCAATACGAATAAATACATGTGATAACCCGATAAATATCTTGATATAGTGACCCCGCCTTTCTCATATCTTATCACCGGAAATGACGAATACTTATCCCACCTTTTGAAATATTTATAAAGGTATATAGACATAACTATAGGATATAACGAAACTTGGCCTCATTGTGTAAATAAACATGTTTCATCATATTAACTCGAAAGCAGTTAATTGAACATAGCTATTCATATTCTAAATGTATTATGACCTACAATCTATATACAGCAGTTCTAGATATAATATTCTTCAGTATAGAATAAAACACTGTTAGGGGAAGAGAGTATTTGTACTTCTTAAAGTCACACATTGCGAGGGAAAGTATTCTATCTCACTGATAAACTGACAAGGATTCTTTTGCTATTTTTTTCTTGTGTATTTGTTTTTTAGTGCCTTCAAAACTTCGCCAGTTCATCAACCAATGAGATAGTATGTATTTTGATCATTTCACTGGTGAACTGTGATTTTCGTGTAAAACTAATACGCCACCTGCTTAGTAAGTGTTCTGTTGTCCAAACTTCCTGTCCAAACATGATTTCCCTCTGCACACTGCATGATATTACCCGTCTTCATCAGCCCATAAGTTGCAGAAGAGTAAGACGTAATACTCTATTCATTCATTTTGGTAATTACACCTGATAATATAATAAACTCTTATTTTCCAGCAACGTAATCTGTCTATTTAATACATAATGCAAATGTGTGTTTAAAATAAGATGTAGATTAGAACAATATGTATCATTTTTCATATATCACTCTTTTAAATATCATGCATTATCCTCATGGGCTGAATGTTGGACAGGACCATGTCGTTGTGAATGTAATGAACCTAATCCACCCTGTCCCATGTAAATAAAGTGTTTATTATTAAGTTTGAGACTTTAAATGTTATGTCCATTTTACGACGTAATATTCCTGTTCCGGTAATAAACAGCTTCTACAAACTTTTATATAGTGCTCACTTAAGGAGTGTAGGCTTTTGCAACTTGGACCGTGTTACCTTGATATATTATAATAGGTGTGGAGATCACATTCTGTAAAAGGGCTGATAATACAATTAATGGAGACTTATCAGTAAAATGATGATTATGATTTTATAGGCTATTTTGGTACAGTTATAATTATTCTGTAGACTGCCATAAATTTAATGTACATAATAATACATAGACATAACTAAATACTATGATACATGGCACAAGCATCCCGATTACAAACAAATTGTCCACAGAGAGGAAATATAAAAGGTCATATGAAAATTTCGACGCATACTATGCTATAGTCTTTCGTTAACAGTCGATCGATTGAATGGACATTTTCCTGTGAAAATTTCAAAGGCCAAGAGGTAGTGCCATGTGTAGTCTACATGCAGGGTACAAAAATGTTCATTGTTTAAAATCGGGAAGGAGTGGGTAAATAGTATTGAAGATCAAACATGTTTATTTTTATCGTCAGTCTTAAAATTTCAAAAACCACCACCGACAATTACTGCCAAGAAGAGCACAAAATCCATTAATAATAACATTTTATACATAACATAAAAACGATATGCGTACTTTAAACCTTTATATAGAAGTTGATAATCATGAGCAATAAATAAAAACTTCATCAACAAGTGACTTACTCGTCACCTCAAACAGCTATAAAGTTAACGTCTTTGTGGACACGCCTGCGTGTTTTATGAACAAATCAAGACATTCATTTGAAAAACGGTCAACAAATTAACAACACATTATTAATCATTGGAAAAAAAAACTCACAAAACTCACTCGTTAATTGTTTTTGGGCAACGTATATCGAGGTCTAGTCGACTGCCCTTAAAACATTCTTAGAGTAAAAACTCTAAAGTATTGCAACATACTAATAATCAGGATGCTCCTAATATGATTTGATATTTTCACAGAATAGCACAATCAGTTGCACAACGTTTTCTGTATTGGGGAAATTGAGGTTTTGGGACGCAGGTCATTGAATGTCCTTCTGCTTGACAATACCTGACACATGGCCATTCAATTTCACCCATCCCGACAAAATCACATTTTAAAAAAGCCTCGGCGCCAAATCCGAACGGTGACATACCTCCCATACCACCCAAACCTCCCATACCTCCCATACCACCCATTCCCCCCATATTCATAAGTGTAAATGGGTCCACATTGTTGAAGTCAACTGGACGAGAGTGGAGTGGATGAGCGGAACCAGGTGAACCAGCATAAGGTGCAGGGCTTAATGGTGCTGCTCCAGGAAATCCCCCAGTACTACCAGACCCAAATAAAGAGTCTAGTAACTGAACTTCAGACATTGGTGGACCATTGGGTGAGAATCGTTGTTGTTGATTGGCTGGAACTGTATATGGGTTAGATTGTTGTGGTGCAGGAGTTTTCTTAGCTGTCAAATTCTTTAAACGTTGTAGTTCTTGACGAAGCTCACTGATTTGTTTCTGTTGAGAAAGAAGTTGAGGATGTGGAGTAGTTGTATAATTGGTTGGTTCCGTGGTCACTTGAGTCTGTAACAGCTGCTTGTCTCTTTCATCATTATACCTCTTTAGAGCGGAATCTATTACAAGTCTATAAGCCTCAAGTTTTTCGTTAAATCCTACTGGTGGAACTTGTTTAGACATGACAACATTAGCTAGCTTTAACTTTTCTAAGATATCCGTTCTTTGTGTATCACTTATGGTGTCGATAGTCAGGGGTGGAAGGGAAGCAATGGATACAAGATTTGTAGCTGGATTCGGTGCAGCGGCCTGTGGTGAAGGAGGGGATGGTTGTTGAACCTGGGGTGGTTGTGGTTTAGGTGCCGGTTCTACTGGCATTGATGCACGTTGTGGAACAGTTTGTAAGGCAGGCTGACTCATCATTTTAGAAAACTGTTCCATGAAGTTTCCCATTGGATTGCCTGCTAGTGTATTTGTATTGCCCATATCTGGAAAACCCATTGGACTACCACCAAAACTATTCCCCATCATACCCATAAGTGATTCCAAACCAGACATTCCAGTCGGAACATCAAAACCTAACAGATCAGATGCCGCAGATGCAGATGCTTCACTTGAAGGCATCCCCTGTGCTGGTAATCCTGGATAAGCTCCGGGAAACGATGGTATCTGACCCATTCCTGCAAATTGACTACTTCCGCTATAGGGGTTAGTTCCAGAAAATGGTGATGGAAATTGTGGTGGTGGATACCCCATTCCTGTCTGTGGCATACCAGGAACACCCATTCCTGGAACTCCCATGGTAGGTTGTGGTTGCGGTGCTGGTACTGGATACCCTAATGGCTGTGGTTGACCGGGTCCAGAATAAGGTTGTGGAACAAATCTAGGAAATGCAGGACCATTTGGTTGATTTTGTGGTGCATTGTTTTGGTTTTGTGGTGCATTATTTTGGTTTTGTGGTGCATTGTTTTGAAGAAGTACGTCTGTCAAGAATTTCTCAGCATCTGCAACCGGAGAAGGAGTTGTTGTTGGCTCAAATAACTTTACGTTTTGTAACATTTCCATTAGCGCTGCAGGTGATTGTGGGTCCCCCTGAAGCTTTTTCGTAACAGATAAGAAAGCTTCAACAAAAGTTTGAAAGTTCTTTGGTGGTTCTCCAATTGGTGCATTGGTGGTAGCTTGTGGGGTGATTACTGAGGCTTGTGTTACAAATGAGGAAGGGGGTGGAGTCTGTGCCTGACTTACTGGAAAGGCATCGCTATGGAAGTCTTTCAATTTAGCCATTTGGGCCTTGAGTTTAGCCAAGGTTTCTAGTTGAGATTTCTGTGTATTCAACAGGTCTTGAATCTGTTTAAGGAATAAAATGATTTAATAAGAATTAAGATACACCAACCATTATAACACATGAAAGACCATGACACACTCCTCAAGGTATATGGTCCAGATTTATGGATTGGCAGCGACCTAGCTACATCATACTGAATTTTCTCAAATTGAAACTAAAAAGCCTGCAAATTCCTAAGGATTCCTTTGATAGTTGTATGAATCACACAAAATAAAATTATTTTCCCTATTAACTGAGGTCAGTGAGAAAACGAAAGAAATGTCTTGATGTTATATGGAATTAAATTTAGCTCGAGTAATGGTGAAACAAAGCTTACATTTGAAGATACAGGAGCAGACCCACTAACAATATCAGTGGGTGCAGTAGTTGTTGTATCTTCTGGTGGGGCGTTAGTAGTAGTCATAGCTGCTGCGGTAAGTGCTTCTTGTGATGGATTAATACGAATATCGGCACAACTAACATATCTTTCTTGTATACCACAACCAAAGCAACAGTTATTCTGTTTATCACAACCGTACACTACAGCTGAAATATAGCAATATTTGAAAACATGAAAACCTTTTCTTTTTTTTTTGCTATTTTACAACATACAAATCATCAGTTACAACAGCAGTTATCATAGTTATCATAACACAATGCGGAGTTTATTGGGTTGACAGTGTCGAATCCGGGTATTTATCTGGCTTTCGTTGTTTTTATATCTTTTTTTAAACTAAATTACAGTCAAATCCATATGAGGGATTTTCATTTTCCATTGACGATCTATGATTAAAAATGAATCACATTATTTCGCCAAGTTAAATACAAAAACTGAAACTAATTCTATTAAGCCTCAAATCAAGGCATTTGCGGGTTTTTTTTTCAAAATATTGCAAGCTTATATAGATCCCAATTGTATTCTTATTTCCCTTTTGACCAAAAACATATAAAGAAATCTGGATAATATCGTGCAGTGTGATTCTTCAAATGAGTCTTATATTTTTTACTCATCTTTTTGTCGTCTTAATAATTTACGTCTCGCGTACGACATAAAGACAAAGTTAGTTCGTGTTTTTCACGTTAAATAAATCGTGAAAATTTGATTTAAACAAAGAATAATGACATCTAAACACTACTAAAAATGAGTTTTATGAATGATGAAGATAAAGGCAAAATATAGTCATGACATGTAGTTATGTTTGTTAAGATATAGCAACTCATTATCTAAAAGGTATATTAGCAAAGTTTTTTCAATAACCGCTTAGTTTAATTAATAAATCGTAGATATTAAATTCTTTCGTCATCAAGTCAATCTGTTGAATAGTATATACTCTAATTGACCAAGTTGATAGTAGTAGCAAGAAATAGTTTTACTTTAACCTCACATCCAATGACAGTAGGGCCAAAGATAGTAACTTTTTGCTACCATAGGTAACCTTTTATAGCAGGCATATACCCAAAGATAATAACACCAAAAGATAGAGGCCTATACACAATACCGAAAGATAGTAACTCTATACCAAATACAGTCATTCTATACCAAAGATAGAAACTCTATACCAAATAAAGTATCTCTTTACCAAATATAGTCACTATATACCCTATATAGTAACTCTTAATCAATTACAGCCACTCTATATAAAAGATAGAAACTCTATATCAAAAGATAATAATTCCATACCATAGAGTGTTCCCTTGAAGAAAAGGGTAACCAAATAGTCAAAAAATTGAAACTCTTTTCCGAGAAATAAAGCATATCATAAAGATAATAATCCAATGAAAAGAACATACCATATAACTAAAGATTGTAATCCCATAACCAAAGAATAACCAGAGGTAGCTAGGTTTTCCCAAAGACTCCGTTTAATAACATAATCTCATACATGTATACTTATATAGAAAGACTCTATCAGCATGAAATGTACAGAGAGATGTATAGTATAGGCTACACCTATAAAAACTGCTAAAATAGCTGAATTGGCTGTCTAAACCTATAGGCCATATACTTACAAGTCGTATATGTCCATTGTAAAACACATCGTTCGCAGTTCAAATCAGCTGGTAAAACTAGATCAAATGTTATATTTTTATTTCTTGGTGATGAAGCTATTTTTAGTTTTGTTGCACCATCTGTTGTCGCCAACACAGAACGATTGAGACATTCTTGGGTGGCTTCTTGCATGTTTGGCTCTAATTTACATAAACGAAATTGGAAAGTTCCAGGTCGCCCCAGAACAAATTGAACTGTAAAAGGCACCGTCTCTCCTTGAGTATAGTTTCTACCAATAATTCCTGTAGCGTATTTTCCTCCGAATTCATTCTCTTTTTGAGCACTAAAATTATCACCGCAAATGCCACATCGACCTTGGTTATTCTGTAAAGTCTGAAATTAAAGAAATTTTAGTATTTAATGTTGTTATTTAAAGTCGGAGATTTATGTACATCTAAAATACAAATGTTTATACTACATACTGTCACAATATGTGTCAGTGAAATAAATTGGAGTTTATACAAGCAACGCCATGTTGTGTAATGAGCAAGTTTGCAAGGATAGAGGCATCATTAGCCTCTTTATTTCGATTACACAGAGGCGCATGTACGGGGCTTGGTTCATTGTCTTGTCCGTTTGACTAGACGTTTTCTCCTTGTCAGCTCCTCCGATTGGCATCACCGACAGAGGGGACATATAGTTTTTGTTTCCTGCTCTATGAACATCACAGATCATTTACAACGTTGTGTATATGATGAGTTTTATCTTGTGTTTTTTGGTGGAATAAATTCAAACGTGTAAACTTTCAAAATTATATTCATGGTTTGTGTTATACATCTATAAGAACAACAAAGGGGTTATCAACAAGGATGATGGACATGGAGATCGTCTCCCTCCATTTGACACATGAATTTACAACGTTCGTTATTATTCCATCACAAAATTGAAAGGAAAATAGCAAAGAATAATATTTTAATACTTACCACGATTCCTCCGCAATTTAAATAGCCATCTTGTTTGTTAACAGGTACGTCGAATCCGTATCTCCACATCGAAGACCTATTCGGAGGGTCAATTAATTTAACATTTCCATGTACACCATTAATAAATCCAAACAAATATATCATAAACAGTATAAGTAACCGGCGTGGCCTCGCCATAACTCTAGAAAAGGTTAGAAATAATTTGAAAAAGACTGAAGAGAAGTCGACTTATATTATTCTCAAGCTTTGTGAGCTGAGATTTTCGTTACGTCAATGACACAAAACGTTA
This sequence comes from Nipponacmea schrenckii, assembly GCA_030562195.1. Classification (NCBI taxonomy): domain Eukaryota; kingdom Metazoa; phylum Mollusca; class Gastropoda; family Lottiidae; genus Nipponacmea; species Nipponacmea schrenckii. The sequence continues at coordinate 6,569,723 of JAUJPP010000007.1, read as the reverse complement.
CTTCACAATGTCAAAAATATTCATACATGTCATCCAATAATTTATGTATCTTCGTCGGAAAACTGAAAGGTTCAACAACAATCTGACGAGCCGTAGAATTTTATGAGACATTAACATATATTATCGTCATAGAAAATTATCACTGTTGCTCTTAACTAGTATCTTTGTTCTACTTTTAAACTGACCAAGTCTTATATTTATATATTGAAAGTTCCCCCTGTCATAGTTCAAGTCGGCTTGATATGTCATACCAAACGAGATGTATCATTCTACTTTGTCTTATAATAACATTTTTAAGGTTTTTCGAGCACAAATGCGTATTGACTTCAAATCAGAACAAGCCAAAAGTTCAAATTAACTTGATTGACAATGATTGAAACCTATTTTGAACTGAATATCACCCATGGAATCATATTAACATGTTAAATATGTTCGTGATCTGTCTTCGATCGTTTTTTCTACAAAATTAAAAATAGATGTATATATATGGTTATTTTGGAAATTTGAAATAGACCTGTAAAAACTAGGCATCAATTAACTTTCAATGAAATTAACAGCACGCAAAAAACATTTTATGACCAGCTTCAAATTTTTAGCTACATGTTTCATCTTACCAATAACAGTAACTGTTGGCAATATTTAAATTAGGTATCAATCTTAAACAAATCAGCAGCCGTATACATGTCATATGACTTGTACAGTAGAAATGTGCACATTTCATGATAACAAATTAATTACCATGTACAGTTCTTATTGCATATGATAACAACTTTGGACAGGAAGATACATCAATATGTAAAACATATTCTGAAGCTTGGCTAGTCTTTAAGCTGTAGTCACCCAATAATATGACCTCTTCCCTGACCAATGTCATTATAGAACCTATCGCCCTTGTTTTGTTGACCAATAATCTTCAACATACATGTTACATACTGATGCAGCAGCATCACGGGTATCATGGGTATCCATAACATTAAAATTTGTCCTTAAAATTAGTGTAGACAGAAATCGACAAAAGGCTAGGGTAGGACCATACAAATTTATGATGTTTTGAAAAGTTTGATCATGTATACAGGGTTTCTGCGTTTTGGAATTAACATAAAATTTGAAAATTTTAAACTTGGCCATAAAAGCTCTATTCATCAGAAAATATACCTGCTGCCATAAATATCATAAAAAAATATAAGAAAAATAAGATATTATTCATAAAGGTGCATTTGATTATTGAAAAACGTTTAATAAATTGCTAAAGCGTTTTTAAAAAGTGACATAGGTTTGTGAGCTTTTCAGATTTTAAGGGATTCTGTTACTTTAAGACATCAGGTAAGTTTACAAATGAATAAATACTCATATTGACCATTCTTGAGAGATTTTACCTTCGTGCAGTATCCTTTAAACTGAACTTAATCAGATACAGGATTTGCGGTATCACATAGCAATTGGCGAGATCAATCTTGAACCTACAACCGAATTGTTATGAATTGTTGTTCTGAAATAAGTTACGTTGCGGAGAGGGGTGATATAGGCATCTGCCTGTTCTCCGATCCTTTTTCTATACGGAATAAAATATTGTTTAACAAAAAGGGAGCGGGAAGTACTTCATTTTATTTTTATTGAAATTATTTTATTATAGTTTTTATTTAAATCTACTTTCTGATAGTATTGTATCACAGTAATAAATTGGCTGAAAAGATTGGAGTGGCGGTATGAATTGGTACTTTGTATTTATTACTCTTGTTAATCATATTTTTTCGAATTAGAATTTGCGATTAAGTCTTGTGAACTTTTTTAGGTACCTAATCAGTTATCATTTTATCGTGTTACATGTAGGCCCTAAGTTATAATTTAGTAGGCTAAGACAGTGTATTTTAGCTTTTTTTAGAAAGGAATTCGCGTAACTGTCACATTCTTATTTATAAACGTAACTTATTCACGAGTTTCATAAAATTAAATAGTTTGTTCAATTGTGGCGTAATACAGTATATATTTGAGCAATTAGGTTAACCCAACCGGAAGTTACCTGTCAATTTCAAGCGCATGCTCAGCGACGTGGAGTGAAAAATGACAACAAAGTGAACTTCATAAATATTTATTTCAAGAAAATAGATAATATTATGATTTGAAAGCAATTACAACATATCAACTTAAATCACAAGTAGGTTTGTTGTTTTGGGAAATTATGAGGAAAGCCATTTTTCGAGCGACAATAAGATAAGTTGCACGTATAAGGATAAAGTTTGTCCCAGAAACTTGAGATTTTGTGAAAAAAGGGAGAGGGATTTTATGGGTACTTTTGGTGAAGTAGAAGGGAAGCATTAAAATGTAACATGGTTAAATAATTTATTGAGTTGAGTTATGTGATCCCACAAACCTGATACTGTGTAACCATGCCGTAGGTTACTGCCTGTTTTAGTTCTCCCCACTTCCTAATTAAACTATCGATTTGAAACTTGTTATAGAGGAATTGATATGTGTCCTGCTACACTCGTTGCAACGCAGTGAAAAATAAAAATGTTGATCGAAATGACCCGAGATTGAATGATATTTAAAGGCATGTAAAACTAAACAAAGGAGTTAAGTGCCCCTGTTATTTTGCAATTATCCAATTTATAGGAAGAATTTTCAGTCAGTTCAACACTTTGAAATTAATTAAAAATAGAAGGAATGGTTTGAATTTTCTGAAAATAGATAGCTTTACAGGAAGTGAGGAGCTGCATAACTAAAACAGTGCGCTTAACTTTTCTTATATTTTCAGAAAAATAATGTATAGTCTAATCAATGAAGTTATTTCGATATTTTCAGAAATGGGAGCAACAAGTAGCAGTTTAAGTGAATTAGGAGCAAATGAATATTTACAGAAACTGTCAGGAACTGAAGCTATTGATAAAATAGATCCTTTCTGGAATCAACTTCTATCATTTTCTTTCCTCATTCCAATTAACACGTAAGTTTACTGGTAAAAGTATATTATTATGATTTATTAAATATATTTTCATATTTGTTCCCATCAGTCATTATTATATGATTTCAGATATTTCAAATTAGTATTAGAATAAAAAGGTTTGACAGTAACAAATAGGTTAACAAAAATGGCTACTTTGGAGTTGCAGAAACTTCTCACAAAAAAAGTTTTTCTGACCCTGCTTTAGCCACCACCATCAGAATAGCTGTAATAGAGGCAGATTCTTTGGGTTTGGTAGTAATGTGAATGCAGGTTGAAATTCTCAGCAAGATAAGAAATTGTCTAAATTTGCTTGTTTTATTTCAGATCTGATTCGAGAATATTAGAAGAAGCAACCTCCCAGACGTGTCGTAATTTTGCTATCAACAATTGCCATACTGGTAATTTTTCTGCCCTGGTTCACAATTTTTTAATCCGAGCAACAGAGCTGAAAGCTTCAGCGCAGTGTGAAGAGTAAGTTGGCAATCTTACTTCATCTTATTTGGTTTCTTTGATTGTTTTCTTGATTCAATACTTAGAGGTATTATGACATGTTTCAGATATTAAACATTTGTTTGCATGAAGCATAAAACTTTGCATTTGTAGGGTTATGATTTTAAGGGATAAAAGGTCTTAGCATGAACACAAAATTTTAGTTCTCATGAAAGGTCAATATGATCAATTAATTAAGTGTTTTTCAATAATCAAATGCATCTTCATGGATAATTACTTAGGATTTTGGATATTTATTTATAAGCTTATTTTTATGTTATTTAAGGCAGCAGGTATATTAACTAATGAATAGAGCTCTTACTGGCCAAATTTAACATTTTCAAGTTTTATATTCATTCTAAGACCTATTATGCCTTTAATATAAACTATGAAATCAACATGTTATATTTGTTGTCTCCCTTGCTTTGAAACTTCTTATTTCTCTGTCAGTGATGCAACTTTTCAAGGCTTACGTGGAAAAATAGCCTCGATATTTGAATCAGACACACTTTGTTGCAAACTCTTCACATTAAAGAATCCTTGACAGTTGGAAGAAATCTGTTGCCCTGTTAAAATTACATTTATTGCACACTTTTATTGTCTATTTTTATTGAATGGTATGATATCCATTGTATCTGCTTAGGTAACCATCAAAATGGTGAAGTTTCTGATTGTTTTTAATGTTGATGTTGTTTTATTCTATGTTTTCAGTAATATATTTATATGGCAGACATATAATGCATTGTTTATTATCAGAAGTTTATGTAAATATTTTGTGGAACATTTAAGTGAAGAATTATTGTTACAGCAATTTGATTGTAAAGCTAATCCAAATGGTATGTAGTATTCTGTTATTTTTGTGATATGTAAGACAGTGTGATATGCAAAAATTCAAGTTGGCAATTTTTTATTATGACAAATTCCTATCACCTAGCTCTACCTCAGCAATAGTAATAGTATGTCGATTGTAATAAGACTCGTAATTCCATTGCTCATCTGAAAGATAAATATTGATGCTATGGACATTATATTAACTAAATATGATATAATTGATCATTTATGCAGCCGCTTTATTTTATAATTACTGTTATATTAATATCTAGTAGATACTTTATGAATAATTTTTAAGAAGCAAGAAGTTATATATAAAAAAGGCAATTTTATAGAAAGATATATGTGTATCTTTATTTAAATTATATTCAAGAATCTGATGGTGATAGTGAAGATGAAGAAGATGGTACTGGAGAACAGATGGGTTTATTAGCTGAAGAATTGATGAGTTCATTGATAGAATTATTAGTTGATGTTCCTGTCCTGTAAGTATAGTTAACTTCTATTTACTACTTAGTTTACTTCTCTTCACTACTTACTTTACTTCTATTTAGCAATTAGTTTACTTCTCTTCACCACTTACTTTACTTCTATTTACTACTTAGTTTACTTCTCTTCACCACTTACTTTACTTCTATTTCGCACTTAGTTTACTTCTCTTCAACACTTACTTTACTTCTATGTACTAATAGGTTTACCTCTCTTCACCACTTACTTTACTTCTATTTAGCACTTAGTTTACTTTTCTTCACCACTTACTTTACTTCTATTTCTACTAGGTTTACTTCTCTTCAACACTTACTTTACTTCTTTTTACTACTAGGTTTACTTCTCTTCACTACTTACTTTACTTCTATTTCGCACTTAGTTTACTACTCTTCACCACTTACTTTACTTCTATTTCGCACTTAGTTTACTTCTCTTCACACTTACTTTACTTCTATTTCTACTAGTTTACTTCTCTTCAACACTTACTTTACTTCTATTTAGCACTTAGTTTACTTCTCTTCAACACTTACTTTACTTCTATTTTCTACTAGGTTTACTTCTCTTCACACTTACTTACTTCTATTTCGACTTAGTTTACTCTCTTCACTACTTACTTTACTTCTATTTACACTAGGTTTACTTCTCTTCACACTTCTTTACTTCTATTTACACTAGTTTACTTCTCTTCACCACTTACTTTACTTCTATTTACTACTAGGTTTACTTCTCTTCACCACTTACTTTACTTCTATTTCGCACTTAGTTTACTTCTCTTCAACACTTACTTTACTTCTATTTACTACTAGGTTTACTTCTCTTCACCACTTACTTTACTTCTATTTCGCACTTAGTTTACTTCTCTTCACCACTTACTTTACTTCTATTTACTACTTAGTTTACTTCTCTTCAACACTTACTTTACTTCTATTTCATACTAGGTTTACTTCTCTTCAACACTTACTTTACATTCTATTTACTACTAGGTTTACTTCTCTTCACCACTTACTTTACTTTATTTGCACTTAGTTTACTTCTCTTCACACTTACTTTACTTCTATTTACTACTAGTTTACTTCTCTTCACCACTTACTTTACTTCTATTTAGCTACTCTAGTTTATTCTCTTCACCACTTACTTTACTTCTATTTACACTAGTTTACTCTCTTCACCACTTACTTTACTTCTATTTACTACTAGGTTTACTTCTCTTCACTACTTAATTTACATATATGTACTACTAGGTTTACTTCTCTTCACCACTTACTTAATTTCTATTTACTACTTGGTTTACTTCTCTTCACCACTAACATGTACTTCACTTCCATTTACTAATAGCTTTACTTCTCTTCACCATTTACTTTACTTTTATTTACTACTAGGTTTACTTCTCTTCACCACTTACTTAATTTCTATTTACTACTTAGTTTGTTTCTCTTCACCACTTACTGTACTTCTCTTCACTACTTACTTTACTTTTATTTACTACTAGCTTTACTTCTCTTCACTACTTACTTTACTTCTATTTAGCAATTAGTTTACTTCTCTTCAACACTTACTTTACTTCTATTTACTACTAGCTTTACTTCTCTTAACTGCTTACTTTACTTCTATTTATACTACTAGGTTTACTTCTCTTCACTACTTACTTTATTTCTATTTACTATTTAGTTTGTTTCTCTTCACCACTTACTTTATTTCTATTTACTACTATATAAAAAAAGTTTACTTCTTTTCACCATTTAGTTTACTGCTATATTTTACCTTGTTTACTTCTATCCATTCAGTACATTAAGGTAGGGGGAAAACTTAATTGAACTTTGTCATTTGTATGCAATTTTCTGTAATATGAAATTTAATTAAATGGCCTGGCACATTTTACAAGATTCTCTTTTATAATTTCAGAAATTTTACCTATGCCCTCCATCTTGAATCTTTAAATACATTACTGGTTTTACTATCAATACAGATGTTTCAAACACAAGCTTCCAGTAATTTTACTCTCTATAAGTTTATGATGCAGGGTAAATGGTAGGTATAAGCTAAGTCTACAGATTTACAGGTTATAATATGCCAGACTTGTCTTATTGGACTGGTTGTCAGCAAAGGTAATTAAGGGGCAAAAGAGGAATTAAAAAGGGAAAAAAATAACGCATAGATCGCTGAACCTCGATTTATTGTAATATATGAAGATGGCAGTTGCTGCATCACTGTTAGAGTAGAACTGAATTGAAATTATTGCAATCTTGACTGGGATGCCACTAGAGAACATGTGAAAACAATGTTAAGCCAGCCAAGATGATGACTTTCAAAATTTTTGGTCATGCTATGAATGTTTTGTGGAGGGCATAACCGTTGAATTTCACATTATTACACATTCATTTATTTTCTTTTATCATTCATATAACATGCATTATTTTATTAATGTTAATGTTGAATTTCAGTGCTATCCATGCCCCATTATTATTAAAAGCATTACTATGGAACTATATGAATCAAGAGAAATGCCCACCTGAGTTATATAAAGGATCTGAGGACAGTGGTAGTATGATAGTCAGCCTAACTAATACAGTAGCATGTAAGTACTTTCATATCAATTGATTAGATCTTGGAGGTTTTGGAGATACTAAAGGAAAGGTTAGTAGTATGTAAGTACCTTTATATCAATACCAAGTTTGTAGTATACAATCTGAGATTTTATTTAAACATTAGGTTTTGTAAAAAAAAAAATTTCTTGAAAATTTCCGATTTATTAAAAGTTGTAAAGTTACTACTACTGGAGACTGCAATTATTGTGTTGTCAGAGATAAAACATCATATAAATATGTCGTATGTCATGACTACATAGTGTTAATAAATGTTTATACTAAATTAATATGTGACTGATCTTTTTCCCTTACAGCCAGTTTATGGTCAGTGGTAACACTAGGTATGGGTAGTAGTACTGAAGAGAAGAAGAAAGAAGAAGAGTTTACTGAAACCTTACTTGCTAATCAAAGTTTACTGTTTATCTTAGTACTAACTAATCATTGTACTAGTAGTTTTAAAGGACTACATAATCCTTACAGAGAGGTTTTATGTTCCTTTCAAGACTCTTCAGGTAATAGAGATTCTTCTTTTATGATCTAGGTGTCGAAATGTCAAATGACAGAAAATACTATGCACTATATCTATAGCTTTAACCGGATAATCTTTCTACACCTGTTAATATGATCAAAAATAATGATATTGTAGTTAAATAGAGGGTGATTAAATTAAAATAATATTTTTTTATTTATAAAAACAGCTGTAGAAAGATTATCAGGATAAGGGTACATTGTATAGGCTACTTTTTTTCTCATTTGAAAGATATATCACATAAGACCCTTTGCAATAAGTGATCTTGTTAAATCTTAGATTTTGTGGTAATGCAGAAAATAAAGTCATCAGATTAAAAATTGGAATTAAAAATTTATGCTATCAATGTACCTGATACATATACAAAGTTGAGAAGACCTTTTTTCATGAAAACAACTCCTTCCATCAACCGCTCTTTTATTACATTACATAATAATGTCACAGTTATTGTATTTGATATTTCAGACCAATCTGTGACACAGACTCCCTCCCATGCTACAGCTACATTTAAAATAGATTTTATAAAGCTATATCAAACATTATGTGGTACATTACGAGATGACCAGACCACATTATTATTATACTTATTAATACATCGTAATCCACAGTTTAAAGATTATCTTCTATCAAGAACAAATATTGATCAATTGGTAAGTTTTCTAGTAAGATAAAAAAAATTGTATCTGTACAATGTAATATTTTATTGACAGTGTTCCTTGTGGTGTTTCCATTATTCACTCTACTAATCTACTATAAAAACCTTAATGTCATAAAATGCCTAGCTTTAGTGGAATTGCATGGAAAGTTTAGAAATACTCTTATCATCTCTTTAAGGTTTTGATAAGAATGGCTTGGCTCTGTAAGTAAAACTATCATTCTGACTGGCTTATCTGACAGTCCAGGTTACAATCCTGACATAGGTTAAGATAATACCTTTGTAAACTAGATTTCCCACCTGTCAGTAATAGAGGTTGGTAGAGAAGCAGTCAAACAAAAATAAAGAACTGGAAATGCTTTTCACTAACATTTTAGGGCGTGCAGTTTAGGCAAATGTTACATTTAAGGATAAAAGTTTAAATCTGTATTCCCCTTCCAGGTAATGCCATTATTAAAGATACTATACCAGGCTATGGAACGCAATTCACACCATATTTACATGGCATTGATAATAATATTGATATTAAGTGAAGATGATGTGTTCAATAAAGCTATCCATGAAATAGTAAGTAGACCCCCCTCTCCCTTTTATCAATCATATAAAAATATCATAACAGAACCCGAAAATAGAACAATACGGAAGTCTTTTTCAATCACATAATTTGTCAGTGTTCTTTAGAAACAAATATTGTTTAGGTGACCCACTTCGTTTGGTTAAATTGTTGTCATTAGAAAGAGGACTGTGGAGGAAAAATTAGATGACAATGGAGACAATATATCTATGTGATATAAATCTCACATGAATATTGCAAAATGGACTTCCATTTCCAAAAGTTACTGTCCTGATCAAATTAAGTATCCAAAACATTTCTGTTTATAGACCATCAAGAATGTTCTGTGGTTTAAAGAAAGACCATTAACAGAAGTAACACTGGGTGGTTTACTGATATTAGTTTTAATAAGAACTATTCAGTTTAATCTCAGTAGAATGAGGGTAAGCTATTAAGTTTATTCATGGTATTTCTTATTACAGCTTTGTTTGCTATACAAGAGCATTTTCCTATGGCTTATCTTGGAGATAAACTGAGGCCCTGTGTGCTTCAGGTTGTGCAAATGTACATTGCATTCTATACATGATTGTCATTTTTATTAGCCCATTAAGTTGGAATACGACAGGACATAAAACACGATTTCTTGTTTTGCTTTCTCTTTTAATTATTGGTATAAACAAAGGATTTATTTTAATGGTATTATTGCATTTTTATTGAATTTGACAGATGTTTTATTATTCCTTTAGGATAAATACCTTCACACCAATTGTTTGGCAGCCTTAGCTAATATGTCTTCACAGTTTATTAACTTACACCCTTTTGTTGCACAGAAAATTGTCAGGTATGTAAGATATGTAGTGGTAGAATCTGTTGTTAAGGATTCAGATAGTAGGATGTGAGGATACTCTAGTTAAATCTAGTTAAATGTATTAAAAGTAGTATTTCTTAGTGGAAGATGGTTGAAAGACTATATCATGTGACATTGTTTAACCCTAACCTTTTATCTTGCATTTTGCCACATTAGCAAAGTCCCACTCTGTGCAAAATGTGGCTCTAGTTGTTCTTGATTTCTGAAAAACTCTATTTTCTTTTTAGTTTATTTTCTCAATTATGTAAGAAACAAAGCAAGTTGATTGAACAGATCAGTGTGTTAGCTTCTAATAAAACTGAACCCACAGAATCTACAGAAAATAAAACAACAGAACCAGAGGATGAAAGTGCTTTATTGGTAGGTGATGTATTACATGTAAAATGACAGATACAAACAATAATCTATATAACTTTAATCTACTGAACTTTTAATTCTTGTCAATCAATCTAAATCAATACATCAGAAATGTGTGTATACCATTGTTATTGTTAATATCAGTATTGGAAAAGAATAAATGTATTATTTTAGTCTGAATTACATTTCAGTTACAGGATATGAATGTATTAGAAGAAGTAATAAGAATGGTGTTAGAGATTATAAATTCCTGTTTAGCTATGTCATTGCATCATAATCCTAACCTAATATATACCTTACTGTATCAACGTGATCAGTTCTCCGCTTATAGAACACATCCTACATATCAAGATATTATACAGAATATTGATACTGTAAGTAATACATCTTGTTATATAGAACATTGATACTGTAACTAATATATCCTGATATATAGAATATTGATACAGTAATATATCCTGTTATACAGAATATTGATACTGTAATTAATACATCCTGTTATAGAGATTATTGATACTGTAAGTAATACATCCTGTTATACAGATCATTGATTTGTGTAAGTACATGTACATGTAATACATCTAATTATACAGATCATTGATTTTGTAAGTAATACATCTAATTATACAGATCATTTATACATTATTTTTACCTTAAGTAATACATCTTATTCTGTATATAATTTGGTTTCAGTGTCAGTTGTATAGATTATGGATGTTCCAATATTTATTATTATGTATCTTCAGGTATTGACATATTTCTCAGCACTGCTGGAGAAACAGGGAAAGAGTAATGTTACACCTGGAGAAGTGTTAGAATGTATTAAACAAGGTTCCATAAAATTTCGTAAAGATAGACTTCAGGTAAAAATTACCAACCACCTCAGATACCATTATAATCAATTAAAGATTTCACTGCTTTTTTGACTGTATCCAATAAACTAAATCAGTTCCACACTGTTTTCTTTTAATTATTATTTACTAGTCAGCTTAAGATTTTTCTTCCTTTAATTCCTATGATACCAAGTGATATTACTCTTTTGTTCTACATGTACCTTATTATCTCAATGACTACTTTTCAAAATTGCTGTAGCACATAAACTGAGACTGTCCATTAATATCCATAAAACTTAAGTTACAATAGCATCAACTCATGTATAACTTTCCTTCTTTTTAGAAATTTCCAGAGTTAAAATTTAAATATGTTGAAGAAGATTCACCTGAAGAGTTTTTTATTCCTTATATTTGGTCCTTGGTACATCAGTCATCTAATATGTATTTTAATCCAACAAGAATTATCCTGTTTTCTGTGGGCAATGCTGACACCGAAGGAGAACTTAAACTGGTTTAAATAGTGAAAACTGTAGGTTAAATTGTGGGAAATTGACAATAAATTATGGGTATAGGATGTACAACATGGAGTGAAATTTTGTGATCGGTGTGTTCAGAACAAAATATTTACTGACAAAATGAGAAAATTCAGTAAAATAAAATGGTGTATAAAGATGAACCACACAGCAGTTATTCTGCAGTACAAGCTGTATAAAGTGTATAGTTATATTAGTTAAAGCTAGTGTAATGCAATGGACTCAAATTAGCATCTTGATTATTTCATTTCTGATTAAGTGACTTGAAATATAAAACAGAATCAGATAAATATACTGATACTCTGTGGTTGGGATTGCTTTTCATTCACTATATACATTTGTATATTGATTAAAAAATATTCACAAAGACTGAAAAACATTCATATTTACATGTTTTTTTTTTATGTAATTAAAGAGAAGAGTGCATGATTACCTTCAGAATCATTCTGTCTTTTCTCATGCTCTGTATATACCATTCTCATTGTAAGTGATTCAGTGATAAAATTAAAATGACCTTCTTTACTATCATGTTGAGATGTTATCACTCCTTCAGCCATCTTATGATATTCTTACTAGGTTTTAAGCTTTGTAAGGAAATTTTATTATTGGCAACATTTACATATTTGTGACTCCATTGAATAGTTAAGATTATTAATGTACCAATATTTTATATACAAAGTAAAATTTGTATTTCCATAAAGTAGTCCAGGTTTTCAGGTCCCCATGAGTAAGAGATGTCATATTATACCAAGTTGGGTCATTAAAAATGTACATTTCCAATCATTTCATGTTTGTGCGGCACAAAATTCAGAAGGAGAAGCCTGAATAGTGAAAAACAATTCAAGCTTGGTAAAGCCAATAAATGGAATCTCAATCAGATATTAACACAATCGTATTTTGCAATATATAACATTAAGGATATTGTACTTCATATCTACGCACAGAAATTTCTATTTAATGTAAATATATGTATACCATACATTAAAAACTAACAATTCTAAGAAAGCCAGGCACATCTGAAGGTTATTTGATCCATATATTGATCCAAGTCTAGTGTGACCAAATTTATCCTCGGGTGCAAAACCTGCATATTCATGCAGTTATATGCCCCTTCTACTATTTAATAGTTTCAATTTATGGTACATATATCTGTAATGTTATTAAGAATGTAAATCAAGTGGCATTTGGTGTGGTGACCCTTACAACCCTCTATAATATAATTTGAATTAAATGTGTTATATATATGTAAATATAGATTGTTGATGAGACTGTTGTTATTATGGAGTGTTTCTAGACAATTGTTATATATATATTACTTATATTTATTGTTATATATTTTCTATATATTTTCCATAATTAATGTTTATTCTGTTTGTTAATTACCGTCAAACCATTTATCATTGAAATATGGGTGTTCTTCCAACTAGATAATCCTTTTTTCTACTCTTTAGTACATGGACATGTTGGCAATGCAGATATTTAGATTGATAGATTGGTCCTAATCACTAAAACTTAACTGAGATACATACTCTTTGTGTATGTTATTCACAGTCAGATATCGTATCTTTGACAAGACAGAAAATATTACATATATTTACCATTTCATTTAGACATGGAAACATATTACTCTTTTGTTAATGCTTTAACAACCTGTTATGTGCATTTAATATGTCTTTGGTCAAATAAACTTGAGATAAAAACTATGGTTTCATAATATAATTTTCTCTGTAATCCATGAATTTAATATCATATCATTTATTTCATCATATTCAGTTTTTAATTGGGAATAAACATTATTTTAATCGACTGTGTGTAATTAGTAAGACAATGTACATGTAAATGAATTTTAACTTCTTCCTGACTACAGACAACATTAAATGAAATTGATTACATTTTAATGGAGTTATGTCCCTTTGAGCTTCAACAGTTATCAGACATTATTGCCAAGGTATTGGTAAGCTTTGATTAAGAATGAGGAAACTTTACTGAAAAAGAAAAACTATTTCCAATAAATAATTCTAATAATTCTTGGATTTACAAGGCAAAGAAACAATTGGAATGAATATCCATTGGATTTCATTAAAATTACTCAGAGTGCTATCTCACTATGCTTCAAGCTAAAAGTTCTGATTATTGTATGATGATAAATCATGCTTACAAAAAAGACTAACATGTGCTCAGGGAAGACTACTGGGGACAAAATCAATTACTTTGTACCAGAAATATGTTAAATGAAGTAGAAAAAATAAAATAATGGTAGACAATCAGGAAGTAGAATCTGAATGTTGGTGCCATAATAACTGTAAATCCTTCCAAATTGCCTGGAGATATTATATTAATTATTCAATATGATTATTGATATAGATTAGAATGATGAGATATAAAAATATGAATATTAGATTTTAATATTGCCCCCAGTATGTCTAGACAATATGTCGACATACTAACACTAATTTATATTATTAACTTGATTTACTACTTCTCTATTACATATTTATGACTATTTAGGCGTATTAACCATGGTTTTAAGTATTTTTTTTAAAATTTAGCCTGGATACCTGGAAGTGTAATATGTAGAATTATGTTTTTATCTGCTGGATTAAAGAGTAAAAATTATTGTTAATACTGCCTTTATGATTAATGACTTGTAACAAGGTACTTTTCAAAACTTGTTTCATTGAAACTTGAATTTATTCAACTCATATTTTCAAGTTTTAATTGATATCCAGCCAAACATAATGTAGCCAGGTTTCACTGTACCACTAAATTCCCTTATTTTTTTGGCTTTATTGAATTTCAGCTACAGAAACAAAATTATCCCTGTAATTAAATAAATGTCTTTTTGCTTCATTTGAGGTATATTTCTATTTTGGTCATGATTAATAATTCAGGAAAGACACAATGCAAATAGTTTAACAGTCTTAACTTCCAGGGTTTATTTCTGAGAATTGTGGAGTCATTATGTTAATGCTGAGAAGTGAAAAAGATTACTGCAATTGAGTTATAAGGTTTCAATACATGATATTGTATCTTTATCAAGCTCTATAATGAAAATTATTTTGGACATTAAGGAAAATATAGAATTATTTATCTGTATTTCTACTGCTAAATTCTCCTGGATAATAACAAATAGATTCTCAAATATCACCATAAATTACTTCATAAGGATAACATGATAGAGTTCTTAGTTATAGAGATAGACAATAGAAAATTTATTGGCTATTCATTTACAATTTCATTTCCTCATTGAATATGCATAGGTCTGTCATTTGTAACTGTAGACTTGATGATCTTCATTACTGCCACATAAATCAACTCCAATAATGTTCATTTGACTCTTTTATATTAGTTGAATAAATCATTGATATATAATTTGTTTTATATCCTATATTGCAAATTTTTTTAAACTTTTTCTGTTTGTTACATCTTTCAGCCCTCCTTCTATCTCTGGATCTAACTGCAATATTTCTCATGTTGGAGGATAAAGCCTGCCTGACAAACCAACATAAATTATAATTATAAAAAATTGTATGCTCAACTTCAAATTTATCCTGAAAACCACTGGTATTGTAACCTGCAAGTTTTTATTTTTCTTTCTCTGATTTTTAAGGCATGTAATTGTTTAAAATATGTAGGCCTACTGTGACAATTTACATTCTAAAATTCCATGGTATTTTGTTGTTGAATTGTAGGTTAACTGAGAAATATATTTAAATTCTGAAAAAATCCCAGCTAGCAATAATTGAGCCACTCCACCGATAGCAAATAGTGCAATCTACTGATGATATAGCTGAAGAAGATCTGATCAAGTAAGCAATAAATTTGCTGATGAAACGATAAAATATGCTATAATTCATATTTCACTGATGACTTTATCCAATAGGTTTTGATTATCAATAAGCTATGAATAAGCTGATGATAGTGCCCAAGAACATTAATTTTGAATTATTGACTTATTGATGTCCCACATCTACTACTGTGCAATATAAAAACAGGGCCCACACTTCTTGTTATTATGAACAAACAACTGATTTATTTGAAGATATTTTTATTTTTATTTTGTTGTAATTCTGTGGGATTTGCCCATATTGTTGGTTTACTATAAACACATACATACAGTATTTATACATTACAATATAATAATACATTTACAATAATATAGCATAGGTTATAGTGCATATGTTTTTGACCATACCAACTAAGAATTCTAAGAGATATATCTCATTGCATATATTTGTACAGGTAAAAGAAATTTTTCTTTCTAGAGTTAGGCTTTTTGCAGTTAAAAGTAGAAAAATTCATTATTTGTCAATTGAAAAAATACTTTTCGAGTGTCATTCTTAATTGGTATGGTCAAAGAGTAAGAAATAACAGTGCTGCCTTTCCATGAACCATTTATCAAAATTTCAAGACCAATTCGAGTTAATTGAATTTGATATTTGGCACTATTACTCATTATCATTAAAAAAAATCAAATTTTAAACCCACAATCATAACCCATAAATATGACAACATCAAGCATCAATAAAAAATAATGCATTATTCATAAACAACATAATGCAATAACAATTATTAACCAAATTTAATTGGCTTATATATAAAAATGCCATTTTTCTTTCATAGTGATATTGTAATATATGGTAGAAAATATAAGTATTGAAACATTAAATCCCAATGATCAATTTGTTGACTTGACTAATCTACTTCTTCAAATTGTTCAGTTATATTTCAGTTTTATTATCACTTGTTTTATTGTGTGCCTGATAAATATGCCACAGCTGTAACGAAGATCTTTCTGAAGGTAACCTTCTTGAAAATAACATACCAGGTATCTTAAAATTTGGATTGACTAACGACTACCTGTAATGCCATTTTCTTACATAAACCTGAACTTTTATAATTATTTAACTCAACTTTACTTAATTCAACTTTGTGAGGGGTTTATTTTTCAAGACCAGACCATTTGATCCCCAATCTAAGCCCTAAATTGCTAACAATGTACAGCATGCCCTAAAACTCTAAAGAGATTTAACCAAGATCACAACCTACTAAAAATATCTGCCAACTACCTTGAAATAGGTTAAGAATTTTGAAGAGAACAGAAATGATAAATTTATTATACATCAGTTGGAGCCAAACCTGTTTAAATTAAAGTCACAGACTCACGGCAACTAACCCATTTCTATGCAAATTTATTACTTTTAATTTATATTTCTAAAAGTATATTATTTATTGCACAAACTTTCAAACTTTGTGTTTATTTTCAGATATGCATGAATTAATTTATGAATATGTGTCATGAAAAAAGGGAAGATGCTGCATAAAATGAGTGAGATAGTTTTCCAGTCGAGTGAACAAGTTCATGTTTATATAAAGTTGACATAGTAGAGACAAGTTTCTTTTACTCTTTTTAAATTCACTCACTTGGGACTCAAAGGTGCATAATAGAAATTGCTATAAGTTTTCAAATAAACCATCAAATGAAAATAATGTGATAAATTAATTGAAATGAAAAATAATTTCATAAGAATAATATGTAAATAATGGATATTAATAGAAGTGAGACTACAAAATGAAATACAAGTCGCTAAAACAAATTGAATGTTATTTAAATGTGGCTCCGTTAAGATTGGAGATTTAATTTCAACCATTGATAAATGTTTTAAGAAGCTGCATACAGCAGACAATGATTAAGCTATTTTCATTAAAAAATGAAAAGTTGTGTTGACTTTGTGAACTGAGAACAAAGCAAGTCTTTAATGGTCGGTAAAATCAAAGGCTTCCTATCTTCCTGTATTTTTAAAAAATAAAAGTAAAGATTTTTTGATAAAAGTCAAGTATTTAACTTAAAGAAAAAGTAAATTTAATCCATAGCCTATTTGACAATAGAAGAGACTTAGTGACAATAGGAGAGTCTATTGAAATGAAATTACTAATGTCGGTCATGACAGATGAGCTATTAACTGATGTAGAAACAACTATTGTGATATTAAATGTCGCCACTCTGACTGGCTAGCTTGACCAGTAGGTCAAAAATAACACAATTGTATGTTCCCTAGAGCTCTTCTCACTTTCTATTTCAACTATGTAGGTTTAAAGGATATGTCCGTGTAGTTATGAGTCAAGTTTTAAACAAGGATCATTTTCAAGTTTTAAGAAAGTATTGTACTTCTACTATTATAAAACTATACAAATTAAATTTAATTTCAGTCCCTCAGGACTCCAAACTTATACAAAGACTCATGTAAAAAAAAACACACTTATTTTGGTCTAAAATTCCATCACTAGAAGAGTATATCCAGCAGCAACCAACCATGTCTTAACATTTATTGTTTTTATTGAAAAAGTTTTGTCCAAGACATTTACATGAATAATGTAACTTAGGACATCATATCTTATATTTAAAGCTGATTAGAATAAATGAGGTATATAGAAGTGAAAAAAATTTAAAAATTTTGATTTTGCTGTGAAAAATAGAAGAAATTTGTCATAATATCAAACTCATAGAAAAATCAAATATGAATAAAATTACATAATATAAACAAATAACAACCCAATGGCAACATCCATTCAACAAAATAATAACAACTATCATTCATACCACATTCATAACAATATACCCGCAATATATATATAGATTAAAACATTTATACATCGGATAAGGCAGCACCACTATCTTATACTTCTCATACCCTTTCAACTTCAATATCTGCATGGCTTCTATGGATTCAGATCTTAAAATTTTAAAGTAAATATCAAATTTTGACTGTTTCTACAGCATTCAATATTACAAGTGTTTAGAATAATTTTTATTTATTCTTTATTGGATTTCAGCAATATAAATATGCAAATGTCACATTCTATTTTAGCATGTACATCTTCTGAAATTTGCTTCTTTTTTTTTATAGCTTTTTGAATTATCATTGATATTACTTATTAGTAAATTAATGAACTTTTCTGCCACCGATTTGAAGCTTATGAACTATCAAAGTGATATTGTTTGTCAGATGATTGAAACTTTCTAAAAGCTTAAAAGATTGTATGGAGATATAACAATAACAAAGGGTATGAGAAGTCTATATTTAAATTGTTAATGCAATATATAAATTGCACAATCTATATAAATTACACTTGAAAGTGTATCAACATTATATACACTTTATTCCATATTATGATAAGATGTGATATTAACATTGCTCTAAATTAAATCAGTCACTATATTCTACCCTTATGATAAGAATGGTAATATTCAGAGAATTTTTTACAACCTCTGGTTGTTTCGACATGTTTTCTAGAACTGTCATCCATGCAGTGTAATGTGACAAAAGTAGGGTGATTTAGATCACTGATATATGTAACTAGACAAGAATCACTTTTAAATTGAATTTCATAATTATATATTGAAAAGACATACATTTATCGAAAATATAAAAATATCATTATGGCATAGTCAGAACCAAGTACTGAGTACGTTCGAGTATGATTCTAAACATGACCAGTCCACTAGTTTGTAGGTATAATAAATAGTAATGAATTAAACCAACCACCTGATATACCCCAAAAATAAATTGAACTTCAAATGCAGGTTCACAAATATCTTTAGATGAAGAAGGTGCTCAGAAAGTATTTTGAACAAAACATCATCTAATATTGTTAATAAAAGAATATTTTGATTGAAATTATTAAATCACAATAAAAAATATACATAATACTGATATGATTATATGATAGTGACTGATTTGAGTTAGACTTCAGATAGAATGTTGAAAACACAGTCGGGAAATGGTATCAAGATCTCAGAGAAAATAATCATTGGAACATGTAGCTATGGTTTTTATCAGTTTATTAATTTCTGCTTTACAATGAAACTTTTTTGTTAAGAGTTACATAGGGTAATGCCCAAACAGAACGTGAAAAACAATTACTGAATATGTGTTTGCTTGGAAAATAAGCTTTCATGATATTTTACTGTTATTTAAACATTCTATCTGAAGTGATATCTAGTTGTTTAATTAAAGGAGGAATAACCGATTGACAAATCTTAAATAATCAAATTGCATTAAATTCCCTTAATTGATTTGCATTTATATTATTATTTTGTAAGAATTTAAGATCACAACAACACCGAACTCAATTTTGGGGAAAATTTGAAATCTGTATAATTTAATAACTATAATAAAATGAATTGCTATGTGTATAGGAAAATGTTTAAGAATAAAATAAACCAAATAAGGTTGATATAATTCTTGATAATGGGAATTGTTCGTTTACCATTTCCTTTGCCATTTAAAACTTGACATAATAGGAACATATTTTAATCAAAAGACTTTTTAGAAAAGCTTGTCTCTGTTAATTGTTCAGGTGTGGTGTGTGATATAAGTAGCGTTGCTGCGATCCTGTCTGAAATCATTGAGTTATGGTATGGAACAAGGCACTATATTGTGTATTGGTGTAGAGAAAGTAATAATGAAAAATTGTGAAATCTGTAGGCTCCACACCATGGCACCAAAATTAAATATCATTATATATATATATATCATATATATTTCAGCACTAACCAAGATTTAGTCTGTTCACTTTAACAACAAGTGAATTGTTTGTCAACATGTTTCCTGTATAGCATAATAAATTTATACATCTTTTTAATCACCATGCCGTTTCTACTGCACTAGGAGCATTTTCGTCATCACATCACTTTGTGTAGCCCTGATTCAAAAATTCAATTTTGATATCCAATGCCCTGAATTTGTCATAGAAAGATGATAATTTGAAATAAAAAATCTACTGTGAATCTACATAGAAACTATCACCTTTTTATATTTAATAATATTTCTAACCAGCATGGACATGAAGTCACAAATTGTCTAGAATATAACGGTCCCCAGCCCTTTGCAAAGCTGATGCGTATTGAACAAGGATCAAACGGTCCGTCCAGTAACGCAGGATCCCTAGAGAGTTCGAGCTCCTTTGCAAGCTCAAAGTCATAGATTTTGATTGAGTAACCAGGTAAAACTTTCCGCACTATTAACGTTCTTGATTCAGGATCATCTAAGGTCGGAGAGTTCACAAATATAGGATATGATGAGCGATTATACACCCACACTCCATCTGCTTCCTTACTTAGAATTATTCCAAATCCTATTTTTTCTCTCGTCCGTTTCACAGATTCTAAATTGGGTTTATTTTGTAGAATTTCGAGGCTCATGCCGTCCCCATGAGGTAGATTTTGAAACACATTAATGCTTGGGTTAAAAACAGTGAACAATCGTCCAACACGCTGTCGAAGTTCCCAATAGGCTATAGAACACCAGTGAGGACCTCTTGGAGCAGTTGTTGAACTATCTGAAAAGACAAAAAAATAAAACATTAATAACAAGAATGAGGAGCAATTCATACCGTCTTTATTTTGAGTACTTTTGGTTCTCATCTGATTCATTTCTTGAAGGCTTTAGATCAGAGTAATTTGCACCCCAAATATCATGACATAAAGTCTGTCTTAATAAAAGGTCTGAATTGAATAATAGATACAAATCTACAGGGAGATACCAGCCAGTGCAGCTAGTTGGTATAAGAAAACAATTGACATTTATCAACCTAAAAGGACCAAAAATTGGGGTGTTTTCAACAACCTAAACTGATATTTATTCAGAGCATTTAAAAACAAAGATGTGTGAATATGCATTAAAATATCATACATGAAACCTTTGAGAAAAAATAATGGAAATATTGACACAACTTTATTTGTACTCAACAATCCTCCGTTTTCAATTGTAACAATATTTTAAGTGTTCTATTTTCTTGTACGTTGGTTTTTTCTTCTATTCTTGTATTGTCAAGTGCCCTTTTACAATGTAATATGATGAGTGCCTGATTTGCATCTTTATGTTGGCAGAAGTCAAAACTACATTTTTACATGTTAAGAGTACATAAATTTCAAGACATGTTTATAGTTATTTTCTTAATAAATATAAAAATCCTGTCTCCATTAAGACTGTATGAACTAAAGTTGGCCAGGCTTGCTGTCTGACAGTAAATTGTAAGGAGATCAAGCAATTCCAAGACGGGATAATTTTAAATGTTAAAGCTTTACGTTCTCACAAATAAACCATGTATAAGAGAAAAAAACAACTCCATCAGTAGAGCTATGAGTCATAAGAATGGTGTTTAAAACAATTACATTATAGTCTATTTATCTTTTTAAAAACATTACATTAATGGGGAGAGATGGTTTCGTAGGCTAGGTTTGCTATGTCAATGAGAACAGACAGACTGCCTTGCTGTCAAGACATCTCCTATATTGTTAAGAGGACAAGTGTAGAATGTGATAGGTGGACTGGTAAGAGGTAAAAGCCAGTATAGTAAAGTAGGTATAATATTAGAATTGACAAGTCTAGATATATAACTGTTCTACCTAGTCTTACTGGCTCCATAACATTAAACTACAGATAGACTTTAGGCCACTATAAATTTTTCACCCAGTCATTACAACAGTATACTCTTCAGTGTATTCTCATTGAAGTACAATTGAGTAGGTGTAGACTATGTTTAGATAGATTTCTATTTAACAACATCTTCAACTACAGGCTATTTTTTTATACTGAAACATGATAAAATGGAGCAAAACAGTTAATCTTTATATCATCTAATTATTTCACTCGTTTTATAGAATGACAAGAACTAAATTAAGAAATCCATTCCATATTTGTACACATGTATAGATATTTTTTCCAAAAAAAAGATAAGTACAAATGAATGTAAATGTTATCCCAAACTTGAGAAATATTTTTAGGCTCAGAAAGCTCTCTTAACTGTTCTAATACCACAGTAGGTGATCAAATGTATCACAGGTAGGGTTCCAAGCAAACTTCCAATAAAAGCAAAAATATTGTTCCAGTTCAGTCAGTTCTTTAAGTCCATGTCCTTTATTTACATTAACCAAACCAAACTTACATCAAAAATTAAAACATTTATTCATAAACATGTAGACAGGTTTCTCAAGAGCCCAACAATCTTGTCATTAAATAGTTGCTTAGTCAGTGTCAGTAAAAACATACAAGATGTAGACTAAAGATGCAAATATATGAGGTACAATGTTCACTATGGACGCAATGTACCCCATAGAGCTTACAGTACAGATACATATTTGTTTTTTTATTTTCTACAATACCAGTGTCCAATTTTGCATAATGATCAAAGGTAAATCATGTGTCTCTTTGATTAAGTGGAGGTTTATCTGGTATCAGCTAATTATTTACTGTACAAATATCAATAATATACTTTAGGTAAGGTACTACTGTAGGCAGTTTTAAAGGGTAGTTACTGCATAATCAAAGCCTACTAGCTAAATAAAAATAAATTCTGTTATAAAAATTTTAAAACATAAGTAAAAAAAATTAAATATAAGCTTAATAGACAAATAGTCTTTTATTCTTTTTTTTCTTTTTTTTTTGGGGGGGGGGGGGGGGGAAGGGGGTGCTGGTGCACACTCTTCCTTAAATTTTTCATCATTTGTTCAGTTGGATGTTGGCTTTAATTGACAGAGTAAGCAGAGTAAGTGAAAGGGGTACAATCAACTAGGAGTGTATTTATTATAGCCTAGCTAGTTATGTAGGCTGAGATCTCTTACTTTCTTATCTCACTTGGCCCATCTTATTGGCAGTCAACATGTCTATGTTATATAGTTAAAATGGGCTTGTCTATTGTATGGTGTGGTCAGGTTACACACATAACTTTATAGCGTTTAATACCACATATACTAAACACCTTTAATACAAACACTTTTTTAACTCGGTCAATTTCTTTCAAAACAAAACACACATTTTAATGTAACGAACTGATTAACCTACACAATTTTTTATTAATTAACCAAAATCTTAATTAGTGCTTTAACACCTCTATGATCAATCAAATAATGTTCTACAACTTTCCCTCAACTTTTCAAAACTGTAGTAAAAATCTTTCAGATACCATAGGATACAGTTTAATGTCAAACTAGCTCAATTTCAGTTATACAGATCACTTTTCAAAATTCAAAACTGACATCCAGTTCCCAAAGACATTTTTTAACTAACATTTTTTTTTATTTTTCACATCAAAACGGCAAACCCATATTAAACTTCATGAACCATCCTAAGGTTTTTCTTGAAAAATATGTCACTAAGAAAATTTTTTATTAATTAAAAACAACATATCCTTTTCAAGAAAATTTGCTGTCAAAAGCAATCTAGCAAGAGTATAAAAGGGAGCTCCATTTAATTCA
Organism: Nipponacmea schrenckii; assembly: GCA_030562195.1. Lineage (NCBI taxonomy): Eukaryota > Metazoa > Mollusca > Gastropoda > Lottiidae > Nipponacmea > Nipponacmea schrenckii. The sequence goes on along the minus strand of JAUJPP010000007.1, from coordinate 6,545,798 downwards.
AATTTGGCCTTTCATTAAATGATTTGCAGTTTTTGGGCCGAGAATTCTTTTCTCTTTTGACGAAAAAAAATTTCACACAGAGCAGAAATACCATAGGTGTCACATAACCTTACATAAAGCCTTGCATTGTTTACTTGTCTAGTAGAGCCTAATTACCTGGGTGATGAGCTATTCACTATTATTAGGACAATGGTTAAGGTCTTGCTGTTTTCACACAGGGTAGGTTAGGTTGGTATCAGATTTACAACCCTCACCTTAATCCAGCTGACACAAAATACAGGCTGACTGGTGACCTATTGAAAATCTCTCTAACTAAGCTATTGTATATAGACTAAACTTGACTAATATAGCACACCTTACAAGTTAAAGTTCAATTGACTATTTCACATTAACTGCTAAATACCTCCTCTCTCTAATGATGATGTAATGTTACTAATGACAAAATGACCAAAAAGTCTGTGAACTATAGAAAATGTCACCCTTGCAGCATCTGGAATTGTTTTTCATGTATTTTTCATTAATTATATTTACATCCTTTCTTCTGCACCCAAGGACTAATAAAGACGGTCAAATACATGCAGTGTGTAATGAGTTTATTTTTTTTAATCTTGATGTAAGTTTGCTGTACTCAGACTCATAAAAAAAAAACATTCAAAGTCCTGATTAGTAATGTTTTCTCAAACTCCTTAATAAGCACAATGGCCTGCTGAGTTAAATATGAGGTGGGGGAGGGAGGGGGGTGGGGGGGTCTCTTCTCTTCCTTTCTTTCCATTCTGAAAAAACAGATTGAGTCTGAGTTTACCTTTCTGTTTATTTCCAGCAGTGAAATCCTAGAATTGAAGAATTTTTCAGGACCCATTGTTCTCTTAACTATAGCAGACTCCAATTCTAAAGGTATTATGCAATGTCGTAATAACACGAGAATATCTTATTTTAAAAATGTTGATTAGTAGCTAATTGTATTGTAATTTTCATTTAGAAAATCTTGAAATCTAATCTGTAACACACAATGAGAAGGTAACAAAAGTATGATGAGCAAGTTTTAAACAAATGACATGCAGAGCACAATTCATAAATTACAGAAATCTATGCTCTTTAAATTGATCATCTGATATAGGTAATGAGTTTAACTTGGAAGCTACCTGTGTCGTCTGTTACAATTATTACCAGGATGGAACTCTTCTCTACATGACTTGCTTGTTGTTAGATTTTTAAAATCAGATGGTGGCTGTTGTAAAAGTATATTATTAACTAAAACAGTTTCTAACCATAATAAACACTTGACATAAATTTGGCAAAACCCTTCTCCTTGAAAACTCGAAACATATGTCAAGACAAATGCACAATAAGTTACAGAATCAACACAGTAAGGTGTTTTATTTTTCTTTCACTAGAAACACACTTATAAAATTAAAATAAACTCTCATTTCAAATTGGCTTTTCTTTTTTTTTTAACTCTACCCACTGAGACAATTTCTACTTTTTACTTTTGGAGTCACAGTATGAACGTCATACAGAAAGAAACGCCATCAGAATACAAAACACCTTAATCTTTGCTTTATTTCTTTTTACAAACAATCTCCTAATGCTAAAGAATGCTTTCAAAAAAATAAAATAATAAGGTCTCAAAAGCTAATTCTTGACTTAATCCGTCTGCTACCTATAGGATAAATTGCAGAGCGTATTTAAAGGCCGGTGACTCTTTAGAGCTGGAGATTTTAATCACTCATATAGACAATTTTTTTTCAAATGTACCTACATATACATCAACTTAATGGAACATCTAAAAGTACAAATATGTAGCAAACATTCTATACCATCCCAGCACAAAAAAAGCCCAAAATTCTTCTATTCTTAAAGAACATAAATTTCTATAGATATGAATTATGACATAAAGATGGGAATCTAAGACATAAGATAAGAGTTATAATTCAGGTAAAGATTGGTGGTAATTCCAACTTGTCTACAGTTCTTCTACCTGCTTGGTGCCATTATAATATAGGGTCTAGACAGAACATATATCATTTTAATTCCTCAAACAGATTTGATAACATTTTTACTGAATCATCACATTTTCATAATTCACTCAAAAACCTCTTTGCTTGTTCAGATTTTTTCTTCAAAATGAGTCAATTTGAAACATTAAAACAATACAGGGTGACTTCCAACCTACCTATTATATATATAATATAATATGTTTTTGTGGGATGCCAGAATTCATACATAAAATTCTATATTGATACAACTTGACTGGTACTGTTATCAAAATTGGAGTTAAAAAAAATGAAAAAAAATACTTTGTCTGCATGTAAATTATGTTACCTTGTACAAGATTTGGCATTTCAGTGAGTATTTCTGATTTTATGGAGTCTTTTGGCACCACTATAAGAGACAAGTATTTTGTTTACATATGTACTTGACAAGTAATTGAAAGTAGAATACTTATATTACATATGATTTATTACTACATGTACATAACACAAATATTTAATCTTAAATGTTATTTAGAAGATTTGTGAATGAAATATAAATCATTTTAATGTTTGGGTGTGAACTTCAAAGGTGAATTCAACAGTGAAAAAAATGTGAAGTGAATGAATTCTTTCATGTATGCAGAAAAATGTAACAATTTTATTAGAATTGAACTGAAATAAAGTTAACATCTTTCTTTTTTTACACTTTGAGGGCAGAGTGTAGCTCAGTCAGTTAGAGCATTAGAATTTTGATGTCATATGCATGGCAACATCTAACAAATGGTTTGTTGACCTTGATTTAGTCATCTCTTCTCAAATTGTACATACTTATTTTCCATTTTCAATGTTAGCTTAAGAAATGATGCACCAATTGATTCAATTTTTCTAATGTTTTTTAAACATTTTATGTCAGTGAAATGAAACTATTTTAATGTGTTTCTTTATAAAAAAAAATAAAATAAATTGTAGTCATTTACCTTATAAGTAAATGTTTAAAAAGCAGTGGGGTTCAATATATATGGACTTTGATCCTTAAGTGCACGTCATGATGCATCCCTATTGAAGGCTGCGTCAGTAAGACTTGGAGAGCATTGATAATAATACAAAAAGTACAATTTCAGCAAATACTACAAATTTTATACAAGTGTAATCTGCTGACTAATGCGACAAAATTGACGACACATTATAATGAAATCGTGGCTTTTTAGGTAGAAGAATGTAGAAATTAAACAAGGATTAACAAATACCATACTAGTTGACTTTAGTTGTAAAGTATGTTGTAATAGCACTGAAAACATTAATTGTTATTTACTCCATTTTAATAGAAACTTAAATAACTAACTTTTAAAGTACAGTCTCAATTCAATTTTCTATCTAAGGCTGGATGCCATTTTCTCTTGTATTGCCTTGTTTGAACATAATGCATGAAATGACATAATAGTGTTTCAGGTTTTTTAGGTTCCTTACACTTGTAGCTAGCCTCTCTTCAGGCTTAAGATTTTCTATCATAAGATTTCATATCTTTCTTTAAAGTATATTTATATAAAATAAGGTCTGCTATAGTAAAATGTTAAAATTTAAATTGATTTTTAATGTTTTGGCACAATAATGCTTTTTAGAAATTGTGTGTATGTAGTATATAATAAAATTTCAATAATAATCTATATACCAAATATAAAAATACATTTAATATAAAAAATAAATAAATTAAAGCATAAATAATTAAATATTGAGTCCAAAAATTTCCTTTAATAACAAACAGGAGTGTGAAAACATGGGTGCGCCTCTTTAATATTGCTGGTATAAAAACAAGAGAATGTTATTGCAGGGCATCTATAAACAGGGAATACAATACTGAACACAACTTAAAATGTGTAGTAGGTTTTCAATAGGGTCATGAATAGACTTCAATAGATTACATTATGTATGTGTATTTTTCTACCAAACTTGACTTGTCGACTGACAACCAAAGTTAAATGTCTCAAGTATTTGCTTACTTTTACCAAACTTGCCTTTTAGTAATGGAGTGCTTATCTTTGTTGGTAATATCATTGTCGACTTCTGCCGTTTTTTTATCCTTTTGTTCCTTAAGAGTGAAACACAATAACTTTTTAATTGATAGGATCAGTCAATATTTTTTCTGTATTTAAAAGATGTCTTTTCCTTGTCATATCCCATTATTGTTTCTATTTTTTTTTCTTAGTTTTTTTAAGATGTTGTTTGTAAAGAGAAATGTTAATGCACTCTTTACCCTCCCACAAATCTAAAGATTAATAACATTTATAGAGAATTCAAACAGGAACTTCAGAAGATCAGCTTTTTAAGTAAATTTAGCCAAGGGAGGTAATCTTCTATGCAGACGCAGATTTCTCTTTAAGAGATGTACTTGATTGCAAGTTGCCTTAAGTTCTAGTGGAAACCTACAGGGCTATCTCACAATCAGCAGACTTGAAGACTAGACAACATATTACAAACAAAAATCTTAATCTTCTCAATGTCTCCAAACTTCAAACTAAATGAATAACAGAGTAAATCACTTGAGGCTGGATTTCAACCATTTCTTCCTAGGACAACAGACTATCTCAAGAACACTGTCTACTTTGAAATGCTGCAATCATTCAAAGACTCTTTAGAATTGCTTCCATGTGAATGTAGCTAAAATCTGATTTGGCAAACAAATGAAGATGAAGTATGAAAGGCCCGCCAGTTATTCAATTAACATCTATCAAACAGCGTTAATACCACTAGTCGCCATTATCAGCGTTTATTATTTATTACTAGTCCAGACAAATTGATCAACTTTTATTGACAACATAATGACGTCTGTAGACTGGATGGTGTTCCACCCTCACTCAAATATTATTACTTTATTAATATATCCGCATGAGAAAACATTACCTCATTTCATCAAATACATGTTTAAAGCTTGATTGTTTGCATTTCAAACAATATTATCATTTAATTTTTCAACTAAACAAAAATATACCTAAAGATACTTTAAAGAAATTTTGTCTTGATGTCCAGTCTACCAGCTGGTCTTCCACCATACCCTCTTGGAATGATTTTTCTTATATCATAAAAATACACTACCTTACCCATTTACAGCTGGGTTGATTGACATAATGAAGAAAGACTAATTATTCAAGGTCACCAGATTTTCACACACGATCTGTCTATAAATATATGTAATGTCAAAAGGATATAGTTGTACAACTAAATTACGCATTCATTCAGACTTGTGTCTCCAAAATGAAAAGTCTTTAAAATTTATAACTTGTCAAGAAGAAGATTAATGACTTATTAAATATAGATATCACTAATGTTTGTAACTCCATAGAGCCCAAGCCTTAACATTTCTAACTACATAAAAGACAACCATGTTAGAGTTACATGGATGTTCCTAAAGTCCTCATTGGCCCATTCTGCCATTTTTTTTTGCAGACGACCAATTTATTATGCAAATGGACTCCAGAGATACAGCTTAAAGGTTATGACCTCAGGGACTTTTCTTTCCACTATATTGAGTAATATAACAAATTGCAAGTAGGTCTGCACTTTTTGGTGTCTGTCACCAATTTGTGTTAGCCTCAAGGAGAAAACTAGACTTGTCTTTCCCACCTAAAGTGTATAAACAATATGGATGTAAAATCTAAATGACAACACTACTACCTAAGCCTGTATAACACACCCAAAATGCCATGGTCATCAACGTCACGTATGTTTCATTGACATTTCTGCTCTCTTAGCGACACTCTGTCTTCAGAGACCTTAACGTTTACAATACTAATACAAATAGTAGTGTAACAGTGGTAAATATTGAAACATATAGATGCCAATTCTCTTCTGCTCTCTACTACTAAAAATAGTAGATTTATTGGGCTTAAACAGCTACCAGTTGTAAAAGGATCCACCCTTTTTTTTAGCAGAAGATTTAATTCAACAAAAATCATTATAACCATCTCTGTAACCAGAAACCAAATTACTATCTATTCTGATCTGAATATGAATTACCAAAAAAAGATTTTGGCAAACTATTTTGGACATCAAAGCAACGATTTTAAAATCATGTAATCAATCCAACATTTATCAGCATATCTTAAGCAAAACCTTTGAAATATACAAACTTAGTCTACAAAATTACAAAATTGTAGTAGATTTTTTTAAAAAGGCCCTTCGTCAAACAGAGCATAAAAGTCTTTTCACATACATTGATAAGATTTATTTTTGTCAGGTAGTTTATAAATTTTGTCTTCAAGGGCATTGTTGTAAAAAATTATCTTTTTTCCCCATCTTGAAGAAAATAAAAGAGCATAGAACCTACATTTTGATCATTATCTTGCCTAGAATAAAAAGCAACAATCTAAAATACCAAAGGAACACAAAACTACCATTTTTTTTCCACATGGATAAACAATGCGTTAACCATTTCAAGTCTATTCAGAAATTACAAATTAATATGTATGAATCCACTTCTTTCGATTGGGGGTGAAAAAAATGAAATAATCATTTCCAGTCCACTTGAATGAGTTTATGTAAGTGACATGTAGTTATTGCTTGCTTTGTAACAGACCTTATAATTGTATGATGCATGTACAAAGAGTCCAAGAGAAGTGACGTACATAACTGTACAGATTATGTAAATAACTGTACAGATTACAATCATAATTCAGGTAGGCTACAATCATAATGATCATAATGTGGGAGGGCTACAATCATAATGATCATAATGGGGATTGGCTAAAATCATAATGTGGGTAGGCTACAATCATAATGAAATAAGGTGGTAGGGCTACAATCATAATGAAATAAGGTGGTAGGGCTACAATCAAAAAAGATCATAATGTGGGTAGGTTACAATCATAAAGAGGGTAGGCTACAATCATAATGAAATAAGGTGGGTGGGCTACAATCATAATGAAATAAGTTGGGTGGGCTACAATCATAACAAAAGATGGTGGGTGGGCTACAATCATAATGAAATAAGGTGGGTGGGCTACAATCATAAAGATCATAATGTGGGTAGGCTACAATCATAATGAAATAAGGTGGGTGTGCTACAATCATAATGAAATAAGGTGCGTGGGTTACAATCATAATGATCATAATGTGGGTAGGCTACAATCATAATCTTTTTATGGTTACGATGTTAGTATTACATACTCATTTACAATTGTAACAGCAGGCTACAATTATGAGGGTAGGCTACAATCATAATGAGGGTAGGCTACAATCATAATGAGGGCTGAATTACAATTCCTTGAAGTAGTGCATGAAATCTATTTTTTTTTAGAAATGCTGTAAAAGTAAGATACATTTGTTACATAAGTTGCATACAATCTGATGTGTTTTAGAAGAAACCTCTAGAATTTATAGACATGGTATAAAAAACAACACAATACAATTACATTCTTAAGAGAAGGAGTATTTACTCATATGTAAGCATGAATGTCACGTTAGGTGGTCTGTAGAGAGCTACACTCACTGTAAAATCTCGCAACAAAAAATACCAAGCCATGTGCTAGTTTCAATGAAATATACTTTTTAATTCAGGTTTACTGTTGAAATCATGTACCAGAAATGGCCTCAGGTGATGCACATATTTAACATATAAATGGATTTCAACTCAAATTAAAACTTTTTTTCTCCATTAAGTGAACCATGGCAACATTACACAACACTTCTTTAATACACTTCTTATTGACCTGTCTTTTATATATTGTCAATCAATAAGATACTGAGATATTTAAATGTTGAATACCAATGCATGATGTAATTCATAGAGAAAGAAAAGTTGTGAATTGAATTTTTATTTCTCAGGCCCTTAGGAAAAGTTATAAAATTATTAGCTTTCAATTCATTGATTAATTTCTTGTCTAATAACACTGACTGTATGAGGATGTTGAAAACATTAACATTAGAAGATTTAGAAAGAGTATATTTTATACATTATTCAATGATTCTTTAACTATTCTATGCTGAAAAGGGTGGCAAAATACTGCTGATAATTTCCTAGAAGATTTGTTATGAATGTGTATAAATCTGTTATTGGTTCCCTGCTCTAGAACTGAAAGCTTTTCTCTTGTTTTTTAAAACATATACTAAAATATTTAACTAAAACATTTGGGATTAAGGACAAATATCAAAGGGAGCAGACAATAGCACCAAATAATTCAATAGTCCAATTATTTCCTTATTTAAGCATGAATAAAGGTCCTGAATGACCTGAAAGCCATATAAGTTAGACCCAAAAACCTGCAGAACATTCTCTAAAAATATAACTAAGACCATGAAATCTTAGGAATAAAATTTCCTGTCAAAGGAATCAGTGTTAAATCTGGGGATATAAAAAATGTCCAGATATTTGGATAATGACCCAGAAATCATTAGATTTATAGAAATAGATTTCTATCAGTTATTATGTTCAGTCTGATAAATCTACATATACTCGGTAGATCAAAGGCTAGGTCAGAAGATACACCTTATTGTGAATATTAACTGCTAATCTCTTTTTTATGCAGCTCAAGAAATGAGTCGTGAAGCAGGTAATTTTTTAACTATTGCCCCACTATACACTAGAACACAAAGCTTATTATAATAGACCTCCAACTATAAATAAACTCAGTGTAGAAATGTTAAAAGTCAGGGGAAGAACTAGAGGCCACTGAACACTAGGGTAACATATAACTTAAAATAAAATTGGTCATGAATTTTATAATAATGACTTTTATAAACTTTAAGTCAACTCAATAAGCAAGCATGGCAAATTTTAAAATGAATATGTTTTCACAGGGCTAGATTTAGTGGCTATGTCTGGATGCAGAAACTGAAGCCAAATTTTGAAACCCCAAAAATCAACTGCAAACATTGGAACTTATTCAGTTTCCTTTTAAACAAATAAAAACAAGCAGAAAAAATTTGAAATGAATTTAAGCCATTTAGCTTGTATTTACACATACATTTTAGGTGATTCACAATTCATAGTCATTAGCATACAGAAACAGAAGAATGCTTACAAAAAAAAACATTATTAGATATGAAGACTCTACTTCTGTGGCTGTCAAGTGGCAGCAGTGAGCATGTCCTGCCTTGCTTGTGGTCTGCCACATGATTTACTTAATATATATTATACAGATTACAGTTGAGATATAAAAAATGATACCCACATAACTAATTTTTTTTATGTCCTTTTTGTTCTCTGCATGTCAAAAGATTTATTACCTCTTTATTTTATGTCAGAATGAAATAAATTGAGAAATTGAAAAGAATAATGAAGTACCTTACTGACCCCACCCCCATAAAATATAGTACCTTATGATTTTCTAATGACCTTCTTAACAATATTTTCAATCAAAGCCAGGCCCTTTTTTCCATTCACACAAGTTGACCCGACATGTTTGCAGTGTATAATTCTACTCTTGACTCAATAACTCAATCTCCTTTATTTGTGTATGAATCGTACAAGGACCTGAGCAAAGCCACACAAGAATGCTTCTTTGTTTGCCACGATAGGCACTGCCCCTCTTGAGAAGTCGACTCTACCAGTTTAGGAATAGGTTAGAGCTAATCTATAAAAACACTAAGGTGGGTCTATTTTCAAGATGGGGTGTTAAAGAAATAAATAGAAGTCTAGTCTATCAGGTGAAATGTATGTATAAACAGTCTTAAACATATATGATATTTTGTTATTAAAGTATACTAACAAATAGCTACACATGTACCATATTGAAAGTGGTATTTACCTATTCTCACCTTTAACACTGTACCATAATTTATTTCAATTTCAATCATTAAAACATTATTCTAATTGTTCTTAATCAAAGGGGTTTTCTTTCAAAAACATTCAATTTATTTAATTGTTCTTTAAGGGAGGAGCTGAAATATTTCCTTGCCCCATAGAACCAGGAAAGGTCAGGCTAGTGTGATCTAAACTGTTTCAGATCTAGTTCCCCTGAATTAGTAATGTAGGCTAGATCTAACATGAAAAGAATGGCAGAAAACTTCTGTGCTTCATCCTCTGCAGTTTTTATAGCCCTCTAAATTAAAAAAGATAGTATAGTCACTGTCCTGGACAATTCCATGCCAATTTTGCATGGCAATGTTTGGAATAGAAAGGTAAAATGTAAAATTGTTGAATCTAATCTTCCTGCATTTCGTCATACATCTCATATAGTTCCAACTTTTAATCAGGAGCATTATCAAATCTTTGGTTGATATGATGAGTATCACAATTTCATGAAGAATCTTCTATTCTGCCTCCCAAAACTCCAGCATAAGTTAATTATTTGTACCTGAAGTTACCATTTACCTTCTACTTGACATTTAATTAAATTGAGGCCACTTCTAAACAATTCTTTCTGTAGATCTAGACAGAACTTCATCTATCTATAGAACAAAACACTAGTTCAACTCATTAGCTAGAAACATAAACAACAATTTTTCTACAAGGCCTTGGTTCAAAGCACCATCATTGATTCAAACAGAATATAAATTGTTTTCTTATCTAAGTCTAGCATGACCAATTTTTTTTGGCTCAACCAGGTACAAGTCATCTAGTATTCTCTAACTAAAGAGATAGATAGAAAGATGAGAGTTTAAATTGTCTTCTACAGATTTATTTTCATGTTTCTCAATAACCATTCCTTTATCTTTTTAAACAAGGCACAGAAAAACATATGTATCTCTGTTCAAAATGGCTGCCAAGCTTGGTCTTTTTTCTTCAATATTTGTCTGGATTAGGACACTCTTAAAAGGTGTTATCTCATGCCCTTTGAGCAACACCACACAATCGAGTCAGAGACCTTTATCAACATTTCTGAAACTTCATATCTGCTACAGAGCAGTTTTTCTAACACATTAGTTAATGGAAAAAGAATTTCAATAATCAGAGAAAAAAACGATTTTTTTTTTTCAAATACTAAGAACTAAAAATAACATGTAAAATATGAAAATTGAGATCATAATCACATAAAAAAAACAGCATCAGAAAAATTTATTTCATTTTTATCAGTAATCTCAGTATGTATATTATGTAGGCACATGAATAGAGGAGCAACTATCAAATGAAACCAAATGAATCACCATCATATCCTTCTGCCATATCATCAACATTTTAACCTTTCAATCCACAAAAACACTCAAAATGTCAGTTTCTGTGTATATCAAATTTTTGATTAAAAAACACAAGCGTTTCTTTATTTTTCTCTGCCATACATGTACTGGAAGATATGAGGTAAAAACTTGACAAGAAACTTCTATCATGGCCTAGATATCTTCAAACTGCTTGGAATATTTTCATAAAATAACTTGGAGGTATAAACAAATGTTCAGAATTTCTAGAAAGACAAGCAAATCTTGGTGACCATCAACAAATTGTTGTAATACTGACATGGAATTTTACATATCAAATTTTCTTAAGCAGGCAGAAGATGTATTGATATATAGTGGCTCCATACCATCAAAACATAAATTAGACATTTCATTTTAAAGTAACATCAAACTATTCTAGGGTGTAAAAATGAAATAGAATAACTGCCTCCTCTTTGTACCACGTGAATGAAGATGGGAAACTCCATACAGTGTGCAAATGAGAACCTTCCAGGAAAGCAGCATAAGCCTGCTCTTTTTTATCTTCCATGGGGGATTTTAAACTTGCACATTTTATAGCACCTCTGACATGCAGCATGGGTTTATCACTAGATAACATTTAAAATAATAGCCTTATTCTAAACATTTCATTGAATGACAAAACAGATAAAGGTACTGACACTTTTTTTGGATTCAAGACGTATCAGACGTAGAATTCCAGTAACTTTTGACAGTTTTTCAATAGTTTTTGCACCATCTATCATGTAAATAAATGATAAAGTTCAACAACATTGGCAACTGTAATCAATCATTAGGTTAAAATCTTATTCCAGACTTCCGACCAATTTCCTAAATGTTCCATTGTAACGGAACATCTCTCGACGTGAGATGGATCATTCAATTTGTTCAAACCCCTGAAGAGACTCTTCAGACATCAACAATGAAATTTCAGGAAATAAGCTGGAAACAATAACTGATGTGAATTTTTTAATACTTTTGTGACTTTAAGAATAGCAATAAGGGAAACAGTCCAACTATGTCCATCATTCAAATATACCACTATCTAATCTGAGTTGCACCTCAATGTTAATTAATATAGTGGTGCATGCCCAGCCTTTCAAAACACATTATTCCAATTGGTGTGTTGACTTAAAAAACAATTACTGGGCACTTGAATGTGTATTGGGAAATATGAAACTAGGCCCAGTTCCCCTGAGAAAAAATTCTGTAGAAGTTCTTTGTGGATTTGCCAACATTACTGTCAACTATTTATAACAGTAATTTATCTTAATTTAATTCAGGGTAGTACATTTTGAAAAAGTTGAATAATTAATGAGATCCAAAATACCACAAGTGACCTTCAAAAGGTAAAATTAGTTGGTTTGGCTTCCTGCCATAACTTTACTAATGTAAACTTATTTTTTAAACTGCCATTTACTATGGTCTTAACTCCTTTTTCAATCTCATCAGCTTGTGTCAATACCACCATCTTCCATTACTATAAACTTCATTACAGTGAGTCCCACTATCACTACAATAGTGGCGTCAACAACAGCTTAACAACTCACTGAATTGCCGTCTGCTTGTTGTGTGTCACAGTTTTTTCTTCTATTGGTCTACATCTTTCTGCATCTTTTTGCTAATAATCGACCAGCAATTGTTCATCACATGGCCTCAAATAAACACCTACGTTTAGAATTTATAACAGTTTGTACAATCAATACTTTGTCTTCCCAACCCAAACTTTCATTTCAATTTTCACCCTTACCAATATGTGTAAAGTGGTGCTTTCAGTATTATTTTACTCTAGAAAACGCTAATTTCTGTTTGCTGAAGATTTTTTTTCTGTTTTTGTAAATTGTCTAGTGTCTGGCAGACATTTTAAACAATATTAAACTAAGAAATAGTAAACCTGCATTTAATTCACTTAGCTGAAATAATCATATAATGTTGAGTTGAAATACTCCCAGTATATCTGACAAAAAATTACTTTTTTATGCTTTTAGTTGTGAAGGCATAAATTTCAACATGAACAGCTTGCCAAAATTCCAGCCAAGTAAATCTCTTTAAATTTTGACAAAACATTGACAGCTGAGAATATTTGAAAACGTGTAAATTGAATGTTTCTTAGAGATTTCTTGTTTCAAATAAAATGAACACTGGCAGAGATAAGTGGCATGATTTTTAAATACATGCAGTTAAATTTTGATAATTAGAGCAATTCTGATTTTTTTTTATCTGTGAAACACTGAACATACTTATTTAAGCAGTCTGTAAGGACACAATTTCATCTTTTCATATCCATAATTTTTTTTTTTGATGTGATTTAACATACTAAGCCAGTGTAGCACAATAGAAATACAAACTATAACCAAACAGTATGCTGAAAAAATTGAAGATCTTTATTTTGTCAGCTACTAAACTTTTATTGTATCTTTATAATTTATTAATATCATTCAATCAATAAATAATAATAATTATTATTATTCATCATAAATTACATTAAAATTTACATTATTTCAATTAACTTTCAATTATGACAAGTGAATTCATTTACATTATAGCTACATATTTCAATCAAATTACTTTTATGGAAATTAAAATTTCAAGCAGAACTGAAATACTGATTTGGATTTAACTCTCTGGACTTTATATTCAATTTCTAAATGGAAATAAAGTGCTTTTTGTTTTTAATTTGATCAAGATATTTCTAGAGCATTGCTGCATGAATTGCTTTCTATAGTATCAAGATCAATCCTGTCACAACTTTCAGTTTTTTTAAAGTGAAAAGTGAGTTATAGGTAAAAATCAAAAACATTCAGAAGAGAATTCCTGTACCCATACTCTTTCCCACAGGCGCTCAGTCAAGTACAGTCCCACACCTGCAACATATCAATAGCCTTCAATGAATGCTCCCTAGGTATAACATCTCCTACAACATGTTGACACACCAACATCTGGAATATATACCTCACAATGAATGCTCCCCAGGATATTAGAGAGATGAAAAGGATGTCTCTCCAGGTATACAATCCGCTGTTTTCTTCTATAGTCTAACGTGCATAGTTTGAAATTTGAAAAAAATTGAAAAAGTCTTCTCAAAATATCATTTTCTGTGACACACATACCATTCAGATGAGTATTACTAAAAACAGTTTGGGTGGTATTAAAAGTTAAAGTGACACAATTGTTGAAGATGCATGCCCCTTTCAAAATCAATTATTGAAGTTTACCAATAAGACAAGGTTGTTTTAATGCTTCAAGTTCTAGGTATAGTTACGTATTTCGACTTTGGCGAAAACGTATTGTAATCGTTCGGATTATTTTATTTTTTTTTTTTTTTGTAATTCTTGGATGAGTTTGCAGACAAACTGGTAAAAGGTGCAGAAATTCTAAATCTACAGTTGATCTTAGAATGATTTCTATTATCAAATAAAACAAAACCGGAAGTTCTATCTTTGACCGGAAGTGAGAACCAGAAGTTGAGGTTTTTTTGCTTTAGCAAGTTTATTTTCACTTCGATTTTGACCGCATTTTCAGATTTGAAAACTTCAATGTATTTGTCAACTAACAATTATAGGTTTTATGCAATTAGGTTAAATATTTTACCCACGATTTGCAATTCAATATTCAAGGGTCATCGGCAAAAATTTCAGACCGTGATTTCTCCTTTAATATAAATGGTAAAATTTTGAAACTTTACCAGTTGATAGGCGATATGTTTATAATTTTTGAAAAAATGTGAAAATAAAAATTCCACTTCCGGTTTAGCCTCAAATGACGTAATTACGTAACTTCCGGTCTATAACTGCTAGGTGAAAAGTGAAAACTGTTTTATAAATAACTAGTCAATAATAATTGATTTGACCTAAATAATTAGGTCAAGCTGCCATATCGGCCGCCATTTTGAATTTTCGTTACAATTCTTAAATCCGAAATTCAGACACTACTGATAGACCGATTTTGATGAAATTTAGCACATAGATACACTGGATCATTATCTACCTTTTCTTGGAGACCGATTTTCAAATTTCGTATTTTCTTTCGAATTATTTAAATTTCGATTTTTTCAAAATTAGGTCACTTTAACGGGTACGGAAGGTGTGACCCACTTAATCTATGACCTTGAAAATTAGGTCAAATAATATTCAATATATTGTCTACGAGTAGATATTTTTTAATTTGGCTTACTTAAAAAATTCATAGAGATAAGTGTACTTAAATACAGCAAAAATTGATAATTTTCATATTTTCGCCATCATTAACCGTTACGGAAGGTGTGACCTAATTATTTTATGACTTTGAAAACTAGGTCAAATGATATTCAATATATTGTCTAGATGTAGGTAATTGCAAATTTAGCCTACATAATATTTTAAGGCTCTCGAAATACGTTCATAATTGTAAGCAATTCTAGTTTTCATTTACAATTACTGACCACTGGTCAAATAAGCAATGATGTCTGTTACAGGAGAGTAAAAAAAATAGGTTTAATTGAAGAAGTGTTTACAAATGGTTTAGAAGCTTCATGACCTGATCAACACAATATTTACTTTTCAATTGGTATATTCCAAGCTGTTACTAGCATGGAAAAGAAAGAATTTCAATTTGACACCAGTCCAGCCATCAAACTCACGGACTATAGAAACAATAACAGCGTCTGTTGTTAAAAAAATGGAGAGGATGTGTACACAGACTGACCAACTTCAAGTGACCAGTCGTAAAGCTGACCTCATTTACAATCAAAGCATGACTCTTAATAAACCACTCACAGATACTTGGTTATAGGCTCTTTTGTCAAGATTACTACCTAAAACACTTGATTCAAACACTTCAAATCAACGACAGAGACAATGACATATCATAGAGTTGACAATCATAAGTCTGTTAAAACTTGACTTTCCTCAAAGTTGTATGAGAAAACTTTTCATCATGACTGCCCATTCAATCATTTAGTTTCTCCAAAAGCCTTGTGGAGCCACAACATATCAGGGATTTTACAGTCAAAACTACAAGTTACATTTTAACATCCACAAATGGTTGGGAAACTCTGTACTTAGTCTTATGAATATGTTCTTTAACCTTCCACTCAGCAGAAACAAGATTTTTTCAAAATGAATGCTCTGAAAAGGAAATATTTTTGATTGCTTACTCAAACATGTTGAAAGTCAAATCATTATCAAATCAAAAGAATTTTTCTTTTTGGTTGTAAAGGTTGCCCATCAAGTAGGTCGACATATTTGTGTCTCTGCCTTTTCTAATGTTTGGACCTTGAATAGAGTGAATGTTTATTCAGACGACAACTCTAAGTCGAACCTTTTCAATGTTAAAAGAAGCTCTTAATCTTACATAATCTTCTTCACCAGTAACCAGTTACTGAGCATGCTCACTGATCCTAATTTGTTGAACTTTGACCTCAAGTGTGACCAGTGAAATATAAATTTTTTCTTAATTTCTATAGTGAAAAACAAGGCTAATCTTTCAAAAAGTTGTCGCTATCCATCATGTAGGAGGAATAGAATACATAATTATCTCCTCAAAAAGTTACTTGTGCACACCATAACTCGAACACATCATATTAAAAAAAACGGAATTCAAATTCTAGTTTTATAATGGCATTTTCAATCACTTAATGAGCAAATGAAATGAAATAAAATGAATGGAGTTTTACTTCCTACTCTTCTGCACCATGTGGGCTAATGAAGACATGCGATTTCCAACTGTCAAGGGATCTTTAACGTGCACAGCCTGTAGCCTCAGTTTATTTTCCATCCAAGTGACTTGACGCTTTTTTCATTTCAGTCCCTCTGATCTGCATTGCTGACAAGCGAAAACCAGGCTGACAATTCTGAAAGTTTATCTTGACCTTTGCCGGTATTGAACCCTAGAGCTTCAGGTTAGCGAGGAAGCATCTCACTGACTGAGAGACCTCGGCTCCCACTTGATGTACAGCTCTCAGATTGTCAAGGCCATAATATTATGTCAGTTATTATTCTCTTCATAACTAATTATAATTGTTTATATAATATATCAGTTGATTGTATTTTTCAGTAAATTATTCCATGTAATGAATAAATTAGCATAGATTATAATCTAAATATGCTATCTGTTATCAATTTATATTATCATAATCACCCATCTTAAAATAAATTGGACATGTTAATGTCTAACACAAATGCCAACACCTTGAACAATTTGGCTAAATATATATTTTTGTCATTACAAAAAATAACAAAATTCTTTGATTCTTTGGGATGTAAAGCCTTGTATCTAGTTTGTTTGATTTTGTATATTATACATGTATGTCTAATATATGGCATAATGGGCCTGTGGCCGCTATAGTTATCTTTATAAATTATATATCTATATATATAAGCAATAGACATCAGAAGAAAGTAATCGATTCATTAAATTACACTAATAATTAATAAAAATAATTTGAATAAATTAGTGTTAATCATTCCATTTAATGCAAATTGATCAGATTAACTACGTTTCATCCATAGACCGGAAAATAACCATGGATGAAATTAGCATAAAAAGTTTACAGAAAATTCATAGTTATAGACAGTCTAAATGTTATTGCCCTGAATTATGACCATTGAAAATGGTTCGTTGATTTTTCACAAGTAACTATAATAGACATCTTTGGCTTCAGTGGTTTTAACAGTGTCTTTTCTTATCCATCCCACATCCCTACTCTTTATCACTAAAGTAGCACATAAACTTTCAATTTTGTACTTTCTGTTTTTAGATCAAACATGAACCGAGCAGATAATTGCCCTACTCAACGTTGTGGAACCATAATTTCATGTTATGAATGAAGTTTTTACATCAGAACACCTGAACATTGAATGAAGTTCAACTTATATAAATAAAATATGATTATGTCATTATCCTTTGATGTTGTTGTGCTTCTGGTGAATGACATGTACAAAAAGTGCCCTTTAACTACAAAATGTAAATGCAAAATAACTGTACAGGTGTATAGAAAGGGGAGTAGTCAAAATTGATGCAAACAATAGTGCAAAGAGCAACCAAATGCTTTTTCTTTAACCTACAAAATTTTCATGACACCAGTGAAAATGATAGTTAAAAAATACTGTAAAAAAAAAATGATTGTGTAAAGCTGTGTAAGATTAAAGTTTAGTTGTATTAGATAGATGAAGAGATAAAAACAAACAAAAAGTTTACTGCAGGTATGTTATCTGGCATACTACTAGGGTAAAAACTTGACCCTTACTGTCTGAACCCTACTTATATTCATGTCTTCAACTCAAGCCTAGAAACCCTACTAAGAGGGTCATAAATCTCTTGAGGCTGGGCTTTTAGCTCACACAAACTGTGGCCTGATCACCCTCACAGGGGTTTTAAGTTACCTTCAATATTTACGACTACCTGATCTATGTAAAGTGAGATATGAGAGTAACAAGCTATTGCAATATATAATGGATAGTTTCACTGAAATATCAAACTTTTCATGATAAAAAACTAGGTTAAAAAGGGAGTTTGACCTCCATGCTCTCAACCTGATCCTTTTTTTTTTTTTTGTTGTTCGTTGATCAGCTAACACAGAATGATGTAAGAGTCAAAAACATTGCAATCATATAGAGAAGATTTACATGAATATGAATAGAAAAGACAAATCCATATGTTGACAGCACCTCCAGAAAGACCTTCCTCTGATGTGCAATCCTGCTTAGTTTGCATACACAACACATAGAGATTGAAATTTGTTGTTTAGGCATTTACATACAGTAGATGCTAATAGAAGTGTAATAATGGTCCCACTAAAGTGTTTTTATTCATAACATAAGCAAATGCAAATCAAAACTTTTACTAGAATTTTTTTCTAATAACAATCAATAGGATAGTGCTTTTTTAACAAAATATTTCAGTGTGACATTGACTATTATACCCTCAATGAAAATGCAGCAAATCAATAGAATTTCTATAGATGGAAAGTAGCAGAAGTCAAGTTGTGGTAAAAGTGTAGTATAATTTGATTTATTAGTAATAAAGTTGAGTTAATTGACACCTGAAGTTTACTTGTACTTGTCCCTAGGGGAGGTTTGGTCAGCTATCATAAATGAGGTGAATGAAATAATAAATACTTCTTCACACTTCATATCTAATTCTACTATGTTACCATAGACCTTCAGCTGTAAAACAGTATTATTATAAATAACTTGCAGAAACAAAGTAGCAGTACATTTGCTCCTATCAATGTTTTATCAAACTGTCAATATAACAGATTTTTGAAATACATTATTTTTCTGATTTTTAAATTCTTAGCAACCATATTTTATGGCAATATTCAAAATCTCACTGTTCAAACTGTTATATTGCTCTTTTTGTAATAAAAACACAACATTCCACGACAAAAAAAAAGTTTAAAAAGAAATTCCATTAGAAAAACTGTATTTCACTTGCATGATTCTAAAAAATGGAAGGAACAAGAAAATACTAGGTTAAAACAACATGGCCTCCATAAGCAGACAGAAACAAAACCAACAAATAATGTCTTATCATAGCCTAACAATATTACTTGTATTTATACATATTGTTGAATAAGATCTGCAACCAAATACATGGTTGATTGAGATAGGTAAGAAACTACATGTGTTGCTGCACGTTATACAATTCTATACAATGGTATCTGTAGTTGTGTGGTATGACGTCTGAAAAGACCCATTCACAAAGGTCAAATATTTCTGATAAGAAGGTTGAAATTCAATGCTATAACTGCATTATATACTTGGGTGAATCAGAACTAAACTGTGGAAACTATTTTCTTAACATATTATTTAAAAATATGTAGGCCTAACAAGCAATTAAAAATCCAATGCATAAACTTATTCCATCTTTATCAATCCTTATGAGACATTAAGGGTAAATATCACATTAGGAACAGAACATTAAATTTAAGGTAGGATACTCCTGGAGTTCAGGCTTTTATTGTACACAAAGTTTCAACAAATTACATTGTTATTTATAAGTATAAAATTACATCCTCTATTATAAACCAGTTCATCTTCATCAACTTTTCAGACTGGTAAAAACTATTTATCCAAATGCCCATTTTGTTTAAGATAAAACAAGAGAAAAAGTTGGCTTACAGACTTCAACAAAGTTTTTATTCATTCACTTCTACCTAAATTTAGTATCAACAATGAACTTTAACCTTTACCCTTTAAAAAAACAATTATGTCATGAATGACACACTTTTAGATTGACAGAAGTAGATTGTTCTTATTAACCCTTCCTTCAATATATAGTTAATCTAGTCTCTTGACTTTCTTTTCAACAATCACACCGAGCTCTTCAATTCTGAAGACCTATAAGTCGACTTCTTGGACAATTTGAGAAAGCAGACGTCATTCATTTTGACAAATAAGTTGATCATAATAATGAGAAGACACAAAATTTCATGGTAAATTTATGAAAGTCCTTTGAACTATCCTGTAGATTTTTCACAAACATACTTACAGTGACCATTGACATAAAGGATTAACATATCAAGATCAAAGGGTAATCTTGAAGCCTAATTAACTTTATACTCTTGACATATTATCTTTATTAATGGGATTAAATTAGCCTGGATTAGAACACTTCAGTTGTCCAATGTCTGGTTTGGTTTGGCCATTCTCCCGTCCAGACAAACATGACAGCTTCACATTAAGACTGTCTTCCACACTTCCTATTATTATCTTAGACAACTTGTAATGTGAGTCCATTAACATTACAACTCCAGACCACTTGCTCAATCTTAATGTGTTTTAATGATGATAAATTTTATCAGAAAGCTAAAAACAACACAATATGTTGTAGTTCTTGTCTAACTGGACTTTATCTTCAGAAATATTAGTCATGTTCCTCCCATTTAACATCCAATACAGCCATATCAGAACTTTCACAAACACAACAGGATGTTATTCATGACATTTATTTATGACACTTAAAAAGCAGAATACTAATTTGAATGCAATTCAGAGTGTCTTAAATTATAAGGAACCAACAATTTTTTTATTAGTTGGCATATTATTACAAATTTCAATGAACATGATTTCAGGAAATAAGGAAAAACTTTATCAGATGACAAGTAAACAACAAAGTAAATAGGTAATAATTAATCAGAAACTGTATTTATAAATGCTCCAACACACATATCACAGTTTCAAAATTTGCAAGGTCAGTGGATTAGGTCGGTAGTTTGACCCGTTTCCAGTAAATAAATACATTCAATAAGTTATTGATGTTAACAATAATATATTGTCAGTTTTTTCAAAATCATTGAGGTACATGATATTACATGGATTTTATCATGTTTTCAAGCTGAAAAGCTCACACAATTCCTTTTATATTATCTTCACATAAACAGAAATTGTCAACAAAAGCTGAAAAATTGTTGCTTCTGCTTCTTTAATGCTGACATACATGAAATCCAACCATTAAAATATATATATTAAAATATAGAACTGAGAGATTTGTATCAATATAAAACTGAGAGATTTGTATCAATTTATAAAACTGAGAGATTTGTATTAAAATATAAAACTGAGAGAATTGTATTAAAATATAAAACTGAGAGATTTGTATTAAAATATAAAACTGAGAGAATTGTATTATAATATAAAACTGAGAGATTTGTATTAAAATATAAAACTGAGAGATATCTATCAAAACATAAAACAGAGAGATTTGTATCAAAATAGAAATCTGAACTTGATGTCAACATCCAATATCACTATTAATGTTATAGAAAAATCTTAAATTATTTTTTTTAACATTAACAATATCAGTAGGCTACTTCTTACAGACACAAGATGTGTTTTCAATTATAGTTTAAAAGTATTTAGACTTCATCATAACTACATCAACTACTGCTTTATACCAATACATAATGTGAATGTGAAGAGGTTTCTCAGGACAAAAATACAAATTAATCCTGTGAAAGTCAAGGGCATAAAAATGATCAACTTTTTTTTTAACTTAGTCATACCCAGTGTCATTTTCAGTGCTATTGAGGACACTAAGTATAAAATATGAAAAAAATGGTTACGGTTAGAAAGTAGATATTATATTATATTGTTAGTATAAAAGCTTTGATGCCTATCAGGCCTCATAGGAGACAGTTGGCTAGCCCCATATTGTTTTCCCTACACAATAGAACAGTCCATTTGCTGAGACAAGGTAAGTTCACCAAAGATATGTCTTGACCACTGTAGTGGAAATTAAAACAAAACCGACTGTATTATAGCTACTATACTTGGTAAAATTAATTTGTCCAATATCTTTCGGATATTAAGCTATATACAGCCAACTGCTAGAGAAATGGTCACGTCTTTTTGAAAGAGTACCCTAGTCAGAAAAGTCTAGCAAACATTACATACAGCACACATAGTATAATGTTACATACACTGGAGACAGCAAGTCAAGAGCTTCAAACCTTATGAATGCAAGGGGATTTTAACCTTCTAATATGTCTCACTTCAAATATCCTTACAAGCTTAGTCCTGCCTAAAATCAAAACTGATTTTAACATAATTTTATAACATATTATGTTTTACCTTTTTCCAAAATGAAACAACCTAATACAAGTTTAACTTACTTCAAATGTCAAAACTCAAGTCTACCAAGTACCATTAAAACTGATTTTAAACATTTTTTGGTTTTACCTTTGTCCTAATATATAAGTCTAAATGCATATAAAATTTGAAAAGAAAACAACCCTTGTTCAGTCTGTAATCAGATAATACAAAGGTCTGTACCTTTCAATCAAGTTGGAGATTTAGAAATATAAATGAAAGAAAATATACACTGAAGTATCTGTGCACAAAAATGGAACATCAAGATGAAAAACAAAATTATATTTTCATTAGAATAGATCACATTCTCTTCATACAAAAAATTAAAAATCCTTTTTTTTGTACTTCAGGAATCCTTTGAAATATGCTGGTAAAAATATCTATTTTTTATTGCTAGTTAACCAGACTTTTGGGGAAAAAAATCATAAAAATGCAGGGTGTCATCCAAAATACACATTCATCTCATTCAAATTGGTTTGGATGATATTTTGTGTGATTCAGGAGGTACAAGTCATAGAAACCTGGATGCAATTTACTGCTTCCTCATAGTGTTCATTAGACCGCATAGGTACCTAATGTACTTGAATATATATAAATCAACATTTAGAGCATTTGATAAATTCAATAGATGTAACACCATCCATGTAAGCACTTTGATCTAGCACACTGTTGTTATAATGCCCTGAAACAAGTAATAATGCCTGCCATATATTGAAGATCTGACATTTGCTATTAATATTTTCTATGATTGAAATATGTTTAAAATCATTTTTTAAGAGCCTAAAATTTAAGCAAAGATGACCAAGTAGGGTTCTCTATTACAATAATGATTTTTATTTCATTTATTACCAAGTTCATACAATCAATGAAGTTTTCAACCTAAAAAGGAAAAACATGACTTTCTCAAAATTGATCCATGGGAAGATCAGTCTGTGAACGTTAAGGCAGGATTATATTTTTTTGTCTACCTTCACCAGACACAAACTAGTATGTGTAATAGATAATATCAAGAAAGTTTCACTATGAATGGAGTAATCTATCGATTATGAATGAAAAAAACCTGCATGAACCATCATTTATAATCATACCATAAATCTTGCTACAGTTAGTGACATTTTCTAACCTATAGCCATTGTATGAGAAGCCAATAAACCAAGTCATTTACATTGTCGCTATATTAGATTCTATCATAAATGGTGTTTGTATGCTAAAAGATTCAAACGTCTGATAAAAAAATTGTTCCCTTAGTAAAAAAAAGTAGGTGTAGCCTTCTTTTAGAAGGTCATCTTTCTATGGAAGAAATATGCACATTTATTGAACATTATTTAGAATGCTGAATGATGATTAGCTTTAATGGCATAGAGTGAAATGTCTCACAAGAGTCAAAAAACATACATTTATTTAAGATGAACATTTTTCAAATGGTCTTCTGAAACATGACATGTTGCTCTGAAGCTGAGCATAACAGTTTTTGTACACATTATATTGCTTACCTGAATAATATTGTCTGTGAGCTGTAGGAGTTAATCCTGTTTCAGTTGATTCTTGTCTACCCATAGGTCGATCTATAAAATAAAATAAAAATCATTATTGGTTTTCAGTAAAATTCAATTCTAGTAAAAGTCAATATCTAACCAACAATGGCATAACCAATTTCTAATCTAACCATCAATGGCATAACCAATTTCTAATCTAACCAACAATGGCATGACCAATTTCTAATCTAACTAACAATGGCATGACCAATTTCTAATCTAACCAACAATGGTATAACCAATTTCTAATCTAACCAAAAATGGCATAACTAATGTCTAATGAATATAACCTTTGTACAGATATATACTGTATATTCATAAGTGCATATTGTATACAAACCAACATTAATAGTGTATATTGCAAAAAAACACTCTATTAGTGGTGTAGAATGTATATTTATGACACATTAAGCTATATTACTAATGTATATCATCATGAAACCTATATTACTACTGTATATCTTATATAAAACTTGTGTATAACAAACATTTGCTTATATTACTTGTGTATATTACATGTGTACCAAAATTATTCATGTATATGTTATATAAACCTATATTACAAGTGTAAATTGTTTACTTCTGTATATGGTACATAAACTTACATAACTGGTGTATATTGTATATAAACAGAAATTATTTATGTATTTTGTATATAAACGTATATAGCCATCTTTTTTTATAAGCCCTCAATGTATTAGGTGTATATTCGATGAGAAACTGGTGTATAAAGTATATAAATATTACCTATATCAATATTGTTGTATATATAATTACATTACTTAGTGTTTATTGTAAACCTATATTACCACTGTACAAACCAGTATTTCAGCTGTATATTGCATATACTGCAATTTATCAATATTGTATATTGCATACAAACCTATATTACGGGTGCATATTGTATATAAAACTATACTATTGGTTTATATTGCATATAAACTACATCACATTAAATACAATATTACTGGTGTATATTGTATACAAACCTATATTACTGGTGCATATTGCATATAAAACTATATTATTGGTTTATATGGACTTCATCATCATAATGTCTCTTATTATTTCACTGGTGTATCATATTGTCATATAGATTGAAAATTCCAATATCAATAATATATTCAAACAACAATAAATTGTAATTCCAGTGTTATCTTTCTGATACTATCAGTTACTAAATACATTGTAGTAAATAATTCACATAAATATCTCTATTCATATAAAATAAGATCAAGCAATCTTTAAGGGCTTAGTTGTTTTAAATTTTATTCTTATATCAGCATAACAAAAATACATCTTTATATTTCTAGAGTGTTGATTTCTATTATTAGTATTGATAAGGCCATAAGAAAATACATTACCTGTGTTAATTTTTACCCGTTCTGTATCTAATCGACAATGAGCAGACATCTGTACATCTGTCAGAAGAAAAGAAAATAATTGTCAATGTTAATATTGTACAGTCTCCTATCCTACAGATAATTGTAGTGTTCCGTCTACTGATAAACTTGCCCTATGGTGGCTGGCGCCATACAATCATTATTCGTCTGCAAAGGGGTATTAGGTCGTCTCAAGTTTGATCGCCGTTCGGACTTACCATATGTCTGACCTCTGTCAAACCACAGCTGTCCACGCTTCAATGAATGACGATCACTAAATTTTCGAAAATTAATTTCAAAATCAATTTAAAATGTCCAAATATCATAAATTATTTCAGGTATGCGTCTTCCAGCCAATACATACGCCACTTGAGATGTTATCTATCAGCATGGTATCGGAGATATATACGGCTCGTATCGCATAATAAAACATTAATGGCTTTGTGGGGATTAACTTAGAAGTGCTAAGCTTCGGTAAAACAGATAAAGGGGTCCCCATTTGCGATATTTCCTTTAAATTTTTCATAAAGAACGAAAAACTACAGTAAGAAATAATAAAAGTATGCATAAATGAAACCTTCGTCTGTTTTGGACCAATCAGGACGCACGAAGAAACCAACATGGCGACCTCGAAAGAAGCAAAACAATTCCCGTATCTCACCTGGTTTTATCAAAATACTCCAGTGGTACGGATTACAACAAATGTGCGATTGGTCATTAATCGATGAACAACACATTAAGCGTTTTAATTCCACATTTTCTGATATGCCAGGCCAACGCCATATCTGACAACACATAATATGTGGGGCAACCATCCTCTTTCCGAGTTTCAGGTCTCCCATTGGAAGCAAAACACAATCTGTAGTTTCCCCTCCTTTTGATTCTACTGAATCAACTAACAGCTGCAACTGTTTTTCATCCAAACGCTTAAGCATTGATTGTGCTACCGATTTAATTTCCAGATCATCCGCACTTTCAGTCGTACTGTCGGTTTCATTGTTTGTAATCCTATGTTTCCAGAGCCGCTTCACGAGGGCGTTCCGTTTAGACCGAAACATACAGCATTGGGCCACCGTTCCGATAGGTTCCCACCCTCATAGCCGTACCAACTCCCAGTACAGAATTTGAGGTACCCCAAAAATAAACAAACTAAAAAATATATCCTTTTTATCACAAGTATGACGAACTATGACACTGGTATTTCGGTAAATATACGACACGGTTTTTGACACAGAGAATTTCAAGTGTTGAATTAAACGTAACAGTATTCGCTCCAAATGCAAATTAGATATATAACGGTTCCAAAAGCCTCATTAGCAACAATATGCCTAATTTCAGAAAACAAACTTAAAACTGTTCACCACGTTTCATTTTATTCTTGTAAGCCACCTTTCAACGGTAAATGGTTTGTTATAGACACATAACCTCAACTCAATCTTCGCTGTTCTCTGTTCTATTCGTGCTGACTTCCTTTACAAGGGGTGTTAGGTTGTCCGTTGATGCACACGTATTTACAATAATCATATAGGTGAAATAATAACGTTGATTGTTGACTTAGCTAGTTTAAATGATATGCTACTGTCCGTTCCGTATTCTAACGGGCCTTTGTTTTAACATCCAATACAAGTTTAATTAAAGGTATAGTCTGCCTTCCCTATCATGATGATTTAGACTCGTCAAACCCTCATAGTGGTCGACAAAAGGGCCGACTTGATTGGTTGGTCGCTCACTGAAGTCTAGACTTTTTGGCGCGTCTAAACTGATTGAAGCACAAACACATATCACATATCGCTAGTTCGCCGCTCTAACTAGTTTGCTACAAATATTTTTGCGTGGGTATTTATAGTTAAATAAATCTAGTGTTTTCTCCGATGTTTTACTAAACATTACATAGAAAATATTTATCCCCCGCTTTAGGATACTGATGATGATATTTACGGAAACATAAATAGAGACGCACAGGCTGTTATATATAAATTATAGCCGTGGGACGTGCATGTTATTCAAGCTGTCGTCGGATGGCTGGATTAAAACCTTTCATCGTAGGTCTATGGGCGAAAGAGGAGGCCTTGCAGTATAAGATCATATTTCAGACCTGAGAGTTAGTTTGTAAAAACACCAAAAAACATTAACTGTAACGACAAGTACAACGTAATGCGTCAGTAACGCCTATCGAGCAATAAAAGTTGATATTCAGTACGACGATAATGAACTCGTCCATATTGATATAAATCCGTAGCAGACGACACATCTTCTGTTATGAATGAGATTGGCGCCGCTTTGATGGAGGGAGTAATTATCAAATGACGTATTGATTAAATATTAATATCAAATAAATCAACTTATGTTACACAAAAACCGTTCCGTCACACGGTAAAATTTCATATATTATGTATCTCTTTTGGCCTTGCTATACCCTCAGTGAATAGTTTATTTTCTGAATATATGCAATGTCCAAAACAAATCAGAAAAATGAAGAAGTTACAGACTTGACACAGAGGAAATAGGCCTACAAGGTTTCGGAGGATTGCAAAGGGATGAAAGCATGCATGCAACAGGTCTCATGAAAGGGTTCATCACGGCTAAATTCTGGATTTTACCATTCAAATTTATCCCCATATTTTGGTTTATTTTTCCCATGTGAATCACATTATTTCATCCTTGGGATAAGTCAAGTTGTTATTTTATAGGTTTCGGAAAAGCATGCATTAAGAATTTAAGACACCAGTTCTTGAATGACAAACGACAAAAGAAGTAACAACCAAAGACCTAACGAGGATCCATCTATCAGCTGGTCACCCCTATCCTTTAAGAGCACAGAGTTGGATGGATAATAAATTTTCAGCTTCAACATCCAAGCCCCTACAAGCCCCATACAAGCTGCAAAAAAAAAAAACCAAGAACATTGATACAAGCACATGATAAAGATCAATTTGAATAATTTCCATACATTATTTCATATAAGGTCCATGTGTATAGAAAGGTCTAGTTACGTAATGCGACGATTTACTCAAAAACGTATTGTTTTTATTCTTTTTAGGTTTAGATTAGAACATTGCTCTATTTATTATTGATTGCTCATCTTCCAAGAGGTCCTGATAAAGACGGTACGGAATTCTTAGAGGTCCTGATACGAGCCTGAAAGACCTTCCAAGAGGCCCTCATAACAGACGGTTCGGACTTCCAAGAAACCCCGATTCGAATCTCAACGACCTTACACGAGGCTCTGATACAAGACGGTACGGACTTCCAAGAGGGCCTGATACGATTGTGAAGGACCTTCCAAGGGGCTTTTATACATGACGGTACGCACTTCCAAGAGGCTCGTATACAAGTCGGTACGGCCTTCCAAGACGCTCTGATACAAGTCGGTACGACCTACCAAGAGGCTCTGATACAAGACGATATGAATTTCCTAAAGGCTCTTATACAAGATTGATGACCTTTCAAGATAACTTAGACTCTGATACTAGTCTGTACGAGACTCTGATACAAGTCTGTACGAGACTCTGATATAAGTCGGGAGCCGCGGTGGCTCAGTGGGTTAGACGCTTGCTCGCTAACCTGAAGGTCCAGGGTTCAAAGGTCGAGATGAACTTTCGGATTTTTCAGCCCGGTTTCCCCTTGTCAGTGATGCAGGTCGGAGGGACTGACATGGAAAAAGCGTCTAGTCGTTCGGATGGGACAATAAACCGAGGCCCCGTGTGCTACAGGCTGTGCACGTTAAAGATCCCTCGACAGTTGGAAATCGCAAAAAGAGTAGGCTAATGCCGCTGTCCTGGCAAAATTTCCCTCATTGCACACTGCATGGCGTTGCCCGTCTTCATTAGCCCATAAGGTGCAGAAGAGTAGGACGTAAAACTCCATTCATTTCATTTCATTTCTGATATAAGTCGGTATGACCTTCAAAGATGCTCTGATGGAAACGGTATGAACTTCAAGAGGCTCTGATCCAAGTCTGTATGGCCTTCCAAGAGGCTCTGATGCGAGTCTGCACGATCTTATAAAAGACTTTGGTACGAGTCTGTACCCATCAATACTCTATGATGTCTTATTATTAATATCTCAATAAGATACTTTAAGAATTAAGTATTTTGGATACACCTGGGTTTATTCCGTTTTAAAGACCACGATCAGTGCCACAGATTGTCTTTAAAATACAGTGGTTAGACACCACATTCGGGTGGTGTAAATCACACGTTAAATTCATTGGTTACTAAAAACATAGCCCTATTCGAGGTGATGCTTAATTATATAGACTACGTTTCGGACATATTCTTGCAAGTACCGCTGGTAATAGGCTACACAGATGCAGACATAGAGACTTAAAAGCATACTATCGACTTTTCGGATGATCCGAAACCTTCACTTCATAGTCTAGCTCCGGTACAATACAACAATGTGAAAGAAAATAGCAGAATTATTACACCTCTCGTCCTTCTGTATAATCAACAAGAAATAAACAACTAAATGGTGTTTCCAATCTTCATTTCAAACTCGACCATTGACAGAAAAAATGGTGGTTGGTTAGAAACGCTATTTCACATGTACCTAAAATTCGAAAAAACATGCCGGTTTTCTATATCAAGGGACGTAACTCTACCAAAAGGGTGTGTTGGATTGGTGTTTCTATGCCGGTCCCATTAAGAACTTACGCCATCAAAAGTGCATTTTTTTAGCTTAACCCAATAGGTTACTGCTTGACGCATAGTAAATTTATATTTTAACTATCCCTGCAAAGGGTTAACTACATCATTTTCAACAGCCTAATATGCCTTGGGGATAACCTTGACGTTTGCAGTTTCTTGACCAATAATCCGAAGAACAGTGTAAAAAGTAACAAGTAATCTTCATCAACAGTAAAATATAATATATAAAATACATTTGAATGGCTTATATATAACTTATTTATACTCAAGTGACAATATCCGTTTATTTTGAAAATGGAGACGGTTCGTGTGGACGGCGGAAGTGGTTATTGCGGAAGGGTGGATTTTGATCACAGATAGGTTCTACTCATCTCTCGTTGCAGACGGCTACTTCCCTTCGTTTTCTTATCTTTCACAATTTCTCTTTGATTCTTTGCCCGAAACTGATCCGTTTGATTTTTGTCATGATTCCAATCTAAGATAACAACATTCTAAACATTTATTCTGGCATCAACTTGTAGATCTACCCCCGGGTCACATTGCCTTACTCCGGGCGATGAGATAGGATAGGCCTATATAGGCTATTTATACTACATTAGCATTTGAGCAGTCTAAACTGTAGTTCATTGCAAACTTCAACATAATCCATCCAAGTCCATGAGTTTAAGCTTTTGAAAGTCGAAGCTTGCTGTCGGTCCCAATGACCTCACTACAATGGAAGCCAGCATTTTGCAATCTGTTCTGTATTTTCGTGCACTCACATCCGAGACAGTTTATAACCTTTTGCCTTTTATAAATTTTATCAGAACAAGGGCCTCTTATCAAGGAACATGGATTTGATTATGCAAGTCAATTGGTACGCTATCATATCTTATAACCTCATGACATAAGTCTGTTTGTATGTCTCCCATTTCAATATCTCGCATAGAATCGTATCAATATGCACTTAAAACCAGTAATATGGTATTTTCAAATGGTTTTGATATTTACGTAAAATTTAAAGAATAACCTTTTTGAAAGTACTTGGGCGTTTGAGCTATGAGAAACTACTAGATTCCAGTTGTTCAGATGTGCAAGACAAAAAGCATGTTTCCACTTCACGTTTTCCTGATTTAAAACACACTTTTAATTGTAATTACGTAATCAATAGTACGTTTCCGATAACACTGTCGTGTTGAATTCGTGAGTTCCTACATGCTTCATTCTGAATCAATGAAACTTATTGTGTACGTTTCCTCTTTTTCACTACATTCTTGGGTTTTAATTTTCAAGTTCAGCAGACTTGCGGTAGCCAACCGATTTAATAGTTTCAATTTTACACACCGGATTCTATAAACGCTTCTTCCCTCACGTCCACGTGAGTGGTTGTTCTATTATGTTGATCTATGCTTTTGATTGAAATAGTGTACGAAAGTACTATAAAGTAAAAATAACTTTAAGAGGATCTAATATAAAGGTGAGACAGAGTCCGGTGGTCGGTATCAGTAGATCGATATAATAAGCAATCGAAGAAGCAAATACCATATAGGACGTCAGCAA
This sequence comes from Nipponacmea schrenckii, assembly GCA_030562195.1. Classification (NCBI taxonomy): domain Eukaryota; kingdom Metazoa; phylum Mollusca; class Gastropoda; family Lottiidae; genus Nipponacmea; species Nipponacmea schrenckii. The sequence continues at coordinate 6,514,048 of JAUJPP010000007.1, read as the reverse complement.
TCAAGACGTGCGCATCACGCCTGAAACCACACCCCTCGTTTATTCACTCATCTAGATTAGATTTGACATGTACTTCTATAATTGTCACATTGAAATTGTTCATAGAGAGTGTAAAGGGGTATCTGAGAATGTACTAAATAATATATTTTAAAAATAGGACGGTACTGTTACTCCCCTCCTCCCTTTTCACCCATTAAGTCAGCCTGCCCCCTAGAATTTTACCATTCGTGTGATTGAACAAAGCTTTCATAAAGAGCTATAAAAACATTTCAAAATGTTTTATCCCAAATGTTAATGTATAAGTGTCCATGGCAGATTGGATCCCCATCAACTCCCAAAAGCAATTATATTGCTTGGAAATATTCGTTATAGTAAACCCATTACACCCCCCTAGTCGATGAATAAAATGCTTGCTTTTTTGTTCTCGAAAACGATCTCAATTCAAGATGGTGGTGTCCCTTGACGATCAGCTAGTCTCGTAGTTGCATCTTGGGATACAGAAAAAGATGTTCGAATTATTTTAAAACTTTTCCATTCGATAAGAAAAAAGCATTTAATGTCCCTTTAACATGGCCAGAAAGTCTTGTAGTTGCCAACTTGTTTGAGTGTAATTGTTTTAATGAGACTGAAAGATTGTTAAATAACATAAGTTGAGAAGAATTTTATTCAACTGGGGAATAAATACGGTGCCGCTTTTTTTTTATTCCATCTCTCGGAGACTCCATAAATTCTCCCGTCCTTCAGAAACAATGCAATTACCTCCTAACTTGTTCACTACTTTTTATTTGCTGTCTACCAAATCAACCCTCGTGACTTTAGTTGACTTCAGTATTTTCAATAATTGCAATCAATTTGGCGCTATTAAACAATTGTACAGTAGACTTTTGTCGTTTGAACTCGTTCCTAACTTATAGATTCCTACACGACTGTCGTATTTAAAGGGCGGCAACTCCTTAGAGAAGAGATTTGTTAATACAAATTGAGTTAACTAAAATTTTATAGATATAATTATATTTAACTCGATGGAATAGAGATCATACACTTTCAAGAACTACAAGTATAATGAATTATAAAAAAATTATATCGTCGACGATGCAGCAAAAGGTACTTCCGATAGACAGGGCACTTATTAAAAGTGCGCTTTTTGCACCACCTGAAGTGTCCTTATGTTGCAGTTTTTGATCAGTACACTTTGTAGCTACTTTTTATGAAAATAACATTGATGGGCTCGATTTTTTGATTAAACATGTATTTGGTGAATCTTAAAGGAGCTGTACCTAGGTGATGCACTAATCGGTGACTTTAAGAATGTTGAATTTTAAAGTCCTATGTCTACACAATTGAGACATCTAACCTTATGGGCTCAACTTTATGATTAAACTCTACCTAGCTCCCCATTCAACTTTTTAAAGGCTGCTGAGTGGGATGCAGATCCCAAGATATTAGAATGGGAAGGGGAGTGGTACGTAGCATAACATCTTCTTTTGTGGTTGTACGAAATGTCAGTATCTTGTCCGAAAATACCCTTGACGGCAGGCGCCAACGGATATCAGGCTATGAAAGCTAGCCAAAAATAACAAAAGCACCCGTATGCGATGAAGTGGTTTGCCGTTTGCCTCAAAAAAATTTGATATTCTCTTCAAAGCATTTAAGCTATGGACCCACTCTGGTCTTGTTGCTATGTTATATTATGTTGTTTTCATTATCATTATACTGTGTAATGTAGGAATAACGTCTGTAATTTGAGTGGCATGGCTGCCAGAACATATTAATATCTCGTAAACCATACACCAAACATCGACTATCTACAATCTATTAGTATATTATTTAAAACTTATAATTTAATCTTCCTTTACAGTTATCACACAAATTGAATAAGTCTAAGACCATTAAATGCTAATATACCTCAGAGATTCCACAACGGCGACCCAATAGGAGTTTATTAATATTTAATGAATTTCTGGCGTCTCGTTCTTTCTCGCTGGGTATTTCACAAAACGCATGGGAAAAAATGGCGCCCGCAACAATTTAACGTCGTTGTTTGAAGTCTATTGGCAACATAAACCATATGATAATATTCGTTAAACAATTTAGTTCTGGGAAATGTTAACTCATTTGCTGGCGTAATCACTTGGTTTGAACATAAGAAGATTCAAAATGTTGGAAGATGATTGCCCACTAGGGGATCGGCAACGTCCAGTGGCGTCAAGGCAGACTATAGGCACTTGATAAAATTGGCGTGTTATATCAAGTCTTATTTAAAACGACGAGACAACATCTATTATTCAAGCAAGAAAATTGTCGACCTTTGGAAGTGGAACTGAATCTAATCTACTGGTGTTTATCTGAATGGCAGACATTATAATGTTCAAACAGATCTTTAGAGAATTTCAATGTATAATCACATATTAATTATTCATTTTAACAGAAAGTTTTGGCGTGTTGCACGTTAATAAAGAGTTACGTTTCATTTTACATTTTTATCTGTTGTCTTCAAACTGTATACAATTGGCTATTATTTCAAACAGACGAATATATGAACAAATTTGCATAATCGTATGCATATTCACAATATCTTTTATTTCTGGTTCCAACAACAGGCACCTGATCATCTCATTTTACGTTTTTGACCATAAAAAGTTTTCTTTCGTTAGATCAATGCATTACATTAAAGACGCAAATCGTATGGACTATCAAGTTATAAGATGAAATTCCCCACATAGTAAAGTGAATTTAAAACGGTTTTACTAAAGACGAACTTCCATATTTTTGGTATTGTATTCAATAAATGATTACTACTTACTTGCTCTTGATGGATGGACACTACTTACTTTCTGTCATTTAACCGTCTTACAGACGACAGTATATCATCAACTATGACACAGTCGCTTGAAGCCAGAATTTCAACATATAACTTCATACCTTCTCTTAGTCCTTTTGACGGACAATATTTCAGAAATTACCATTCACATCTCTATGTGGACATTGTTTCGGAAGATATACCCCCTTGTGGATACTATTTCACAAATTACAACTCTCTCTTGAGTGTTAGTATTTCAGAAATTATCACTCCTCTACTGGACAGTTTTTCAAATGTTTCACTTACCATCCAATTTCTTAAATTACCCAATACTTTGTTTGAGTGGACAGTATTTCAGCAAGTAACCCCACATTTTCTGTTAGTTGTCAGTATTTCAGCAATGTTCCCAATGCCTTCTTGTATAGTGGACAGTATTTCAGTAACTTATCCATTACCTTAGTATTTCAGCAAGTAACCTCATACCTTCTTTTAGTGGAAAGTATTTCAATAATTTTACACATGCCTTCTTTAGTGAACAGTATTTCAGCAAATAACTCCATACCTTCTTTTTGTGGTCATTATTTCAGCAATATACCAATGCCTTCTAATAGTGGACAGTATTTCAGTAACCTATCCAATACCTTCCTTCAAAGGATATATTTCAGCAAGTAATCTCATACCTTCTTCTAGTTGACAGTATTTCAGTGAATAAATCCATGCCTTCTTTAGAAATCAATAGTTTAAACGTAAACCATATTTTACGTATTCTGTACCCAGCAATACATGTTATCAATCCAATAGTTTTGACCTTTGTGGAAACATTGCCAAAAGTGACTAGCACAAATCCGAAACACCAAATAGCAAATTTTAACTCAAACCTCATATCTCTCAAGTTTAAATATTTAGATTCTATTTTTTGGAATTTAAAATTAAATGGAGATTTCAACCATTCATAAAAAATATCGGTTAAAAAGTGAAATTGTTCTTGCACAAATGTGTTGATATTTTGCCATCTACATACAAGTAATTCCAAACTGTAAATCCCGGGCTTTGAAAGTGCCGCAAGGTTAGTCTAATTATTGTCAATCAGCTTGAATGTTAAAGTTGTTGAAAACTGTACGTTATTCTCGATGACTGGCCTTTCTTCACCTGTGATTACCATTGTCTCTAAATTTAAATTTAGTACATACAATCAATTTTTATATCACCAAATAACGATATAGATAGAATGTTGTCAATATTTTTTCTACTTCTTCTTAAATTTGTTAATCATTTTACAGAGGTTGATATGTAATGACAATACTGTGGCGTTTACTCCCACCCAATAATTCATGAAATCGCCAAAATAGAATCACTTTCATGAACATGTACCTCATAAATCTTTTTGTAGGAAGTTTTAATTCAAAATGGAAGGGATTAAGTTTAGTTTTAGACGAGTTTAATAAAGTCTGATATATACAGCACTTTGTTTGTGAGAAGTAGGCTAGATAAATGGTATATTGTATTTAACTTATTGCCCATAATAAACAAGTTTAATCTTTAGATTATCCCATAAAATAAAAGTCAAAGTGTTCGTGAAGGGCCCATATTTCCTTTCTAACGACAACTTTAACAGATAATTGCACGCCATTAACGCACTTGAACAAATATGCCAAAAAACAAAGTTTGCGATGAAAGACGCACACGTTCCCGTAGTAGTAGTATGGAAAGTAAATTCCCACCCACTGCCAAAGTCAAGCTTGAAGCTGTTTGTAAGTATCTTTAGATGAATTTTATTGTTAACTTTAGGCTTTATTCCAGAATTTCAAATTAACAAAATAATGTTGGAATTTCTCTAAATTGAGATATATATAAAAGAGTGTGAGAAGAGCAGCCGTGTGTGTTCGATTGGTCAAGTTGATGTCGACACTTAACCCCTATCACAAATGATATTCATCTGACTTCCATAACGGACTACAAACGGAACAAACCGTGTGCTTTTAGGCCATTCTGTGGAAGAAATTTGGTGAAAATCAACAGATCAAATCAACACAGAAGGCTAAGACAAAATGGAAAACAAAAAGCTAGACATCAAACAAAAATCAGCCTCATTGAAAGCCGAGTATCAAATGCAAAAAAGGTTTTTGGTAAATGCTGCTATCGCAAACTAGGTAATTGGTAGTAGTTGGTGGATGGATTGGACCCCATTGGTACAAGTTGTTGGTTTACTTTTACAAACAATGTGATCAGAGCATTTGTGTTTGATACTTGTTGGTTGGGTTGGATTTGGTTATAGATTAGTAACTGTTGGAAAAGACCTGAAGAGCAAAGGGAATATGAGAAAAACAAAAATAAATTGTTCTCTTTTGCTTCAGCAGATAAGTTCTGTTAATTATATTGGGAGGTTATAGAAGGTTAAATAAAAAGTGTTAAAGAGACTTTATAAGACAAAACGATCTGTTCATCTGTTCATAAAGCTATGAATTTTCATTATGCTTAATATACGATCATGAAAGTAACGGGTTTTCCGACGACAGTATTGCATTGTATGTAGTTGTGTCTATTGAATACATACTACTGGGAAAAAAACATTGGCCATACCAATGCAGTTACTGCATCCCCTAAGATACTTTATCTTATGGTTACATCTGATACAGAAACCATTGGTGTGTTATATATTCCTTGGATACACGAATCTGTTGGTTCAGAAGACTGGAATAGAGTTCCATTCGGTTCGGCCATGTCATTGCAACTTCGATTCTTGGTATTAGCCACCATAGTTCAGATGTTGCTTTTATGGACATGGACTTAGCTTTTCAATTGTTCAACATTTCCAGTTTCTGTTATGGTAACGAAGGATCTGGGACTAATGCACCAAATCTTTTTTATTTAACAGTATTTTCTTGAGGTCTATCTTTGACCATAAACATGGACCCATTGTCCAAACCCCATCATTATACTATTGTATTGTTTAACTTGAGTAGTGTATTACCCAGTTAATGGCCGACTGGGCCTAGATTATTAGAATACAATAGATAGATTTAGGATCTATTTACATTTGTAATGGTATATACAATATCTTATTATTAACCTGACAATAGATCATTCAGTTCAATACCTGTATTATTCACAAATATGATGTCCAATTTGAATATTTTTATCAACTAATCGCCACATTTGAAAAACTTTGTATCTAAGGACACCATACTGGAATATCATGGCTGGGAAATGGGGTAAAGCAAAAATAAGACTTGGGGTCGTTCATGGTAAGTAATTTAGTCTCATTTTTAATCAAGAAATTAGGTTTAATTTTTTCTTGGTTAGTAAAATACCATTTTTTTTTTACTTTTCTACGCTTCAGTATCAGTAATATTTGAAACTAAGGTAACGAATAGGCCTATAGAAAAGGTAAATTCTTCAACTTTTCAAACCCGGTTATTCCGAAGGGCAGACTACATTTCAAATTTCAATTGAGATAAAATAATATTGTTTCAACAGTATAATTTCATGAATTATAACATTAATTTTAGAATAGGAAACATAATATTCACTTGATTTTTGTGGGGCAATGTTTTAATTGTAGACAGCGTAAATATATTTTTTTATTAAAATCATGAATTAATCTTATGCTAGAATATCAAATATTGGCTATATATCAATGGAAGAAAGATTAAAGTAACACTGATTTATGCTTTCGACTACAAATAAATTATTTTACGATATCCATATGCTGTTGAAATATAAAATTGACAGGTGCTCTAAGGGAAACAACTCTTGTATTCTTGTGAACACAAGAATCCACTACCGGTTTGTTGTCAAGGACTCAAAATGGCTGCCTAATCTTGTTTTTTTCATTGTTTACTTAAAAAATAACTTATTTTCCCGATCACGAGGAAGTAACTTTGGAAAATTAACGAAAGAATAATGAGTAGTAAACTTAATCCCAAAACAGCCAAGAAAGAAAGACCAAGATCTTCTGGTTAGTAGCTCAATTTGACGTAAACTATAAATGTTTGTTTACAATTTAACAATGTTCAAGAGAAATTGAACGTTGATTTTTAGTTGTTCTTAGTTGTACTAATACATCAGATTTTCTTCCAATGGGAAATACTACAACTGTGTTAATCCTTCCAGTTCCCAATACTCATTTTTTGGTCCTATTAGTCTATTAGCTCTTGTTAAGGCTATTTGCTTTTCTGTAACATCTAGCCTAGACTAAGTTGTGCGAGCCCTTCATTTTGACACGGAAATTGAATCCACTAACACATCATAGAAGACTACATAAGTTGTGGGTGATATTTCAATATTTCCATTAAAACTGGAATGAAAATTCTAGTAATGCTAAAATCGTAACTTAACCCTTTGAACCCTGGCATCATATAACGTCATAACGTCATGAACCCTGACCTCCAAGAAGAGATAATGTCATAATAGCGTTTTTCGTACCTTATAATTTATTGGAAATATGTATTTGTGATGGTGTATTTTATTTATTCAAAGGAATTTTTTCAAAATCAATCATACCAATATTGGCGTTTAGTGTGATAACGGCTGAAGCAATTAGAAGCACCAGTTCCGATGCACAAAAAAACATTGCAAGTGGAACACCTGTACACAGTTTTATGGACTTTCGGAAGATCTTTAGATGATGCATCTTTATTATGCAGCTTGGCTCGACGGCATCGCTCTAAACAAACAACACAGCGGTTGCTCCTAGATGCTCCTGGTGCGTGTTCTACCAAGTGTAGTGGTGTTTCTGGGTAGTTTTGTAATCGAGTCTCGTCTGCAATGAAGCCTTGACCAGAACGTATAGCTGACTCTCGTCTAAAATCACCAATTAGTTCAATGCACAATCTTTCAATATAACCATGGAAGGTTAAATTTCTACCGGGAGTTCCATTAGGTTTTACACTTTGATAGATGACAAAAGAATTGAATGTTGCCCACATAAAATTTTTTACAGTGAGTCTACGTGGCCATCTGTAATGCCTTCTACATCGTTGAAGGCGGGTCAGTTGGTCATTTTGGTCAGTTCCACCCATGAAAAGATTGTAGGTTTTAACCGGTTTTGGACAATTAACATCAACCAGTCTATGTTACTGTGCATTGTACCGTAATACGGTCTCCATCGGGGAGTCGATTTGAGTTGAAAATACAAAATAAATGGGTCGTTTATCACACCACACTAAAGCAGCACATTTGCCGTTGAAAAGAAGATTTGATGATCCACGAACCATTTGCTTTTGAACAAGTACCTCAGGAAAACCCTTTCTGCTTGGCATAACAGGTCCGCACATAGAATTTTTCTGTCCAACATGCGACTGATGTATAAAAACGATCTGTAAACAGACAATAATACTGACCAACATACGGTGCGCTGAGTCGGATAACCAAGTTTCCTGTGACACCGAGATCCACAATTGTATTTTGATTGTCCACCTTGCCTACATAGATTTCAGCATTCAGTATATACCCAGATTTTCCCTCACACAATAAAAATGACTTCAATCCCCATTTTACAGGTTTTGATTTTATATATTGTTTGATGGATATGGAGTTTTTACAAGGAATCATTCCTTCATCAAGCGATAGTTGCTGCTCAGGTACATAATAATACCTAAATTTATTGAGTAAATAAATCAACATTGGTCTATTCTTGTAGATTTATCAAGGGTCTCATTCACACAGTGCAAGAGTGTCCATATAGCCAGGAATCGGTCACGTGACATTACTTTTTGAAATCCAGGTGTGTATGTTATAGGGTGATTGCGATCGAGATTCCAATAAGATTCATATCTGTCTTTATGAATGAGCATTTCCATTGTTATGCGGAGGCCAAAAAAGGCTTATAGTTCTCGGGATGTAACGGGTGTGAAATTCTTTGCAACATAATTATTGGGTTTGGCCTGTTTCACGTATTCAGCTTGACGATTTGTTTCAGTTACGAAAAGGTCCCATATTTCTGCAGTCCAAAAAAGTTCAAGGCATTGTAATGGTGTTGAATTTTCATAAAAATCCTGGGGGATATTTTTTATTCCTGAGGGTTCATTTGGAAAAAAAAACATTTTCAGTAAAATCAGCTGGGTTTGTATCCCAACCTTGAGGGGGTATAATATCTCTACGGGTAATATCTTGCCGTCCTTTCCCTTTTCTTTTACCAACGTTGGGCTGCCCATGTCGCCTGACTGCAGGCCGAGGCGGTGATGTAGAACTAGAAGGCAAGCCCATTGCAAAAACTTCATTTTGGGTATTTGATAAATTATCATTATCGCTATCATTATCAGAAGAGGATGGAAAATCCCCTGCAGCAGATTGCTGACGGCTAGTCAATCGAGCACCGAAACCTGTGAAGTTTCTTACAGTGTTTTGTTTTGATGACGCAAAGTAAACAAAGCCATCATGTACGCTTTCGTCTTCACTCTCGGTCTCAAAATCATCAGAATGACCGTAATTTTCATCATCTAGATCTTCCCCAGAATCACTGTCATTTATTAGTTTAATGACGTCACACGTTTTTAACCTTTTGGCCATTTTTCAATAAATTTTAATCGAAATAAACAGCGAATTTTGGAAAATTGATGATAAATAGTCGTCTGCTATATTTAGCTGTGACCTGAATAGAAATCACTTTGATTGGCTGATAAGTTACTTAGCGACGTGTAAACAACCAATGAAAAGCGTGGAAGCCCCTATAGCGGCTCATAGGGGATATAACACACATGTCGGTAGGCGGGTCAGTTGGTCATTTTGGTCAGTTCCACCCATGAAAAGATTGTAGGTTTTAACCGGTTTTGGACAATTAACATCAACCCGTCTATGTTACTGTGCATTGTACCGTAATACGGTCTCCATCGGGGAGTCGATTTGAGTTGAAGATGCAAAATAAATGGATCGTTTATCACACCACACTAAAGCAGCACATTTGCCGTTGAAAAGAAGATTTGATGTTCCACGAACCATTTGCTTTTGAACAAGTACCTCAGGAAAACCCTTTCTGCTTGGCATAACAGGTCCGCACATAGAATTTTTCTGTCCAACATGCGACTGATGTATAAAAACGATCTGTAAACAGACAATAATACTGACCAACATACGGTGCGCTGAGTCGGATAACCAAGTTTCCTGTGACACCGAGATCCACAATTGTATTTTGATTGTCCACCTTGCCTAATAAGATTCATATCTGTCTTTATGAATGAGCATTTCCATTGTTATGCGGAGGCCAAAAAAGGCTTTTAGTTCTCGGGATGTAACGGGTGTGAAATTCTTTGCAACATAATTATTGGGTTTGGCCTGTTTCACGTATTCAGCTTGACGATTTGTTTCAGTTACGAAAAGGTCCCATATTTCTGCAGTCCAAAAAAGTTCAAGGCATTGTAATGGTGTTGAATTTTCATAAAAATTCTGGGGGATATTTTTTATTCCTGAGGGTTCATTTGGAAAAAAATCATTTTCAGTAAAATCAGCTGGGTTTGTATCCCAACCTTGAGGGGGTATAATATCTCTACGGGTAATATCTTGCCGTCCTTTCCCTTTTCTTTTACCAACGTTGGGCTGCCCATGTCGCCTGACTGCAGGCCGAGGCGGTGATGTAGAACTAGAAGGCAAGCCCATTGCAAAAACTTCATTTTGGGTATTTGATAAATTATCATTATCGCTATCATTATCAGAAGAGGATGGAAAATCCCCTGCAGCAGATTGCTGACGGCTAGTCAATCGAGCACCGAAACCTGTGAAGTTTCTTACAGTGTTTTGTTTTGATGACGCAACGTAAACAAAGCCATCATGTACGCTTTCGTCTTCACTCTCGGTCTCAAAATCATCAGAATGACCGTAATTTTCATCATCTAGATCTTCCCCAGAATCACTGTCATTTATTAGTTTAATGACGTCACACGTTTTTAACCTTTTGGCCATTTTTCAGTAAATTTTAATCGAAATAAACAGCGAATTTTGGAAAATTGATGATAAATAGTCGTCTGCTATATTTAGCTGTGACCTGAATAGAAATCACTTTGATTGGCTGATAAGTTACTTAGCGACGTGTAAACAACCAATGAAAAGCGTGGAAGCCCCTATAGCGGCTCATAGGGGATATAACACACATGTCGGTAGGCCGCTATAGCGGCTCATCGGGTTCAAAGGGTTAAAGTTATAAACGTAATATCACCAAAAATATTGTTCAAGTAGGCCTAAAACATTGCGACATTGTTGGTAAGAATCGTCTGCCCTTAGCCTGATATTGATCTCGCATACACACGCATATGAATAAAGATGAGAATATTGTTTCAATACGTAATTATTTATCGAAAAATCCATATTAAATCCATATTAAAATCATAATATCATGATACCGGTAGGCTATGCAATATTTCCCATATCGCTCATCCCTAAGTAAAATACGTACAAAACATCATTTAACCACCTTACATCGCAGCCTTAGAAGTTAGAATGGCTTTAGATGTGATTTAAAGGCCTTGTTGTTAAAAAAAACTTGACTTATAAAGTTGAGGTAGAGAAAATGGCTGTGGACTATGTGAGTGTTATTCCATGAAAGAAGCTCTACGGTACCGGTATGTAGGCCTAGTTTTGTATATGGGCCAAGTGAAAGTGAAAAAACTGCCTGTGGTTTTTATAGGCCCTGCTTATACCCTAGGTTGGCCAATGAGCACCCATGAATAAAATAAAACCTCCATAGTTCCTCCCACTAAAGCACTTATAAATTGTAGACTGGCACCTATCAGAACTATTCCATTGCCAATATTCAATTAAGTTTAACTAAGGAGTTGTGGCATGGGTAGTGCTGGTACTAGATAGTTAAATTGATACATTGCATAACCATGCCATTGGTATAGTGTATCCATTCTTGTTTATCAAGGAAGGATGTCCAATGTGACTTTAACAATTTTGTATTATCTTTTTTGTTGTCTAATAGTCTACATGTAATTCTAGTCTTTGATGTAAACTAACTTAGATTACCTATAACCTAAATTAGGTTACCGGTACCTATAACCTAACTTAGGTTACCTATGAACACTTTGAAAAATTTTAAAAGGTGGCCTACAACAATCTTCAATTCCAGGCATGACTTTTTTCTAAGTTTTAAAGGACATTTCATAACAAAGTTTTCATTGTAACTATTTCTATTAACTTTTATTATAAACCAGAATTTGATTAAAGAAATTTGATTAAGTTTATGGTTTGTTGACAAGTAAGACTTAATTACTTACTTTATCAGATAAGATTGGTAATAGGGTCCTTTGTAATTACTTTTCTATCTTTTATGAGTAATATCTGGTTTCAAATTGATAACTTGTATCCAACATTGTATATTAGTATAGGAAATCAATCTTTATGACTGAGTTAGTAGAGAGCAGTTGAAATAAGAGTGAAGAACACTTGAAGGACTATTGTTGGCTTGAAATTAAATTGAGTTAACTTGTTAGGACCTTTGTCTTTAGTTTCAACAACTTTTTCTGTGCTGTTCAGTCTAGTATTTTTTATTCATATGCGACATGATGGAAAACTTTTGATATTATTCTATAAGAGTTTTTTTTTCTCCAAAATTGACATTGGTTGTCAATTAGTATTGTGCTTTCTTTGCTTCTCAGCAGTACTCAGTATTTGTACTATATATTGATATTGTGGTGGCATACGCGGTATTAATTTAGTGTAGGCCCGAAAACTCAATTAGGAATGTGGTTAGAATTTTTGGAGTTCAGTTTGTGAAAAAGTAGAGTGTAAATTCCTGAAGAGTTTGGAGTTTGTAGAAAATGTCGGAATCAAAGAAAATATCAGGCTCTAAGAGTAAAACACCAGATAGAAAATGTAGTTCATCAAAATCTCGAGCTGAGTCCACCTCTGGTTATAGTGAGAGACTGTCAGCTAAGAAAGTTACATGGAATTGTTCTAATAACAAGAAAAGTTTAATGAAGTTAAAAGGATCAGTGAGAATGCTGTCATTATATCGTATGTACATGTATTACATGTATTATTATTATTGTTATTATCTGTTTATAAAATTATGAAACGTAGATAAAGATGCTTTACAATCAAACAGAATTAAACAGAGTTTTTCTAACCTTTTTTAGAACATAAGAGAACACTTTACAACTGACAACTTCTATATCTCAACCTTCGGCCTTCAACCTTAAAAATAGTTTGTAAGAATAGTAAATTGGCTAGTGATAAGAAAAGTTACTTGAGACTACTTTATATAGCTTAAAGGAAACGGTTCTATCTGTTGACCAATGGCAATTAAATCTCAAAACCAGGTATTTTTAAGCGAAGTTAATCAGTAATAGTGGTCACAGATCACTTTGAAATTTTGAGCCTTCAGATCAGTATGTGTCTAGGATTATCTATGTTTGAAGTTATAATGACAACTTTTCATTTCTAGACTCGCTTTATATAGGAAAGATATTTAAATAAATAGAAAGTAAAATCTGTACTTGATTGAGAAATATATATTGGGATTATGTAAATTGTAATTTAAAGAGAATATTTTCCAATGATATCACAAGTATAACTGCTCTTAATATTACTATGTTTCATTTTTTTTATGATGCTTCTATTGAAGTTAAAATTGAAGCTACAGTGACTCCCTGAGTTAGATGCTTGCTTGAGGGTCAAGAGTTCAATCCCAGCAAATGCTGAGAGATTTTTCCACCCGGTTCATTTCATTTTCTCCTTGTGAGTGATGCAGGTCGGAGGGACTGACATGGAAAATGGTGTGTAGTCATTTGGATGAGACAATAAACCAAAGCCCAGTGTACTATACAGGATGCGCACATTAGAGATTCCTAGACAGTTGGTAATGGAAAAAGGAATAGGCTTATCTGCTGTCCTGGCAAAATTTCCCTCATTGCAAACAGCATATGTTGCCTGTCCATTATTTAATTTCATTTGAAGTTACAAGTGCATAGAAATCTAACAACTATTTTCTTTATTTCGGTTTTAATAATACCTAGTACTACAAACAAACTTATTCAAATGAACAGAAGTAACATTGTAAAAACCAAATAAATAACAGTGAAATATTGGTTTTAGTTTTCTCAGGCCATTTGATTAAGAAAATATATACATGTATATAGTGGTCTAACTTTATTAAATTAGATCCATAAATTTATTTGGCTATAGTCAAAAGAGAGAGTTAAGGTCATAAAAATTTATTGACCCTCTCGTGTTTTATGGTTTATTTGCTTCAAACCATTTTGAAACTTTGAAGTTCACATTAAATTAATGGAATATAGGATCTCAGTTTATCCTGTCAAGTTATGTTCTCAATTCGAAAAGGGAACTGTTTTGTCTAAAAATGGAGAAAACTGTGCAGTTTACTGATGTTAATAGAATGAAATCGGATGTTAAACCTAAGATTATAAGGAGACGTCTTTCAAAGTGGTCAGTTTATAAAGGTGAGGTAACTTCAAAGTATGTCATTAAAATTTCTTCAATTATCATAGCACCAGTAGGCTGCAGATTCTATTTTAAAAACATTATCCATATGAATATATTTCTAAAATATGTTATTAGTATATTATGGGTAAACAAGGTTAGTCTGATTTTGATTTTAAACAGGGTGATTAAAAAGTATACTATTTGTATATTAGGCAGTTTGATCTAGTTTTGGCTCCATATTTTCAGAATAAGTAGGAGACATATTTCTCTTTCATTTTGTTGAAACTTGTACATTAGTTGTACACCACCAAAAAAACCTAGCTACCTTAAAAAGTTGGCATTCAAAAATCAACATCAAGTTACCACTTTCTGTTATGAAGGACACATTTCTCTAAATTTTGGTGTATAGTTTGTATACATTAGCAAAATGAAAAAAAAAACCCAGACTATTGCTTTAATTATATACTGTGCTGGTACACCAAATTATTTTTGAGTCATTTTGTTAAATGGGTCCAATTGTATCTAATATGAATTAAGAAAGATAAAATTATGATGGCAATAATAGTGTATTGTTTTAGGTTTGAACTATGTTAGTTGAAATATGTTAACTATTCACTTTAGATAAAGTGTTAGTATAACAACCGACCAGTTTAGTCATGTTCAAGTTAATTATGTCCATAATATGCTCTCACACAATTTCATGGTGTTTGTTTATTGTTGAAAATGGTTTAATATCTAATTAGAAATTAAAGATAAACATGGTAAAGGCATGCACATTCTGTATTATATTAAGAAACTTAAGCCTAGCCTTTTGATAAGTCACAAATCTTGATAACTCTGTGAAGACGGATGTCTCGACAAACTAAGCGCAGTGCATCAGTTCAACTTCCAGTTCAACATAAAACTGATATTGCTCGTTATAAATCGGCGCCAGCTCGCTGCAGTCGCAGGTCTAATTCTGAAGATAACAGACACTTTTTGACAACTTCCTTCAAGAGAAAACATTGGAGTAAGTTGTGTTATTTTCAGGAACTACTTGAGAGATTATATAGAAGTAAGGTAAAAGTTGAAACTACCACTACTCTAAAGAGACTTGTGAGTGTTAAAGGTGCATTCTGTTTTTTTTTGTAGGTTGAAACAAATTTTGATGAAATTATGTTAACTTAAAAACGAAATGTAGTGAAATTTAAGCTTTTAGCGTTTAGTACAGGCCAAGATAAAATTTACCTACAGAAAAAGCACTTGTCATGTAACTATTGGAGAAGTTATTTAAGCTTGTCAGAATTCGAAAATAAGATACCCCTTTTCAATACACAAAATTTATTCTTTATTTTCAGCCATTTTGTGAACAAATAAATATAAATTAGATTTTAGAATTTGTCATCTCATTCCAGTATTTTCCCTCTTAAATTCTGGACCTATTAAGATAAAAATAAAATGAAATATTACTTATTAGTCTGTTAATTATCTCAGATTTTGAATATTTAATATAACACTTGATATATATAGATTAGGTTCTTTCCTGATATAGAAACCTATTTGAATGTATTCATGAACCATGAAGATATCTTTTGTACAGATTTTGATATTTTTAATAATTTACTCTGATTAAATGAAATGTACCGAAATTACCAACCATGAACTTTGTCCTCCATTGTTCATTGTAATATTAATAATCTTTAAATTAAAAGTAGTAAGAGTCATTTTTATTGAGTTAACAATATAGCCTAATACTATTCAATAACCTATCATTTTCATAATATACAATTGACTGGACCTGTCACGTTCATAAGTTTGACCCATCTTTGTGTACTAAGGGCAACCCTTGTGGTTACTATCACTTCACTATTATTTGAAGTCTACTCCATGTTGAAGGTTCCTGTGATAGAATGTCTCTATCTAGGAGGCAAAGTAAACAGTTGACTCCTGTGTCTACAAGTCTAAGCAGACGTCCTTCTGGACCAAGTAAGAAATGTTAACGTCATATGGTTTTTGTTAATTTTCATGGCAGTCTGGGTCTGTGTTGTTTATATGCAAAAAGCGAAAGGAAGCAAAAGTTGAACATACAGTTGATATGATTTTATGATTTCAGATCGCCTGAAAAATAAAAAGCGGGAAGGGACACCAGAGAAGTCGACTACACCATCACAAGATGTATCAGACGAGAACAGACCACCCTCAATGAATGTAATATGGAATGAAGACATTGAAAAATTACAAATCAAACATGAGGAAATACAAAAGGTAATAATAAATAGATTCTATTTTTAATATTGATGTAGAACCATGGCAGAATAAATAAATTTGAAAACAAAATGAAAAAACATCAAAATTGTGGGATTTTGCAGAAGATTGGTAAAAAAATTCATTTGAAATGTTAAATTTAATGTAAATTAAAAAGCAGAAATTGATAGATTCAGTAGAACTTTGCATCCTAACCAACCTAATTTCCTAAATTTTGGTATAAAATAAAAAAACAACCAACCAAGCATTAGAATTACTCTATTTGAATGCTTTTTATTGAATTATTACTATTGTTCTTGTAGTTACATGACCCTAGACCACCTTCAGAGAGAAAAACAACACCAGTTATCAAAAATGTCAGTATTCGTAAAGTTAGACCTCCATCTGAACCAGGCAAACCTCAACCTCTGAAGTAAGTATTAGTAGATTAACAAGTTACTACACTGCAATAGCCTATTTCCTCATTAAGCTACTTATTTGCATTATTTTCATGAAAGTATTTCAGTTACCATAGTGATGTGAATCATACAAGGGAGTAAAACTTCCTTTTATGCTTGAAGGGATTGTAAAATGGGTTTCTACATTCTTCATGTGTATTGTCATTTCAATTTTCAATCTGACATTTGTAGTTTTCACAGTTTCTCTCAAACTCAAAGTTTTATGACATTATTACTAATTGTGAAAGTGATATAATATATGTTTAAGCATTTCCATAAACAGGAACCATAGTCATCGTCATTAATGGCCCCAATTGACATTAAAAAACCATTTTACATGCCTTTAAATTCATTTGTTATATTTCAGTGTGACTGTTGCTAAACCAGCACCAGAAGATGCTCCATTAAAACCTATTAATTACAATGGTTACGCGGGACCGAGGTATAATTATAATGGAGATGTACTATCACACAGTATTCTAGGTGGATTTGAAGAGTTTCATAATGAGGCTGTCAGACGTGGAGATTTTATTGTGAGTAACCTTCCTTGAATTTACTTTTTTCCATGATCTGATTTCATTCTGATGTCTTTTGAAATGATTTAGACGTCAAAGATTAGCAAATAACCTACCGAAAGCCTTCATGTTAATCCATTTATTGGATTAAGAAAAGGATGTGAGGAGAGGTAGCATATCACATAAACCATTGCTTTGAGAAGATCTCAGTGTCATAGCGTGCTTGCTAACATTAAGAGAGTGGATTCAATCTCAGCATTGGCCAAGTCAGAGCTTGTGCAATTAAAAGATACTTTTGAAAGTTTGATTTTGAAAAAAAGACAGCTGAAAGATTTCCATCATTGTATACTATGATGTTTCTCAATTTCATTATCCCATAAAGGTGCAAAAAGTAAGAAGTAAAACTGTTTCTTTACATATTTTTAGAGGGAGGAAAACCTCTATATACATTGAAAATTTTGTTTGAATTGTAGAATGTGGAAACACCTACAGTTGATTTAGATCCTAATGATAAACCTACAGTGAAATATGAAAAGAAAAGACCCAGATCTCAGAAAACAAGACGTGAAGCTGAGGAGAATAATGCTTTAATGAACTGGCAGATGAAGATGATTGAAAGAAAGAAACAGCAGGGCTACATTTCTAGTAAGTTGATGAGAAATTTTTAAGGGTGAAAGAGATTTTCTGACAAATCTATGGTACACATCAATATGCACCCTGCCAATTTTCAATCAGAAGTCTGTGGTTGTAATTCCGCTTACTCTATGTGTTTTATGATGTCACTATTGCGAAGGTTCTTATATATTATTAGCAACTTTTGTGATAGATAGTCATTATAATCATAAGTGCTGCATACACTTGAGTGAAAATATAGATGGCTGAAATTGATTGTATCAGTGTCTTAAAAAGTAGGATTTAATTTCAATATACATATACATAAATAATATTATAGAATTATTACAAGTGCCACCAGAAGATCTAGTAATGAATCAAGGTGATAATTACCGTAGTTTACAAGAAAAACGAGACATAATTGAGAAAACTATTCCAGCTATAGACTACGGTAAAGGATGTAAGTAAATTTCTTTCTGTTTTTTTATTTTTCAAAAGTGTGCAAGTTTACATTGAAATATACCCTACAAGTAACAAAACTGATTGTAACTTTTTTAAATTTGTCACTAATTTATTTTACCAATAAAACAAGTAACACAAAAGCAATAGTATTGTATAACACACTTCTTTAATAACAAAGCTCATAACATTTTAATACAATTTACATGGGTTGTCATCCGATGAAATTTACCAATAATTGAACAAAAAATGTCTGTGGAGTGAATGCCCAAGGAAACGTTCTAGAACTTTTATATGAAATATATGAAATGTGTTTAGTCATGTCCTAAACATTTTCAAAACTGTTCATAATTTCAGATCGTGTTGG
The DNA here is from genome assembly GCA_030562195.1 of Nipponacmea schrenckii. NCBI lineage: Eukaryota > Metazoa > Mollusca > Gastropoda > Lottiidae > Nipponacmea > Nipponacmea schrenckii. The sequence continues at coordinate 6,495,238 of JAUJPP010000007.1, read as the reverse complement.
CAGTGAGTTTTGGAATCAACAGAAGTTACTAGGAGATAATATTAATGGTATTCAGTAAGTGTTTTATTTCATTGAGTGGCAAATTAGAAATTTGCCACTCTTTGTTTTCATTAGACTTTTTTTTTTTTTTTCGGGAAGCTCCCTAGCCCAACTCGAAAATGGTATAGAAATTTGATTTGAAAAATACGATAAGATACGTACTGGAATAGAAAATGAATATATAAAACTAAAAATTTTACGCATCAGTAGTTAATTGCATAACTTTGTTGCTAATTATCCGAACGCTTTGAAAATTACACAATATAGAGAAGTCGCCTATAGAAATAAAACCGCATCATAAAAAAATTTCTACCACTTCCGGTTCTTGCGTGAGAACTTCCGTTTTTTTAGAACCGCGTTGGGTCACCCAGCTTCCGGTGTATGTAAGAAATCAGTACAAAAGCTATACATATATACTATCAGGCTTAATTAGAACCCTTGTAGAATAAAAAATCCAAACCGGAAGTGATACTTTATGTGTCATCACAGAACGGTAATATTCAGCAAAATTTTAATAAGTCAGCTAATTTTTATTCGATTTGTCCGATTTTGGTGTTTTTCGAAACCATGTTACTTTATCTAAAACTTGTTGGGAACAGAATTTTGGTTTTCAAATTTAATTTTTTTTAATGCCCGATTGAATTTTTTGAAAATTCAAAAGGCCAAATCTAATGACCTTGACCTTCAATGACCCTGAATTTTTTCAAGTAGAATGTTCTTGACCTAAGCTATCCACACATATGCCTATTATGATCGACAACAATTATATCAAATGACCTTGACCTTCAATGACCCTGAATTTTACAAGTAGAATGTTCTTGACCTTTGCTATCCACACATAGGCCTATAATGGTCGACAACAATTTTTTTGTACCCGTTTTAGTTTTAAAAAAAATTCAAAAGGCTATATCAAGTGACCTTGACCTTCAATTACCTTAATAATTTTCAAGTCAAATAATGTACTTGACCTAAGCTGTCCATACATATGCTTATAATGGTTGTTAAAAAGTTTGTTTTGAGTGTTTAAAAAAGGCTATATCATGTGATCTTGTATCAAGTGGCCCCATAGGGGTTGTTTGGCACTCTCAGTACTGTTCACAGTTCTAGTTTTATTTGCTTTCTGTTGTCAAAGTAAAAATTTTCCTTTTTATATCGTTAAATCTTAGAAATATTGGATTTTCTCTATTTGTTTTTCAACACAAAGGCTTTAATTATTAGATTACCACTTTTAAACTGGGTTTATCAGCCTTTTGGCAGTACAAATAACTTACAATGATTGTTTAATATTTTTACTCTGCTAATTATAGTATGAGTTTAAAAGATACAGAAAAGGGTCAAGGTCCTCCAGTACAACATATTGGTATTCCACAATCTGTTCGTCAAGAAAAAGGTTAGTATTTTCCTACCTTATTTTTGAAGAGCTTTGCACAACATACTTTTTAAAACTTAACTTCTGACAATTTTAATTTTGAATATGCAGTTGCTTTAATATTTATATCCTATTGCGGATAAACCAGGAATATTCATTGCTTCGCAGAGGGCTTTGTAAAAAGAGGAGAACTTTTAGAATTTGAATGTGGTCTTCAAAGTCATATGAAGTCTTGCTAATTATCTTCATCTGAGGATAAATTTGGTTGGATGAAATTTATTTTGTTCTTGAACGTCAAGAAAATGGTTTTTATACGCCCACATGAAAATGTGGACGTATATTGCCATCACCCCTGTCCGTCCGTCGGTTCGTCCGTCCTTCAACAATTACTTGTGTATGCGATACAGGCCAGAGTTTTTATCCGATTTCAATGAAACTTGGTATGTGTATTCATCTTGATAATATCTCAGACAAATTCGAAAATGGCAAAATTCCAGATGTCGGTTTATGACTTATTGCCCTTGATTAAATGAGAAAATGTTAAAATTTACTTGTGTACACAATAGAAGCTGTAGTTTTTATCCGATTTGAATGAAACTTGGTATGTGTATTCATCTTAATAACATCTCGGACAAGTTAAAAAATGGTGCGATTCCAGATGTCAGTTTATGAGTTATGGCCCTTGATTAAATGAAAAAACGTTAAAATTTACTTGTGTATGCAATAGAAGCTGTAGTTTTCATCCGATTTGAATGAAACTTGGTATGTGTATTCATCTTGATAATATCTCAGACAAGTTCGAAAATGGCACGATTCCAGATGTCGGTTTATGAGTTATGGCCCTTGATTAAATGAAAAAACGTTAATTTTTACTTGTGTACACAATAGAAGCTATAGTTTGCATCCGATTTTAATGAAACTTGGCATGTGTATTCATCTTGATAATATCTCAGACAAATTCGAAAATGGCACGATTCCAGATGTCGGTTTATGAGTTATGGCCCTTGATTAAATGAAAAAACATTAAAATGTACTTGTGTATGCAATAGAAGCTATAGAAGCTATAGTTTTCAACCGATATGAATGAAACTTGGTATGTGTATTCATCTTGATAATGTCTCGCCAGATGCCTGTTATTGCCCTGGATTAAATGAAAAAACATGGAATATTCTGTTTGCTGAAGTGGGCGTATGTTACCTTGCCTGGCAAGCTATCTTTGAAAGTCCTTGTAGCTTTCACTAGAAATGTATTAAAACTTTCAACAATTATCTCTTTGAAAAATTGAAAAATTTTCTTCATTAAAGGGATACTGCGTCTTATGATGAACATAAAATTTTAGCTCTCAAGAATGGTCAATATAAGTATATTATATTCATCATTAAACTTACCTTGTGTCATAAAGTTACAGAATCCCTTAAAATCCGGAAACTCACAAAACTAAGGCCGTGCAAAGTAAATTGTCTGTTTTACAGGCCTTTTTTTTTTAAAAATGGGGCAAGAGGGCGAATTTATTATTTATTAGTTATAAGCGCCTTTTTAAATTTGGCACCAGAAGAAATCGGAGCGAGCAAAGCTATTTATTATTTATTTCCAAAAATTCAAAAAATAGATTTAAATCACCATTCAGATGCAACTATCAGATGTTTTTGGGGTTTGAATGATAATAGTTGATAGAAATAACAGAACTTTTTTACCTTTCAACTTCACATAAACATAATCATTCCAACATATTTACTACCTCTGACAATGATGCACTTAGGGTGCATCAGGGCTGATAATATTATGTCAAGACAATGTTATTCTACTACAGTACGTACTAATCCATTTCTATCCATCTGTAAACTGTATTTTAAAATGCCATTGTATGGTAATAATTATTATTATTGGAAATTTTGGAACAAATTGTCATACATCACATCACATGACAAGAACAAAACAATCTGATTAGATCGAACTTCTATTTTGATAATTTTTATCTTGGCCTATGTTACAAATGCTGATTTTCGATAACTCGTACTAACGGAGTACTTCCGGTTTTAACTTGAGAAAAGCGTAATGTGTTGAGTGATACCAATAATGAGAAAATCGATCGTATTCGAACGTATAAAATTCGTATTTTCTTGTATTCATTCCCATTTTTCCATAAATATTAACTTTTTTAAATCAATAGCAGAAAAAACCCGGTGCATTCTTTTACTTGTTATTGTAACAGGTCTCGATTTGTTCCACCATTATTATCCAGGAAAAAAATCATCAAGATTAAGATTAATTTAATGTTTGGATTGTCCTCACGAAAGTGTGAATAATTTTCATAATTGTGCTTCCTTCAGCAAATAATTGTATTTTCGAACGTTAAATTGTATCAGAATCAATTTCAGTTTAAAGTTGTAGAAGAAAATCTTTTTATCGGTGATGAAAAACGCATTCTAAGCCACTTCCGGTTTTTCGTTAAACGTCAAGGGAGATGATTATGGTAAAAAATATTTTCGGGAACGGGGAAATAACTCTATTTTACACACAATTTTGGAGACGCGTGCGCATTATTTATTAATTATTCCAAAATGTCAATAAATAGTTTTGGAGCGCGGGGTATTTTACCGGAGCGCGCGGGGCCTGTAAAACAGACAATTTACTTTGTACGGCCTAAGTAATTATTGAAAAATGCTTTATCAATTTATTAAGTGTTTTTCAATAATCAAATGCATCTTTAAGGATAATTAATTAGTTTTGTGGATATTTATTTATATTTTTATTAGTGCTGGCACGATGTATCGTTGAATCGATGTATCGCGATATGACATGCCACGATACGCGTATCGTATCGCGAGGTCGAGTATCGATACTTGACGATACAGGGCATTCCATAAAAAGTGGGTAATATTTTATTTACTAGTCGGTGAATGCAAGCTTATCCCATCATAAATTCCTTTCACGGACTTCTCTGAAATACATTGTTTTCAAAAAATTTGATTTGACATTTAAGTTTGAAATTACTAGTTTAAAACATTCTGTTACCTAAAAATATAAGTGTTAAAATTCTGAAATAATGAAACCTAGGAGAAAAAGTGTTAGTTTTTATCTATTACTCCATATCGCGATACGTATCGTATCGTGACCCTTGTATCGCGATACGTATCGTATCGTGGCATGACTGGCAATACCCAGCACTAATTTTTATGTTATTTAAGTCAGCAGGTACCAGTACATTTACTGATTAATAGAGCTCTTATTGGCCAAGTTTACAATTTTCAAATTTTATGTTCATTCTCAGATCTATTATCCCTTTAAACTTTAGTAAGAAAAATCCCTGGACATCGTTTAATTTATTAATTTTCAAAACACATTATCAATAATATATTAATTGTTTTTAATGCTGCTAGAATATATACCTCTATTCCATACAGACAGTAAGAATTTTATTGTATATTTGTTTGTTTTTTCTATTTATATATTGTTTGTAAATACTATGTGTAAATTTGTAAATATCTGAAAGTTTTACATCCAACTGTATTGTATTAAGGCAGTTTAGATACAGTAAGTGCTAAATATAAATATTCTCTTGTTACCAATGGTCATTTTACCTTAATGATAAATTCTCTACGTAGGATGGACTTGGGCAGAAGATCATCATACAAAAGTACATTATCCTTGGCATAAAACACCATACCTGTCATCTCGGGTCAAACAATTACAGCCTTTTATGAATGAACTAGATCCACACCAACCTGTAAGTTTTCAATGCATTCACCCCTTACCCTCTTGAAAAAATTAAAAATACTACTCCTGTACTCCTCCCAAATCCTTTCTTTTATATGTGTCCGAATGCACCAAATCCTTCTATTGGGAAACCCTCTCAAACCTTCCATAGCTGCTTCTCAACCACAACATTTATCCCCCATTTGAACCTCCAGTCTCAGGAGGCTGACTCTGCCACTGGTGTTTAATGAGTATGATAACAAGCGATGCAAGTACTAAATGTATAGTGTTGTGAACTCTTAAATTGAAAACAATATATTTCAATGCGAATTCCTGTTATTTATTGCAGGAATTTTCTGGTTTAGAAGTGATTGGTAGTAACCGACCAATACAAACAACAGATGGTGATATTGATTCTAACACTGATATAACAGAAATACAACCTGAATCTGAAACAGAAGATACCATAGTGTAAGTATAATATTGTTCAATCATACTAGGGCAGGGGTTTTCAACCTGGGGGGCATTTTAAAATTTAACAATTGACCTAGAAATCTGAAAGGAGTAATAGAAAGGAAAAGTTTGAAGGCCTCTGTACTGTGATTTACAACATATTGTTCTTAATGGGTCTCAAAAATGCCAATTTTAATACGCAATTACAATGTTAATATACCGGTAGCTTGAATATTTCCCTTATATTTACAGTGATCCATTAAGTGACCACCCAGATGTTCACCCTGCACCGATATTCGGACCTTCAATCCAATTTGCTGGTCAGCCCGCTCGTTGGACAGGAGATAGTCATAGTTTCAAGAATGAAATGGGTGTAGAGGCTAGGGTCACGTTTGAATCCTACACCAATGAACGTATCACATCCTATCTTGAAATTATAAATGATGGTACAACTTCCATATACTATGATTGGAAAGTAAGTCGTGTTCTTTTTTCAGATAAATTGAAGAATTCCAGTAACAAATCATAATGTACATTCACTTCATTTCAAATTATCCTTTAGATTAAAAAATATATATGAAAAGACTTAAGTCATTTTGCTTACATAACCTATTTATAGGCATACACCTTATGTTCAATTTTGGGAAAGCTAGTCCCCATTTCCAAAACTAACTTTCTAAAACATAAGATGAGCTGTAGTAAATTTATGTGAAAATATAAAATAAAGTTGTATAGGCCTATGCATAAGAAAATCTTTTTCATTAATATAACTGACAAGAAAGCTACTGCTAGTTTATATAAATATTTATATATTGTTACCTAAATTTGGTTTATTTCAGAAATTAGACAATGATAACTCATTTGAATTAGTAAAGTCCTCTCATATTCAACGTTTTTATTTTAACAATAGTAATGGTAAGTTGATTATGGTACAGTCTCCTCTACCATTAATTTTTTGAGCCGCAGTGGCTCAATAAGTTAAATGCTTACTCACTAACCTAATCAACACAAAGGTCGTAATGAGTTTTCAGATTTTTCAACCCATTTTCCCCCTGTCTGTACATGTCAAAGATGTTTTGACATTTGGAAATGCCTCTGTCCTGAAAAAAATTGCCCTCATTGTACCCTGCATAGCGTTGCCAGTCTTAAAACGGCCCAAAAGATGCAGAAGACTATGGTGTAGAACTTATTTAAAACACCATTTCATTTTATTAGGAGTGGTTTTACCAGGTGAAACTATGAAGTTCCCATTTGTATTCAAGTCACCTAATGCAGGAGTTTTTAGTGAACAATGGTTATTTGAAACTAGACCAGTAGTTTGTGGTGGAGCTGCCTTAGTAGTAACATTACGTGGTGTGGCTTTACAGGAAGATGTTTATAAAAAGCACAGAGAAGATATTGAGGTATTTAGAATTTTTGTGAAGAATTTGTCATTAGTTTATTGTAACTGTTCTTGCCAGTCGTGTATAATATCAGGTCTGTCATGTCTGATAGAAGCTATAAAGTCTTATAAAATCCCTGCTTCTGTTTCTAGTAGCATCTTTGTCATATCTAATAGACAATCTTGCATGCTTGATAAATGTTCTGGCATGTCTAGTAGAAGCTCTGGCATGTCTAATAGAAGCTCTGTCATGCCTGATAAATGTTCTGTGATGTCTTATTGACACTCTGGCAAGTCTAGTAGAAGCTCTGTCATGTTTTATATAAACCTGCCATGTCTAAAAGTCACACTGCCATGTATGATAGGAACTCTGCCATGTCTAAAAGTCACACTGCCATGTCTGATAGGAACTTTGCCATCTCTAATAGAAACTTTGTCATGTCTTATAGAAACCCGGCCATGTCTTATAGAAACCCTGTCATGTCTTATAGAAACCCTGTCATGTCTTATAGAAACCCTGTCATTTATTATAGAAACCCTGTCATGTATTATAGAAACCCTGTCATCTCTAATAGAAACTTTGTCATGTCTAATAGAAACCTTGTCATGTCTTATAGAAACCCTGTCATGTCTTATAGAAACCCTATCACGTCTTATAGAAACCTTGTCATTTCTTATAGAAACCCTGTCATGTCTTTTAGTAACCCTGTCATGTCTTATAGAAACCCTGCCATGTCTTATAGAAACCCTGTCATTTCTTATAGAAACCCTGCCATACCTAATAGAAACCCTGTCATATCTTATAGAAACCCTGTCATGTCTTATAGAAACCCTGTTGTGTTATTGTGTTTTATATATAATTATAGCAAGATCTAAAAGATAAACAAGCTTGTCAAGTGGTGAAATATTTGTTATATGAATTGGTAGATGGTATTAGAACCCCGGAACGATGTCGCTCACCTATTGATGCTTATATTACTGAGGAAGAAACATTCACTAGACTCAATCATGGGGTAAGTGGAACCAAAGATAAACCCTTTGTATAATCACATCAACTTTATGTCTATGAATTATTATATATTGTCAGTATTAATCTTATTTCAAGATTTTGTACATGGGAAAACATGTATATACTAACGTCTCTATTTTTAAAGAAAACAAGATATATGGATGTATGATGTGATATTGCAATTTATATAAAATCAATTAGTAAAATATGATACTGAAATAACAGTGGTAGGAAAGAAATTCACACAAAAATTCGGAAATTGGAGAGAAATACAGGTTCGTGTGCATCCTCTCTTACTGAGCAATACACTAGTGATTGGTTGTTTATTTCAGATGTGTTATAAATATGAACAAGTGGAAGAATTAAAGAGAATCTATAAACAGTTATTTACATTAGAAGAAAGAGATACAGCTGATTGGGATTTATCATTGGATACACTGAAAGAGGTTTGTGTTTTAAAATACAGTAATATTATCTTATGGGATCCTATGGTGGGTTTTCAACCTGGTTTCACCCTGCCAGTGATTCAAGTCAGATGGGCTGACATGGCTGAGCATGAAATGTTTGTTTGAGACAATAAAAAGAGAGTAACTGTTTGGTACGAACTATGAAGGTTAAAGATCCCTAGGCAGTAGTAATAGGAATTAGGTGCACAGGAGTAGGATGCAAAACTCCATTCATTTCATATCAAATCAGTAGCAATAGGAATATCATTTCAGTAGCAATAGGAATATCATTTCAGTAGCAATAGGAATAGGAATATTTCAGTAGCAATATCATTTCAGTAGCAATAGGAATATCATTTCAATAGCAATATGAATATCATTTCAGTAGCAATAGGAATATTATTTCAGTAGCAATAGAAATAACATTTCAGTAGTATATGATATTCAGTAGCAGTAGGAATATTATTTCTGTAGCAATAGGAATATCATATCAGTAGCAATAGAAATATCATTTCAGTAGCAATAGGAATATCATTTCAATAGCAATAGGAATATCATTTCAGAAACATATGATATTCAGCAGCAATAGGAATATCACTTCAGTAGCAATAGGAATATCATTTCAATAGCAATATCATTTCAATAGCAATAGGAATATCATTTCAGTAGCATATGATATTCAGTAGCAATAGAAATTTCATTTCAGTAGCATATGATATTCAGCAGCAATAGGAATATCATTTCAGTAGCAATAGGAATGTTTCAGTAGCATTATTGTAATGTTACTTTTAAAACTCTGACCACGAAATTTAGGTGTCCATCTGAGCAGAGGTCGAGAAAGTATTTCCAATATCATTGTTAATGATGACATCTATCCAAGGTACTCTGTTATAGCTTACTTCAGCCTAATAAGTTGGATCATTTGTATTTCATTGTAGAAAATATTACAACTGTCTGAAGATAATGAATTAAAGGAACCAATGTTAAATCAAGTTAGTCTAGCTGTAAATAAAATGTCTTTCATACCAATCTCACCTGTTCGAGAAGAAATGGAGAAATTGGCTTATAATCAATTATCTGAAGCTCTAGACAATATTTGTGGATATTCTGTATATTTACGTCAATCTATTGGTCTCCCAGAAAAAGAGTTTAATGATTCTTCAGACTCAAGTAAGTATGAAATTATTTATTTGAAATCAGCTGAAATATGGTTTAATTAAAATCACAAAAGTTAATTTACTATTTAGGAATTAAATGGAATTGAAAATAGAGGTACCCTATCTGTAACTACTTTTAATTATGTGGTCTATTTGTTTCCATTTTTGAATTATAGACGTGTACTTAAATGTGCTTGAATGTTGTTTTTGATGACACACAATTATGTTCTTGTACTTTTATGGATTGAACTTACGAAACCATGAACTTGGTTTTGATTTTGCATATCTTTTGATTCTAGATAATAATTTTGAATTGAAATCCACACTGAATTATTTTACTGTGAATTTAATATATAGTTTCATAAATTAGTATCAGACTTTGAAAATAAAATTTTTGAAATGAAATACTCAGGTAGAAAGGATAAAGAACAATGAAATCATAATGTTGGTTAGACCATGGAATCTGAAAATGATAATAGCTTTCTGATTAAAATGAAAAATAACTAATGATTTTTCTAATTTTCTAATGTATCAGTTATTGAGTAAGTTATTACAGGAGCCTTTTAATTATTTGTTATTAAATTCAAAGTAATAGGTATATTTATTTTGAATAAATACTTTTTCAAATCAGAAGACACTGAAATCCCAGCACCACTTCTTGATCAACCAGTCATAAATAAGAAAAAAGGAAAAGTTAGAACTGGTAGACTTGGGTCTGGAGAAACTGACCTACCAGTAGCCAGTGAGTAAAGAAGCCACTGTAACTAGAACAATTAGTAGACTTGTACAACTAGAACAATTAGTAGACTTGTATAACTAGAACAATTAGTAGACTTGTATAACTAGAACAATTAGAAGACTGTTTAACTAGAACAATTAGTAGTCTCAAATAACTAGAACAATTAATAAACGTGTATAACAAGAACAACTAGTAGACTTGTATAACTAGAACAATTAGTAGACTTGTTTAACTAGAACAATTAGTAGTCTTGTATAACTAGAACAATTAGTAGACTCGTATAACTAGAACAATTAGTAGTCTCAAATAACTAGAACAATTAGTAGTCTTAAATAACTAGAACAATTAGTAGTCTCAAATAACTAGAACAATTAGTAGTCTCAAATAACTAGAACAATTAGTAGTCTCAAATAACTAGAACAATAAGTAGTCTCAAATAACTAGAGCACACTTATTAGATTATTGTTGTTTATGTCAATGTAATGGAATCAATAATTGTAGCATTTTTTACAACCTAGATATAAGCCCCTTTTATCTATATTGTTTTAGTATCATATTGTTTTTATTTATCTGTACCAAAGTATCAAAGTGTACTTCAATATACTATTCATTTCCCAACTGACTTAAATATGTGAGACTAATGTTATCATTATATAACATTAAAGTACATGTAAGTAAAATCTAAAGTTATAATTTTGTGCCCAGTTTAGCATGGAATAACAGTGATATTTGTTATCTCTATTTAAAATAGTAAGCCAGTCCTATTAAGGTAGTTGTCCTATTAAGGTAGTTGTCGTATTCAGTTAGTTATCCTATTAAGTTATCATTAATAAACAATATAAATATTAAATATTACATTAAAATTCAGGATATAAATTTGATTCTCAAAAGAACTTAAAGAATACTCTTCTGAAAATGTTGAACAATTTATTTTTATTAAATGTATAGTTTGGTTCTAATATTTATTCAAATCGTTAATGCAGGGCCTATAATTGTTCGGAACAAAATAATTCTTGTCTATAATTTTTTAAATAATAAATCTTGCTGCTGACATTTTGACCATAGAACAACACACGTTATTTTGTAAATTCTTTTTGAACTACACACTTTCTGGAACAAATGCATCAAACATCAGAATGCAGAATTTCATTTCTTTTTTAATATTTAAATTATTTTAGTTCATATAACATATTGACATTATAGGGTTTTTTTCATATATTTTAGATTACAAATTTGTTTATTTTTTTTAATTTTGTTAATTCTTATTTCCTATTTAATAAAGAAAAACATAGATCAGGTGAGTTAGTGTAGCTGCAAACTTCAACTCTCTTCCTGTTCAAACCTATTACAATGATTGTAGTCTGATTTATTTATTCAATAGAGTTATTTCCCTTAGACCAATTATATCCATAATACTTCTGCTTTGAATGAAATCATCATTAAATATATTCTATTTTTATTGAAAGTAACTAATCTCTCTGTATTTATCAATTAACAAAATCTTTCTTTGATGTAATTGATTTATTTGATATTCATTGTGACAATGTTTTAAATGATGCCATCAAGATATTTAAATTGGATGCCTAATTATTGCTTATGATACATTTACTCTGTTTTCTGTTATCCACATGGACTGTTTTTTCTGTTTTCCAGTGGACTGTTTTTTATATTCCACATTGACTGTTCTATTTCATATGCCTACAAAATTTTTTGTCGTATAATGTAATCACCCTGTCAGTCGCCCGTTCGCATTTTGCTGGTGCTCACACTATAGACCAAATGTTTTATAGATTCTTTGGATGATTTTTATTTTGTTGGTCATTATCATAATGAAGATTCCTATTGATAATTGTGATGTTCTGATACTTTTTCACCAAAATATCTTGTCTGACAAAGCGTTTTCACTCTATTACATGTTTAACTTGTAAACATTTCAAAAGGTACAATTCTTCCTGTATTTTGACAAAATTTGTTAACATTGTTCATTACCACCCCCAATATATTTAAAGAAATGTATGACTGAAGGTTGAATATGTCATAATTCTAGTGATCGTTAATGTACTGCCAAAAATTTTAATTTAAATGCAAAGCTGCCTGTGGGCATATATTTATTACCTTGCCTTGCCAGCTATCTTTTGTCTTCGTTTTAATGTTAAAATTACTTTGTTTTACTTGTATGCTTGAAAATTAGGACATAAACATGATTGTCTTCATAATAATAATTAATTGTTTGAAAGATGTTTGAAATTATATTTTTGGCTTTTTTCCTTTGAACTACAACTACAGAACTGAGCATATGCTGGTGCATTTATTTTAAAGATAAAGCAATGTAATACCCCATTTTTCCCCATTACATAGCCCTTATAAAACAAAAACAATTCAGCGACAAAATAGTTCAGATTATTGCAAATTTAAGTTTATTAATTATGTACTCTCCTCTTTATAGGTGATAAAAGATCCAAATCAGTAGAAAAACCCAAAGTTGAACCCAAACAGGACAAGAAAGTTACCCCAACCAAAGATGTTAAAGGACCCAAAGGTGCAAAAGAGGTTAGTGTCTAATTTATATGAGCTTTACAAATTAAGACTAAAACCAGTTCTTTTCCAGGTTTCAACACTTTTTCTAGCAATGCTGCAAGGCCTTTTAATCTATTGTCAGAGCAAATGAAAATGTTTTTTTAATTTCTTCCATTTCTTTCATGACCCTTTTACTGGACTCTTACTAGAAGGCCTCAAACCATGTGCTTAATGATGCATTCTGATTTGGTTGATTAAGTTTTTTGCTTACATATGACTTCTTTGACAACATCCAGATTTGGTATTATTCCCTGCAACTTTCTAAAAACTTTGTTTTGTTTTTGTGATTTGCAGTTGCCTAAACCTGTAGAAAGTAAGGGTAAAATAACTCCAGCACCTAAAAAAGCACCCAGTCGTATGGATGCTATAACACCTATTGGTGAAAATAGTTTATCATCCACACCTTCACCTACTCCCACCTTTGATACTGTAGTTGATAAAAAATATAAAGAAAAGCTTTACAGCATGGTATGTATTACACTTTTACTGTCTTCATGTTTGTTGGTATAAGAAATTTTAAGGGACAAATTTGCTTCCGCAGTTGATTTAGGTTTTGAATATATGAAAAGAGACTAGAGATGCACATTACACATATTCCATTAAAAAATACCTCAAACTTTGAATTTTATCTTCTATTTCTCTACATATCTTCTGCATATAAGAATGTTAAGTGAAGGTCATAGAGATAATCTGTACTGTAGATTTATAATTCTAACACTAGAGTTAATTAACCTTCTATAATGTATCAATAAGGATAAAAAATGCCAAGGTTAATATTAATCCAGTGTTTTTTTTATAAATCCAAACATGATAATGCTGTATTTGATTTTGTATTCAAACTCAATAGTTCCACAGCATTTGCCTATGTTTCTTAAAAAACAGGAAGATATAAAGTTTGTCTTCACTTAGAATTGTGAAGTAAAGCTAGCTTTAAAGCCAGCTTTATTGCAGAACATGCTGTGTTTCCACTGAGTTTCATCTGGTTCCCGAACCACTTTAGTCTCGATCAAAAAAGTGGCACATTATTGACAGGTCACAATGTACAAGACTACTGATGTTCTGTGTGAGACTGTACTTCTATACTGCCGAATGAAAAAAAGCCGGCTTTAAAGCTAGCTATCATTTGACTCCCGATAGTTGGCCAAAAGCAAAAAGGGAGGTTTTTGGTTCCCGAACCATAATGGTTTGGCAATTTAACAAGTGGACAGAAAAGCTAGCTTAGAGCCGGCTTTTTGGTCAAGTGGAAACACAGTTATAATTGGCTTTCTTCAGCCAACAATACTGACATTTATTCTGGCTTTTATATGACTGGCTTTTTAAACACAACATCCCTTATTTGTGCAACATGTTTAATGTTTGTAGTCCCTCAGTCTGTTGTAGAATCTATAAGTATAAATTTGTTAATTCTATCAACAGTTGTTGACTGTTTATTAAAAATATCTTTATGTAAAAATGTCCAGGCTGCAAAATTTAAAGATAAGTGTTTATAGCCATTCGATATATTGTGCAAAGTTGGGACTCTAACCTGAGGTTTTTATGGTGTTTTTTTTCAGACGTATTTAATTTTGGGAGATCTAGCCAGTAAAATAGAGAATATATGTGATGATGTAAGAAGAGACAGAGTATTGAGACTATAAAATTTATGAATTTCATCAACTTTATATCTGTGATATTTTACGTTTTTTTTTATAAAACCGTCCTGTTTAGTTTTCAAAATCATGATTTTATTTTTTTCAAAATTATTTAAATTTTCATTTATTTTTTTTTATTGAGAATAGAGTAACAATTATTTCTATTTGGTACACTGTAAAATAAACAAATTTCATTACTGGTCTAGTATTGACTGTTGAGAAAAGGAGCACAATAAATAATTGGTTACTCAGGGCTCATTGTCCAAGGGCAAATGTAACAACCATAACTTGTATTTTCTGGTCAGGTTTAGGCCATTATATTTTTGAATGAATAAACAAGACAATATAATTAAAATTGTTGGGCTCTGCATGCTCTGATCTTATCTGGTGGTCCAACACTGGAATTAAAACCAACAAAAAGAAAATGAAACCATCTACTGGCATGCAAGATTTATTAGCTCAAAACATGCTGATATTTCATTTACATAGTTGTAGATATTACAATGATAATGATCCGACTGATGAACGAGGCAAACTCTGATTTTTGGAAGCCCAATCCACATAACAGTCTGTGGAACAACATTATAGCCAATCAGAAAACAGGAAATAAAACAGATTGACCAATAAGATGTAAGAGATTTCAAGCTTTCCTCAAAACAGATGTTAACAAGATAACTAATTATCTAGTTGTTCACTTATTAATACTACTAGAAAGAAGAAAATCTCTTGCTACATAAAATTATTTAAACAATTTATACATTTACATACTGATGCTTTTTCACAAGCTAAAATATAATTAACCTGAAAACTTAACTTTAGTTCTAAAATACTATTCACATTGATATGAATGGAACCCCAAAACACCTTAATTAATACAATCCTTAAGCAAGTCATTAGTTTACATACTGTACTCGTTTTGATAGATCAATTTAAATGCCATGCTGAAGGTATTTTTTTTTGTTCAATCAACCACAATGTGAAACAAGTTTTAAGAAATTTGTTTAAAAGCTTAAAAATAATGTATTAAAAGCTTAATTATTTTTAATATAAACCGTAATTTGTCTTAAATAAATACCTTTATTATAGTTCAAATGAAAAAAAAATCATGTTAGAAATAAACATGACCATTTTACTCAAACTTTCTAGACAAAAAGTTTTTGTCATAATTAGATCTTTTTTTTACGAACAGGAAATTGGATTTAATTTTCATCCCAACAACTCTAGCAATGATGCCTTATTTTTTATGGTTTTATTTTTCCTTTACAAATTCAACACTTGAGATATAATTTCTATATTATGTACAAATGGTTAACCAAATATTATTAATTTGAACATTTTGGTGATATCTTTAACATTAAAAATATTGTCTGAAAAAAAATAATTGATTAACTTTTAAGTTCTTTATTTCAAATATATGCCAAGCAGTGACTAAACAATGAATCAAGCTGAATCATCTTAATACAGCCCAATGAAAACTTTCACAAATCTCCTGTTTTCCCATGAACATTTTAGCTGTTCAAAAAGCACCTCGACATGAAGTGTTAATTTTGGATTAAAAACTACTTCTTAATGAGGATTATTTTGCTGTTGTCATAGCAACAGAATTCATTTACTAGTAGAATTCAAACTGCGTAAAAGACACCTTAAATAAGAATGGATTAAGAACACAATTAAAATGTGCACAGCACTTGAATAATAAAAGAATGGAATAAAAAAAAAATGATAATTGTAAAAATTTCTATAAGGAGATTATTCCAGTGAAGTTAAAGGGTACCTTATTTCTTGAGAGTCACGATATATTAATTTGACACAAAAACCTTGTTTCATGAACACCCATGAAATTTCAAAGTGCAAAAATTACTTTATAAACAGATCTATGTATATATAAAATACTCTATTTTTATCCATTTTTTTGTAAAATAAATTTTTAAGTACATGTTTGAATTTCTTTATGAAAAAAACTTCAAAGTTTTCATTGAGATTTGTTTTCTACACAAAACCATAACAAAATTTGTGACATCTTTCAATTGGGGTATTAATATTAATTATTATTATAAATCAACAAAATCAGCAAGTTAATATATTTTTTGGACCCAAATGACAAAAATTGAAAAAATCCTTTACCCAGAGCACCCCAAAATTTGGTTGTGAAAATCATACAGTATAATGCTTTGTTTTATATATATATAATAATTTACATACAATCTACATTAGTTCCCACAGATCCCTCAATAAGCCACTTAAAACTAAATTAATATATTGTTAAAACTACAATGATGTGTTTTATAGGCATATTTGTCAATCTGCAATCTAATTTGGCAGTTCATATTTGAATGAGGGGTGACCAAAAAGATTTTTGGTTACTTTGGAGATCCCTACCTCTCACAGTAAGTGTCCAAAAGTATTTTCATGAATTTTTCAGGCTTCAACAAGATTACATACTAATATTAGTTGGCGTTCAGTTTAAGATTACTGTTATTCAGTTGTTTGCTTCAGGAAACGACATGCTCAACTTCACAATTTCTTTGGTGTATTTGGTTGAAATAGCCATTGATCAATCATGAAACTGGTCAAGATTAGCACACAGCAGTATCAAAGCCCATTACAATTTATCAATCTGGCTCACCCACTCCTGGGATTTGGCATTACCTTTCTACATGATAGACAAATATGCCTAGAAAATCACATCAATTCAGCACAAAACCACAAGATTTGAAAAAAGCAACAATCTTGAAAGTGAAATAAATATATAATAAAATCTTTACATATTTTCAACACAAGTCTATTTAGAAATAAATGCAATTTTCTGTAATTTCACATAGAATTCATCATTTTGAAGTAGGCACAATAAATGGAACAACCTGTTGTCGGCTAGACATCACACTATCTACATTTCTCTAAACCGATATTATGTCTGATAATAGGATGATGATACGTGACACTTTATACACATGAAATAAATGTTCAGATTAAAAATGCACCAAAGAGAAAAAAAAAACAAAAAAAACACTATCAGTGCACTATAAAATAACAAACTGAAGACAAGTAATCTAGAACACAAGATATGGAGGTCCTATCTTCACTAGTTAGTACTTCTATCTTTATGCACGATTTGAGATAATTATACCTCAAGAACATTATGCTTAGTTGAAACTCAAATGTTGTCACCACTAAATTGACAAAGGAAAATAAAAACTGCACTGAATGATTAGATGATATACACAATGATCTTTATGTTACGATAAAATTCAGCTTTTCATTTGTTAAAGCAAGAAATTAGAGAAAAAAAAAAATAGTTGATCAAAAAAAAATTTCTTTGTCATTTATACATGGTTAATATAGAACTTCTATTATTTCACACTTAGTGGAAGATTTCACTCACAACTTAAATCATATGATCGTATACAGAGCGATTATATTTCACTACAGACCTTTGAAGTGACAAAATCACTTGCATTGTTCACAACTTGGGTCTTTTTTTTTTTAAAGCACTGCACAATCAGTTCCTTTGGACGAGCATATCCCTGTCATCCATATTGTTCACTATATAATAAACTGTTTATTTATACTTTTATTTATTTTATCATACATAAGGCATGAAGGTGAGAATATACACACACACATCTACTTTATAGTCTTCACCCAAAAATAAATCACATTTCAACACATTACCATAATTTCTAGGTTTCCAAGAATGTTCCCAATATCTCTATATATACCATTTTAAACTATCAATTTTTATTTTTTCACTGGGTTCTTTATGTGGTCATATCTTCTATCACTTGTCCTCTACTATATATGTTATACTGGTCCGTTATCTCTCTACACTGGATATACTTGGCTACCACCATCCACCACCTGGATTGCTCTCTCCGGTCTGCTCAGGACCGCACTATCTGTCCAAAAGGTCAAAAGTTAATGTGGGCTTGGTACATACATGGTATACATTTTTAAAAAGAGAATTCATTTTGTGAACAATTTTTTACATTGACACACATGACTTCTCATGAGATACTTCTCTTTACTTTAAGTGTGATAAGGAGCTAATTTTTTACACCACACTTAAAGTTTGAGATGCACCTTCCCTTGGTGTGAATTTTGTTTTCAATTTTCTTTACTATGATGATATGTTTTTTTCACAAATTGAAAAACGGCTCTTTGATATTGTAAAAATATATAAAAGTTAATTAAAATTTCAATTTATTTTCAAACTGTGCTCTGACAGGATATTTAAGTTGATGAGTCAACTCAGGAAGATAAAAACAAACACATGTTAACAGTGTTAAATTAATTATGTGAAGTTCGTTAAAATGGTTAAAAACTGAAACTGTAGAGAGAAAAAAGGAGATGATGATCGTACCTTGCCAGCTAGGACTGCCTGCTGTGTCATATCATCAGGACTAACTGAATTCACAGAATTAATAGTTCGACCAGGTATATCTTCTGTTTTTTCTTCTTCACGACGTTTTAGGCATGCTGCTTTAGGATTTAAATTGCGTTCTGAAATTGAAGAGATTTTCATATGATATAAAGGCATCCTGGAAATTTTGATTTCTCCCAAATTGAATAAAAATTTCAGTTAACATTAAACATTATAAACCAATCATCTTCTTGTTCAGGGTTTAGTTGAAGTTTTGACGCAATTATACAGATGCTAAGAAGAATTGTATAAGTTGACCACACATTAAATTTAATACTTAAGACAATATAAGGCTTACTGGATGGTCAATGTCTATACTTGGACATGATTTATTTTTATCAGACTTTTACAAGGCATGGGTATTATAGTCAGTATCATACAGAACTACACCTACCTCTAACTTGACCCTCTAGTGAAGTAATAACTGTAACAGCACTTTGTAAGACCATTAATTTAGTGAGTGGTTGACCACTAGAACAATGTAATGATACCATACTACCTAATTCTTTAAATGCTTCATTAATATCTCTCACTCTTACTCTATAAAATAAATAGGAACAATTGAGAATTTAACAAACAAAACTAATATATGTGCTTACAAATATCCAGCTTACTTATAAATAATAAGACAATGTTTTCTACTCTAGATGTTTAAATACAAATGCATTTGGCTTTGCTAATCTTTCTTGTTTGAATTAGTGGCAATATTGAATTACATGTATATGCTTATAACTATCACTGTACCTTTCTCTGGCATTATTTGCTTGTCTCCTGACTTTTTCTCTTTCTAATTTTTCTTCTGGATTATTACACTCTTCTTCATCTTCATCTTCATCATGGTGTGCAGCTCTTCTAAAAGAGAATAATAACAAGAGCATTAGTGTTTGTTCCTAACACCCAACCTGACATTGATTGTCAAATTTAAACCATCAATATGAAATATACTTTATTTTTTAGTAGTTAAAAAACATTCTAATATTTCACTTCACCAAATAGAAGACTTATCTGCAATGATCAGAGACTGAATAAATTTCTCATGCAAGTTTTGGTATATTTTATTAACAAGATATTTCAAACTTCTTATATCAAAACCCTTGTTTTGCACTTTTTTTTTTATACAGGTTCAGTAATTCTCACACTAGTTATAAAAACAGCCATGACTGTGAAACAGAACAATACCTACCGAGTACGTTTAGTTGGTAGAGCAATTTTTTTCTCAGATTTTTTTGCATCTGGTATAGAACCTTTAGATATATCCAACGATTTATCTAATTTTTCAACTTTTATAGATCCATCAGTTGTAGACTGATCAGATGGCTGTTCTCTTAAAGCTAAAATACAGAAAAATAACATAAAATTTTGATTCAATTGCAAACACAGACTAACACTCAAAAGAACTGGAAATTCTTGTTGATAAATTGAATAGAAGAAAACCTGGCAGTAAGCAAGTTCTACAGATTTTTTATAATTCTTCCTTCAATTTTCATAAATTGTTATTCAATGGGTTCAATGATCTTAAACTTTACTATAAAATAAATATTTAATACTTACTAGAAAATTTATTCTTTGTCTCTGCTGATCTGTCTGGTAATGATGAGTGGTTACCCTGGAAAATATTTAATAAAACGATCAGATTTTCAACTCTACATACATATAATTATATATATTGCCAATTAATGGTTGAGAATAATTAGATCCACCAGAATACATAATAAAATAATTAAAAAGAAATAAAAATTTGTCAATATTTTAATATAACAAAGTGGTGATTGTGTTTGTGTGTATGGTAATTTGATCAGAGACAATCCATCATTATTATGGTTATTTTAAATAACATGGGTTTGTTTCTATCTACCCAGCATGCTACTGACTTCCACGTCTGTACAAACAAGGGGAGAGAACTGATATTGTTGCAGCTGTTGACCAACAGGTGTCACACTTGAAGAACTTGGTAAAATAAATCTTCTTAGTGCTGTGTGTATATTTTTCACTGATTAACCATGAGAAAAATGCAATGAAATGACATGAAGTTAAATCAAACTCTGATGACAATGATAACCTTTAGATAAGATTAGGTGGCACATAAATATGGTGAAAAGCCACCCTTCACCAAAACAACATTCAATCAAATGATCCAGCCTGTTTTAACTACTCAAGTAAATATATTGCAGGCAACATAACATTGAAATGGTTAATGGAGAATGAACATTGTATACATCCAAAAGATTAAGCCTTGATGACAAAACCCTTCCAGAGAGAGTGGTAACAGCAATGGTCAGTTCAACTGGTTAGTTCATCAAGCCCATTTAGAGTGGTAACAGCAATGATCATTTTGACTGGTCAGTTCAGCAAAGCCCATTTAGAGTGGTAACAGCAATGGTCATTTCTACTGGTAACAGCAATGGTCAGTTCAACTGGTTAGTTCAGCAAAGCCCATTTAGAGTAGTAACAGAAATGGTCATTTCTACTGGTAAGTTCAGCAAAGCCCATTTAGAGTAGTAACAGAAATGGTCATTTCTACTGGTAAGTTCAGTAAAGCCCATTTAGAGTAGTAACAGAAATGGTCATTTTGACTAGTAAGTTCAGCAAAGCCCATTTAGAGTGATAACAGCAATGCTCAGATCTCATCCTATTATATAGATTCCTGCTTTAAACATCCATGACCAGTAAGATCAGACAGATTTGTGCCAATTTACGTTTCAGTATATCAATGTCATATTAACAACGTGAGATTCCTACAGGCTATAAAGAAACATTATCAAAGACAAGAATCAAAGTGAGAGCTGGGAATGGAGACTGGTGAGAAGAACTGTGTGTGGTCACTAGAAAACAGTAAATAACACCTACCCAATATTGTAAACCTTGCCAACTAGGAGCAGGCGTATTAGTCACTGACAACTGTGGTGCTGTAGTTTGATATCTATTATTATATTGGTTATTCCAATTCCATGAATATCCCCAATTATTATACATCATCACAGATTAGACAGTTTGATCCAATAATCACAGGACTTAAAATTCCAAGTAATTACAAATTCCTTAAGAAATCCAAACAGATTAAATTTGGAACAGATCATATATAGATATGAAATCAATAGAAAAGAAACAACAAAACAGAAGTGAAATCACAACAAAATATATCCAATTTACAACAAGGTCTGGTCTCCAGAACAACTTAATCAGAATTCTCAAATACAGGAATATTCAAGAGCTGCATATCATAGACTAACACGTAAGGTGTCAAGTAAAGTAAAGAAAGATGTGACTTTGGTTGCTGCCAGGTAAATGATTGAAAGAAGCTCGTCCCAATGTATGAAGGTAAATGAAAAGCAGACTTTCTAAATTAAGACAACATTTTTACAATTTAGTAAACAGGCAATATACAACATATGTAAAACTCTTTCCCCAACACTGGGTGAATGATTTGCCACACATCA
This sequence comes from Nipponacmea schrenckii, assembly GCA_030562195.1. Lineage (NCBI taxonomy): Eukaryota > Metazoa > Mollusca > Gastropoda > Lottiidae > Nipponacmea > Nipponacmea schrenckii. The sequence continues at coordinate 6,472,884 of JAUJPP010000007.1, read as the reverse complement.
ACTATTTCTTAATAGAATTGCCATATCTCGAGATAAAGGAATTTCTCCCTAGTTTAACTAATATCAGGACCAACTTAACTAATCACAATAATTAATGTACAGACCAGATTTCACCACCTCATTAGTGGATGGTCATAAAAAATAGAGTGAAAAACCGATCACAAGGTCCAAACATAGTCATAACATAGATATATATACAATATTTGATTACTAATAATTGAAACACGAAAATACTCATAGAAATTCCCAATAAATTTGAAGGAAGTGTCTATTATGATATCCCATGGATATCAAAAACCTTTATATCCAATCACCCATATAGCCTATATATTAGTCATGAACAGATTAAAATTCCGCAGAAATTTTGATTTAAGTAAAGTGATGTTGCTAACAACATACAAAAGCAAGGCAAGCATTCAAAACAAATTTTGGGTAGAGTAGTAAGGATTTCAACAGCTGCTCTTTCCTCTGTTACTTGGCATATTGAATACAGAATATTTCACACTAGCCACCTATTTTCTGACATATTTTTAATACCAGAACAGCTTTAAATAGAGAATGTCTTCAACACGATCTGTTAACTATTAGATTGTAAGTTAGGTCTGGTGAAATAAAAAATATCACTCTACCTTATCTAGATGGTTGCCAGCTTTTAGAGTTGAACACATGTCAAATATTAACAGGTTCTAATCTTTCAATTACATCAATCCTTCTACAGCTTGATAGAAACTAAATGCAACTAATGTATATTGTCTACTAACCATATCTATCAAACAATACCTAATAGCACTGATTCCATACAGTGCACAATGAAGAAAACACTGGCATTAGATTAATCATTTTTCTATTTCAAAATGTCAATGGATCTGCACAGAGGCCCATATTTGAGACTATCATAAGCATCACATGCTTTGACTTCTAATGAAACAAAGAAAAGAGATGGTATTGTTTTATTATTTAATTGCAATTTGAAATCCTTCTCATTTAAATCTCTCAATACTCCATCATGCCTTCAGAAAGATTTGACAAATTTACAAGTATTTCAGAATCAATTACTGACTTGACAGGTATTCCAGATAACAATCTGTAAAACTTTCCATTTCGAAATTCTGTCAAATGGCCTAAAATGGGGATTAGGAAGAACTTTAAGAGTGAATTGTAAGAATATTTTTTAAAGATAGAACACAAGATTATTTTGAGCATCATTTCAAATGCACTATATGACATAGTCATATCAGATTATAGGCAATGAGTTTACCACGTGGTAAAATGAAGTAATATACAGTGGTAAAAGGACAGGTGGTAATCTCATTAAAAACTAACTGTATGAAGAGGCCCAAGTGAACTTTCCAGATCACTGAGCTTCAACTCAACAACTTCTAATATTGATAGTGAAAACAGGGGGATCTCTTCCTTGTAACCTTACATATCTATTTTCTATCTAAATTTACTCTCAATCTTACATCACACTAATAAATAAACTATGTTATATTTCTAACAGTAATACAATACAATCAACATGTCAGAATCATCCACCAGAAACTGGGCATAAAGAAGACAATTTTCAGAGACACAACAATCTCATCTTCACAGGCATTTCTTTTTTTGTCAATAGCAGGATTATTTTAGTAATACACAATATAAGCCAGAGTTCCTTCCAATGCAGATTAGTAATTAACCCAGTTTTCTTAGACAAAGGCTGATAACTTTTAACCATATATCAATTATCTTTCACATTTTGACAAAATTCCAATGTTGCCTGCAAATTACAGTCAAACGTGTTAAATTTATGACAACTGGAAGTCATGAAAATTCCATTAGAAGAGGATATAGAGAAATAATTATAGAAGAAAATGATGAAATAAAAGTTGGAAAGGCATTGCCAAAAGTGTGTTATCTACATTAAAAGTGAAATAGTCAAATGAGGCATTATAAAGTAATAATTATCAGTGGTAGAAGTTGGTAGGGAGAGGAAACAACGACTGTGAAATACATCAAGTACTTCTAAATTCAATCAAACGGAACAGATAGATTTAAAACATCATATTCTACATCTCCTGCTAATGTACTACAACCCACACAACAAAATATCAGAACTATATACAAACATTCCAAATTACAATTAAACGACAAAACTGACTTATACAATATGGTAATTAACAGCTGAGAAGTATAGTATTGTGATAAGCCACTGACAAGTCAAAAATTGTGATGTATGGCTTACAAGTACATTAATGTGATAAACAGCTGACAATAGTATTGTGATAAACAGCTGACAATAGTATTGTGATAACCAACTGACAAGTCAAAAATTGTGATCATTGGCTTACATGTACAATATTGTGATAAACAGCTGACAAGTACGAATCTGTGATGAACAGCTGATAAGTACAATTCTGTGATGAACAGCTGACAAGTACAATATTGTTAAAAACAGCTGATAAGTCCAAAATTGCAATAATATGAAAACAAGTCATAACCAGCTGACAAGTACATAATTGCGTTTGTTACCTCAAAAGCATGATATTGTCTTCTTGTCTTATTCTGATAGGAGCAGTGATCTACAATGTATTGCCAAGGTTACAATATTTGCATTATTGTAATATGAAATTTTACTGATAGATGTATATATTTGTATAAAACATTCAGTGCAGTTATGAAATATTATAGTCAAGTTGATGATGTTGGTGTGTTACAAATGTTATTATATCTCAATTGTATAATATTAGAAAGTGATCAGTGAAAGTTGGTCTGTTGAAATAATTGTAAGAAGATCTATAATGATCATTTCAGCTGGTCAATAACTCTAGCTTCTGTCTTTTATAAACATCCTGCAATTCCAAATACTCTCACACAAACTACTAGTAAAAAACCTCAAAAAACTTTCAAAAATAATTAACAGCTGTTCAAGATATTTCACACATATTATTTTCATTTGACTGTAGGCAATGAACAACCTCCCTCAGTTTTAACAGCTCATTTCTGCATCTGGCGCAAATATTAATAAATAATTTTTGTTCCAGTTATGCGTTGAGCAGAAGAATTTACCAAACATTACCATGTGTTGTAAACATTCAAAAGTCATTACAACTTACAAAGACTAATGTAAGTTTCAACTTGTGGCATTTTGAAATTGGAGATTTTTTCCATCCTGGCAGCCATGTTTGAAGATTTAAAGAAAGAGCTACAGTTTTTCAAGTTGTAATTAGTTAAGTATGTGTTTTACAGCTACATGGTAAATAAAATTAACATTTTTCCTACAAATAGCTAGAATTACTAGAAAAACATTTCAAATACATCACTGACTTGTTAGACAAGTTTACTTTTTTTACCCTTTTCTTACAATTTACAACCAGAATAGATTGGGGGTGAAAATTGGAAGTGAAAAGTTTGAGAAGTTCCCAAGGTAACTTGATCTGAAGTAGAGAATGTTATAGAATAACCTTTAATGTGTGTTTTCTATTTAAATATCTTGGAATGATTGCCTGACTTTCATGACTTTTAAAATCAGGTGATATTTATGATGGCATTCTATGAGCATCCTTCGACCTCTTCCCCAGCTCTTCCTTTTTCTCATAATGTGATATTTTTCCTGTTTATCTACACCACCTTAATGTAGTTAGCTTCTCTCTCATTGGCTACGTTTCTGTTCCAGCCCATCTGATTGGCACTTCTTGTTTGTTTTTTCAAGACAGCCAGTTACTAAATAAACATACGGCTCTCGTCAAAAAGCAGAGAAAAGAAGCACAACCTTAGCTAGTATTGGAAACAGCTGTAGAAAAATCTCACTACTTAACAAATACCAGCTGGGAAAAAATTTGCCAAAAACACAGTAACTGTTAGCTTTATCACAGGTAAATAGAAAACATGGAATCCTATATTATCTTAATCATTATTATTAAGATTATAGAGGAAAATTTTTAATAAGATAATTGACAGTGCAGCAATCAAATAATGCAATGTTTTAAGAATATTGAGCCCTTTTGCCTTTTAAACAGTTCCAAAGCACCGATGAGGCATCAATAAAATATGTTCAGAGGTGATACAAGAGTTATAACAAGCAGAGAACAAGTTTGTTAATTTCACAGGGATTCTGATCAACTTTCAGGAAAAAAATTCTCAGTTAACTGACAAAAAGAGGTTGGATGAACACCACAGAATAAAGTTTGATAAACATAAAGAATGAATTTTCCTCTTGTCTTCGTAAGCAATGGATAAAATGTTTTGTGTCTTAATGAACAATCAGAAGGAACTCAAAAGCATTCTGCATAGAGGAACTTTGACCAAGTATTATTATGTCTGAAATTTCTGGATAAAGCAGGTGTAAAAGATGAAAACCTGCATTGACCAGAGAAATATCTGCTAACATGAATGCAGGAATGGCAGAACCAATGAATGTTTATGATACAAGTGCAAAACTTGAATTTTGAGAAAATCTTAATGATAAACAATGAAACAAAATACAGAATACTATTTCATAGTAAATAATTAATAAAAAATAATTGTGCAACAACGCCATTGTGTTGCTTTGCATCAATTTGAAGTCTAGTAAACAGTTTATTTCTGCTGAATAACTGTTATTTTTATTCATAAATGAGTATATTAGTGTATAATCGTGATAATGAAAACCATCTGTTTCCAATCATATACATTCAGAACATAATTCTTACATTTATTCAATCTTACATCAAATGTGTGTAGGACACAGATGTATGTTTGGGTGGGAGGACAATCTTCACTCTATCATAGCAGCTGGGAAAATGAAGACCACAGATATAATTTCCACACAGACTTCAAAAAAAAAGAAATTTTACTCATTGAAATCCATATGTTACATGAACAGATGCAAGATGTAGAAATAGGTTGTTGTTTACATGAAAGATAAACAAAAACGGGTTAAATTAAAACTATATACAATTTTATACTGTAACAAAGTACAATCTGTGGCCGTCTGCTCATCATTGTACGTGTGATTTATGTCAGACTATTTACGTCATAATCTATATTAATCCACACCAAATGTTTTCTAAAATTTTTACGTGTGACTAATCATTGTGTATCCTTAAAAACTTTAGTTGATTGCGATTGACTTACAATAGAGATCATGCAATTGATGCAGTAGACATGTCAAAAACTAAAATTTAGAATCCTTCCAAAGTGCACAATTATTGTAAGAATCCATAACTACAGGACAAACCTCCTGATAGAATGGCTGACCATTTTAGATTTCCTTTGGATATAAGACAGTCAAAGTCTCCTCAAGATACTAGAATTAACACAAATGAACAAGAAATGTGAAAAATTATGTAGGTAATAAAGATCATTAGTAAACAATCCATTAATTTTCCTAAAGAATTTCTTCACCTTGGAATAAGAAAGAAGAATTAATGAAGATTTATAGAAGAGATAAGGTAAATGTTGACAGTTAATTAATTGTGATGTAGTAATGGCAGAGACAAGTCCGACAAGGTGTGTGTAATGATTTATCAGAGTTGCCAGAATGACAGTAACAGGTGTAAAGATTGAGGTGCCAGATCTGTCACTGTAGTTGGTGGAGTAAATACCAGTCCATCTGTTATACATACTTACCATACCTATATATACTAATCCAGTTGGTTTTTATTACCTGTCAGTCACCAACTACTAACACTATTAGTTAACCTATCACTATGTCATTAGTTATGGATTAGTTATTGCACCTTTTACTTGCCACTGTCAGGTGCAATGGACTCGTAAATGTTTGTTGTGTAAGGTGAACCATAATCATGGATCATTTTTTCAATTTTTCATATTTTACAGCGATTACTATTGTGTATAGAATGCATATATACTGTATATATGCAATATGTAGGTCTGTATATATGTGTTCTGGAAGATATTCCAAGATAAAACTCAAAAATTCGATAAATGCATCAATTATATTTAAATAAATTTTAGTGATTTGCCAATCAGATGACTAAGATCAACTTTACATAAGTCTCAGTATTGTTGCTAAAGGACTTCTAATGCATTCTTCTTTGTGGCAATTTGAAAATTTTAGTGAATGGACTTGTGAAACAATTTTTATGAAATTTTTAAAAGAATAAAACTTGGGAGAGTTTGACTACTGGTTTTGATATGTTTATTTTCATAATGTTGTGCATTATTTTAAAAGCAAATATTTATGTTTTGGTTTCATTGTTGCATTTGTATTTGTTTAAACTTGAATCGGGCTTGTATCTGGAAAGAAAAATAACTGTGAAATATTCAAATTGATACTAACCATATGTGAATCCATATGACTTCCCAACATGCCTGAATATGGGCCAATAGGAGGCATCATGCCGTTGGAATGTGTTGGTGGCATCATGGGTGGTGGAAGACCCGGATGTTGTAAACCTGTTAATTGACCTTCTGCATGATTTCTTAACACATGAATAGCATCCTCTAATCGATCTTCTGTTCTAGCCTGAAAAATACAGAGGCAATTTAATTTAAATCAAAAAAAAAATTAATGTAAATTAAGGTGCTGTTAAAACTATGGTGATTTCTATTAAGAACATTGTGCCCAAAATGCAAGATGCAGATGCAAAAATATATACTTAAATACACAAACATGCAATTATTCAAATTTTGGTTATTCACATTGCACTTGTGGAAATTTGGGATTAATATATAACTAGGTCTATCTATCTATAATATTCACATTAGGATTATAATGTGTAGGTTAAGGTTTGGACAAAGGTTTTTGGTAGGAAGACTTGATTAAAATGGATGATGGATGAATACAACTATTGGATCATAGGTTATCATAAACGATGATAGATAATAAAATTGAAATATACTACTTGGATAAGGAGGATTATGAAGAATAAATACAAATACAATTTTATATCAGGATCAGAAAATATGAATAAGCAATGAAAGTGCTCATGGATTTTTAGATAAGATGGTAAGAAATAAATGACCATGATGACAAATAACTGATAATTGTAAGAAATAAATGATTATGTATATAAATGATGATGCTTGGAAATAAAGGACTGTAGAGATAATTGGACATGATTATAAATGATAATGGTAAGAAAAAAATGATCATGAATAAATGGACAGAATTATTAATAACTGATAATGTTAAGAAATAAATGATCATGAATATATGATAATGGTTGGAAATAAAGGACTACTACGGATAAACAGACATGAAATAAATGATAAGAATGATTGTATGTAGATTAATGGTTACGCCATAAACTGGTTACCTCAGTTGTATCATCCTGTAACATATGAATGGCGTCATTTAACCGTTCCATAGGTTGACTGGTAGGCAGTAAGACAGTCTATTGATAATGCACAACAGAAAGAAATGACCAATTAGCAACCACACATAGAGGATGTGGTTTAAACATCAAGTAGAGTAAGATATGTTTATATGGATGGAATGATCTGACTTTGTAATCAAACAAATTATCAATTGAGCTACAAATATTGAAATTTTTGTATCGATTTCATTTTCAACAATTGTTGTCAGTTAAATTCATCCTCAAAACACATCTTATTCACTTATACAGAATTTAATGTGCATCTCCTGTGAAACAAGAGTGGTTAGTGAAAATAAAAGCATGCAGTCACAGAAATTGAAATGGACTCATCTGTACTTAATTACAATGTTAATGCCATATATTTGGTAATATCAAATTGATTCAAATTGCTGGTTTTAATTTGATTTATTCACGTGTAATAATTTACCTTGTAATTTCGATTAAATTTAACTGATTTTATCAATATTAAATTAAATATTACTCATTCCATACATTCAATGATATGATGTTCAGTTACCAGTGATATACAATATAAGCAGATTTATTATTTTCCCCGATATACATATATATATGCAGAAATCCATTTCAATGAACTAACATGTAAAGTTATAAAACCAATAATATGCAAACACAGAGCTTCCAAAATGACTTTATTTCTAAACTTGTTATTGGCTTCAAATTTATATTGTCTTAAATACAGTATTATACCCATAATATAATAGAGATTGAAAATGCTTTGCTAAAATGGTCAGGGTCTAGTTTCAATTCTCATCTGGTTCAAAGATGCTGAGTATTTTATAGCTTGATATTATTCAATATAGAGATTTCTTTTTATTCTATCTACCATTTTGTAAAGCTCTATGTTGAATATTGTCGCATGCATTATTATTATTCTAATATTGTTTTAAAGATCATATGGTATAAGTTAGGCCAATTAATGTCTAAAACCTTGATCTCTGCCATATTTAACAGTTTAAAATTTCCAACACCAAGACTTCCATTTGCAGCCATTAAAAACAAACATAATGCACACCAAGGTGAAAATAGAGTGCACTTACCATAGGATGTATATGACCATCAAAATTATGGGAGGTAGCACTGTGATTAGTAGGGCGATGCCATTGGTTGGACGAAGCTAGAAGAATAAAAAAAAAAAAAAAATATAGCATATTTTATACAATTAAAACCATCAAAGGAATTACATTGGACCATGACAGATGACCAGAATTTCTGTAGTTTTTAAACTATCTTTATGAAAGAATTAGGACAGAATCATGTATATATTACAATATTATCTTTGCAATTTTTCCATTTTCTACTTATTACAATTGAGAATTGCTCACATACAATTACAAATATTCTTTTTAATTAAAGAAATCTTTCATTTATGTAATATTTTACAGAAATAACAAATTTGAAAAAAAAATTATTAAGTGGCTTTTGATAAATGTAAATTTGTAAGTTTTGCGAATATATTTCATATGGATGAACCTACCTGACATAGGGGGAGGTGATGAAACGGGTGTAGAAGGATTAGATCCCCCATAATTACTTCCTGTGTGTTCCGTTGAATAAATCTATAAATAAACAAACAATAGAAACTTGAGATCATAAAAGCAAAGGTACAAATTTTCCCAGTACAGGTCATGAAAAAAAAATCAGATGATAAATCTTCTAAAATTGTAATCAATGACTTCTCTCCATCATTTATTGCACAGAATGAAAGGGGAAGTAATTTTTCTGAAGCAACCTCACATTATTTTGAAATTAATTTGCCGCTTCCATTTTGACATTTTGATATCAAAAGTAAGCCTGTGAGGTAATAAATGATTGTTTACAGGCTACAGTCAAGACTTTTAGTAACGCATGAAAATACAAAACAAAATCAGACGATGTCTATGTTATTCTTAAATCACATAGAATTGACAATTATAAAATATCGTAAAGACTTTTGTGGTAAAAATGAGGCTACCGTAAAATTAATCGTAAAACATGTGAAAATAGAGTTTACTGGATGTTGTTATAAAAACATATTATTGGGTGAAAAATGGATCAAATTAATCTTAATCAGGGGATTAATTAATCAGGCAATGATAAATAATAATACGGGATGAGACTAATGTAAAGACTATTTTATTGATTTATGGTAAAGAATTTTGACATTGAAAATGGTAGGTCTCGTAAAAATTATGGTTATGAAAAGGGAAAAAATCAGTAGATTTGGTTTTCATGTCAGTAGATCGGGAGACAAAAAGGAAAAGGGGTAGAAAACAGACAAAATCAATAGACATTTATGATTTATCAGATGCTTATTAGTCAACACTAACTTCCTTCTGTAAGCTTATTGTTCTATAATCTGAAAGCGATATTTGGGTGGCATTTGTGCAATAAATAAAGAAAATCTGTTCCAAATTTGTTAGATACAAAGTAATACAAGCTGAATGTATTTGTGTGTTCTAATAAGAGTAAGTAAGACAATACCATGATAGACATCAAGAATGTTTCTTATGCGACAAAACTAACATTCTGATCATTGGTGCAACTAGACAGAAGCAAGTTTGGTGGCAAATAGCAGAAGGAATATCAGTCAATTCTGATATATTAGAAAGATCTAACAAGCAAGTTGATATCACACCTAGAATATCATTATTCTTTTCTCCACACTCTTCCTATTATAACCTAGAGAATCCACAATGATTAGAATTTCTTTGACTATCAGAGAGCTATTTATAACATTTAGCATGATATATCATTTACCTCTACACACTTTTAATATGTAACCTCAATTTATTTACCTAAATCTATTGCAATTTATTTCAGGATGAAATATTATGAAGTTTGCAACAACACAAAGTAGTTGTTATGGGTAATTTTGTATACTCCTTGCAGTTGTTTTACAAAAGTATTTATTTCAGTTTCAGAATTTCAAAAATAGGTTTGATTATTTTTAACAATTTGTAATGCCATTGTTTTCTAAATAGAAAAGCTTCATATCTTTATAAATTCCTTAAATAAGCTTTAATAAAAAAAAAAAATATTAATTACTTATCATTATCCCAAGTAATTCAGACTGATTGAGAAGTATAATGTATTAATGCTAGTAATAATATGCGCAGAATAAATCTACAGACTAAGATTATGATAATCTTCTCAAAAAGTAATAATAACAATTTAGTTTTTAATATAAATACTAATAAAATCCATAGTGGAATTTTTATTTGTAATATTCCCATAGAATAGAGGTCAAATTTGTGGGAAAAAAAATTCCATCTCAAGAAGTATAGAAAATAATGACTCATCATATGAAAATATTATTTAAAATACTATACATATATCATATATCTATCTTTTGAAAGTTGACTTCCCAGTAATTGCATATTCAATTATCTTATGTTTTAATTATATAATTATTTTAGATTTTAATTATATTGAGTTAAAAATAATGTACAGGTTCTAAATTAATGTTAAATTTGTGCTCAAGATCGTAAAAAGAGACAAAATAAACAAAGTATAATTAAATATTGGCTCCCATGATATCTATTTTATCAGATCTACCGGTATACTAAATTATCATCTATTATCATTCCTCTCGTATTTCATACCAGTCTATATACATGAATTCAAACTTTTTTATTAACGTCACAGAATCATGTTTATATTATGAATTTTAACCAATACATCCATATGTTATGCACATGTGGCTAATTACCGCTTTGGCCAAAGTCACCTGGTTTTAATTGAAGGACAAAATTGTGGACATATCACTAACAGCAACCATTTGACCAACGCGTGTCATTTTGAGAGGGAAAGGAGAAAAATATTTTCCCAGGTTTAGAAAGCTTGTTATTATATATTTTTGAAATGGATAACATTCTCTGAAAAACTTTTCTAAGTAAAAGCAGATTGGAGAATGGCCAAGAATGACACTATGTAAATATACAATATTCAAAAATACACTCTATGTGATAATTAGAACATAAAATATGGGTGGATTCGAAAAGTTGGGGATTTTAATCAAAATAAATGCATGTGGGATGGTATGTACAAAGTAATATTGTGACCTTATGGCCATTGTAGCAGTTTGCACCAGATTTTTATAACATGCACTAAACTATCAACTCAGCAGGTGTACAATCTTTACATGCAATATATTCCTCATCCAAACACAAAAAAACATCAAGCTATTAACAGTTATCAAAAATTCAAAGCAACTTACAGATGCTAATGCTTTGCCTAAAGCATCCCCAGTTTGTTGTGTATTTGAGGGGTTGGGTCGATTGGCAATAATTTCAGATCCATTAACTGTCGGAGATGATGTAGAGGGCATTGTCTGACCCCGAAAACTGGACATGGGTGGAAGACCGGACAACATTGATTCTTGATTTGGAGAAATTGGAGGATAACCCTGAAAAATATGATTGTCACATAATTAATTGGTTATTGAGTAATTTTTGCAAATGAAAAATTACAGAATAAAAAGCATTTTCTTCAAAAATTTTACTGTAAACAAGTACATTTTTTGTAAACTAGAATGAAATCTTTGACAGGGTAATTCTAATTTAATGAAATAATTCATTGTCAAGAAGTTATATTAAAATTCTGTCATTAAAGATACAAAAAAATGCGATAATTTTAATAGCAATTGCTAAGGTTAAAGGCAACATTGTGGTCAAGGTAACAGACTAATTTATATACCGTAGTTATTAAAGTACATTAATACAGCCAAGCAGACTGTTTATGGATTTGAGAAAAACCTCCAGAAAATAGAAAGTAAAGTCAAATATAGAAGACAATTAATAAAAGGGACATGTAGTGTAGACAGGGCCTCAGGTGCTCAATCTTTTAACTATTGTCTGTGCACTTGTTATTTGGAATCTGGAAAGTGTCTGTTCAGTAAATTCTCTGTCTGTTAACATTAATGTTGTCTACATCTGCTAAACATCATCATCATAGTGGTTGCCTCATTTCCAGATGCAACTTTCACTTTTTTGTCTTTTGATAATAAAATGTAGGAAAATCTAAACATATTTAAAAGAACTTGAAATCTTATATATTCACTTAAGTATGATTTCCAGATTCCTGAGAAAATTTCTATTATTGCTTTGTGGACAACCTATTTTTTTTCAATAAAGACAGAGAGTGATGTATGATAATTTTAAAATTAATTGTTAAGAAATTTCAAAAATTCAATTTTGATGACTTGGTTGTTAGCATGAAATTGTGTGGGAGAATGTATTTCAAAAAGATGAAGAAAAGATCCTTTTACAAATATAGCATTATAGATTACAAAATATGTAATAAAATTTTCAAAAAAAATAAAAGCAATTCACAAAAGGTTTGTTTAAATTCTAAAATTTAGATCTTACATGGCAACTCCCTTGTAAGATAATTACAAAATTTTCAGCTGAACTCCAGTCAAAATATGGAAATACTTGAGGTAGGAGGGTTGGGTAGAGAATTTTTGTGCATTCACCACATTGCTCACAGCAGGTAGAGTAAAGACCAGAGTGATAGAAAACACATTGCCCAAGAAAATATATCTTCATTTAATTAGAAAACAGCAGCCTTCACTGTAATCACTTGTGATGATTTATATTTCCTGTAGGTCATTACGGACGGACGGAGGGTAATAATCATTATACTTCTTAACACTATAGATCACATCTACATATTCTACTATATATTCTCTGTTTCATATTCTAGGCTTTGTGCCTATTGAAAAAATATCATGGCAATAAGAAAGAAACAATAAATCAAGCAGAACTTACCATGTCATGTGGATGGTGCATATTATTATAAGATGAAGCCTGAGAGTAATGTGTACTGCTAGGCAGCATTGTGGAGGGGTAAGACGAGGAAGGCAATGCATTATTAGAAGACCAGTGGTCGGAGCTACTGTGAGGTGCATCTGAAATCACAAGAATTAGAATATGCTTAAAAGTTGATCTACGTATTGAGAAAATACTAACTAAACACAATTTCAATCTCCTAGAAGGCATGAAAACAATTCTTTGAGTTCCTGAGTTTCGAAGAATTCTTAATTTTTAAATTAACAATTCAAATATAAAATTGTTGGCAGCATGTATCAGAAGCAATAATCAGAGCTGCATGATGCAATTAAATTCCACTGGCAATATAATTTTTATGAATATACTTACCGGTACCAATAAAATAATCTCCATACATTCCTGGTTTTGGAGACGTATATCTGGGGGAATCTTGTGGATAATCATCACCACCTGGTGAATACACCTGTAATGTACAATGACGATACATGTATTTTAAGTCAATATATAAGTATCAAAAACTCACTGGAAAATAAATTCAGCTTCCAATACACCTAAATACTACATTGCTTTCTGAAATAAACTAGTACTGGGTAGTTATTATTGTACTAAAAAATAATAGAGTATTAAATTATAGTTAAATCCAAAATAGTCAATGATAACAGGATTACAGGATTTGTCTGTGAAGCGATTATTAGTTAGAGATTAGAACTATCTTAAAGTCCACCTAATAATACTACATTCTTAATTTCACTATCAAGTAATTATAAATATAAATATTTCGTGATTGTATTGAAAACCAAAACATATCAAAACATTGTTAAATAAAGTCTTTGAACAATAGTTCTAAGTAAACAGAAATTGGGATAATACCAATAAAAGTTAATTTTTCTAGTTCTGGGTTTAGAGGCTAAGACTACAAGTACAAATGTTGGATTTTAAAAATGAAAGTCATGCCAAGATGTTCATCCACAAGTGTACTATTTCAATACACCCATCAATAACATAAAACGTAAATAAAAACCAAATTATCTATAAAAATACATTCTAATTCCGTCTGACAATTCTCATATGGGAGTCAAGACAGCAAAGATGGAAGATGTAACATTTTATTACGGCAACTTTAATTCCTACATCCGTTTAGACTAACAAGAATTCAACACAATTATACACACTGCAGACAGGAGAAAAAAACATTTTTATCAGGATAATTAGTTTGAGGAGAGATTAGATTCAGCCAACACTTTATCAATATAAGAAATGAGCTGGGAGTCTTTATTTAGTATTGAGACAAGAGTGAAATAATTGACAGTTTGATAGACGAGATGGACAAACAGATTAATCACTCCAGTAGTCAGTTGTTACTGTTATGTCACTTCATCTTATTCTAAAATGTTTAATTCCCATTTAAACTTTAATCACATACACTTCTCTTAAATTGCTCAATTCCAATGATATTTAGAGGAAAAATTTTAAAAAGAGTGTAATTTCAACAAAAGTTTGATTTTTATTATGTGAATAGGATGAGAAATACAGTAAGAATTAAGGGGTTAAACCTAAATATGACAAAACCATTAGACGATTTAGCCATTTTTTATTATTTTGAAAATTTAAATATCAAGGAAAGGACCTTTCACTATAATAAAAATAAAAAAAATTCAATTTTGATTTATGACCATTTAATTTTAAATAAAATAGGGTATAAAAGATTTTACGTATTTGTAACGTTTTAATTTTCCCTTTTTTAAAATTGTGCAGATTTAGGCTTTTTTTTTGAAGGTTGAAATTTTGTTACAACGCAAGTCTACAAGTATCCCTAAAAAAATTACGTTAGATTTTTTGCTAATATTTTGTCAAATGTTTTGAAGATATCAAATAGAAAAAAGAAAATTTTGATGAAATGCATCCTACGGAAAACCTAGAAATTTTTCAAAAAACTTTCAACTTTTTAAAAAAAGATGCCCCCAAGTAAAGGTTTATAGAAAAGGACAAAATGTTATCATTTTTTGCCAAATTTGTAAAAATCGGATAAATTGTAAGCGAGATATGCTTTTGGAAAAATGGCATTTTTTTTCAACATTTTGCAAACACATGTAAACCTTACGAATTAACGACCATGTTGTTAAAAGATTGTCTTTCATGCTGTAGAAATCTTTAAGCACCTTTTAGGCATCGATATGCACCGATATCCACACAATTGGAGTGCTAAAACAATGGATTAGCACATGTCAAAGCACCCCGACCCACCAATCATAAAATTTTCTTTGTTTACATGTGACGTAAAGATTTATGGGACATCACGTGACTTCTGGATTCCCCCGGTACACAAACTCTTACTTCGCGTGCCGATATTAACAATAACTGACCGGCAAACGTAGAGAATGTTTATTTAGCCGATGACGTTGTAATCACAAATGTCAACTGACAACGTAATTTGTACATCTACATAGAGGAATACCCCGTTTTGTTCTATAAATAGATTATCTTCACGGGCGGATATCAGACGAACTACTGAAGCGATTGAGCTAAAATTTTTACTAGATGAGTTTCTTTTAATGCCAAATAGAATGGATATAAACTTAATACGTTTCTTGATTGAAATACACTTCGAACGATAAGGTTGTCAACCCCCTTAAATTAAAATAAATATGCCAATACGTCCATTATGGCTTTGATCTGGTGCCTTTATTTTTAAATATGTATTATGTTAAAATTTAAATTTTCAGAAATACCATCAATTGCACTGGATAATGAATGAAACTAAATTTAAATTCAATTTTGATTTTTGACCGATCAATGGCTTTAGAACTAAAATCATCTATAATATAGTATTCTACTAGTATTTTGTAACTTCTATATTTTCCTCTTTATTCACATTATTGTGTCTAGATTGTTTTGTTTTCTTGTATTGCTTTGACCACTTGTTGTGTAAAATTATAATTGTATTATAACTATTATTATTATTATTAGTTTTTCTACAAGAATGTCCCTGAAAAAATCTAATTAAGATTATTCACATTAGCTAATATTTCAATGTCAAATGTCATGCAGATATCAAATCAGATAAATAGAACACCATTTCCTGTATGAATTACATCCTACATGGCCAGTAGAACCCTGAGAATCAGTTTCCCATTCAAATAATATCTTTGACAAACTTAAAGAACTACAGATGCCCCTAGTAAACCATTCTTGGTACTGTCAGTAGTAAAAGGTTACAATATGTGTATCATTGTTGCCTGACATTCCAGTTTAAAGATTGATTAAAGGAGAGTTAAAGGTTGAGGTGATACCCCAAGAGACAGGGATATATCAGAAGTAAGATAGAGTGAGGTAGAGTCAATC
This sequence comes from Nipponacmea schrenckii, assembly GCA_030562195.1. Classification (NCBI taxonomy): domain Eukaryota; kingdom Metazoa; phylum Mollusca; class Gastropoda; family Lottiidae; genus Nipponacmea; species Nipponacmea schrenckii. Next base: position 6,456,452 of record JAUJPP010000007.1, on the reverse strand, counting down.
ATCATCCACCTTACTACTGACCACTAGTTCTCCCTCTACAACTATACTTGATACATCTGATTTGTATTGACATGCCAGCCACCTACAACACTATTCTGTTGCTTTATATCAATATCAGAACAGGTTGATAAGAAAAGAATAGTCTAAGAAAATACTTTCCTTCCATGTCTAAGTTTTAACAGTGTAAAATATAACGTTGGCTTCTAAGAATTAGTAGCACATTCAAGCACATTGAACTTTTATAGCAATTGAAGATTGCAATAGCCAATAAAAGCTGAACTTTTTATATGGAAGATATATTTCGACATAAAAATTTTAAAAAAATCATAGATATTAGAACAGAAAAAATTTCACAATATGACTTTCTTCCAACATAAAGATGTCAGCTAATATATTTGTATGACGTTTTAAGATTAATTTTCTTAGTCCCTTTCCTTGTACACATTTAATGTGGATCAACATTTTACAAATCTACAATTTCTTACAGTACAAATACAGGATAGTAAATAAACCAAAGCCATATAAGAGAAACAATTTATCATGAACAAGACTAAAGTACCAATCTTGACTTCTTGGCATGTCAATGACAATAGATAATTAGTGGAGAATGAGAAGTAGGAGTGATAGAAAGAAAAGATGAATGATTGAGCAGAAGTTAGCCATGACTAATTGATGTTGGCACATTCCTTACATAGAGAATGTTGTCAGTCTATTAATCATACTAGTTATTATTTATTACCTATTTTTATATCAAATACTCAACATTTCTAACATTAGAAAATACCTCATTTAGCCTTGCAACTTAACAGTTTTTGCTCATTTGCAGAAAGTATTTGAGCACATACACAACTAATTCTAGAATGCACTAATTTTTTAATTTGTTGTAAGAAATGAAATTAAACAGTTCTCACGTGTTAAAGCACACTTCTTTTATAGAATCATTATATAATTATTTAATCATAATTAATTAAATTTATCAAATAACTTTCAAAATCAATGTAAAAAATTCAGAACAGGATAATCCTCATTTAGAACAAAAAATTCAACATTCTAATATTGATTTTGGACATAAATTATTTTTTTCAGAGGTTATATTTGATATAAATAATTTATTAAGTATCATTATTCCACTATGCAACAAGTAATAAAAAAAAATCTCAATTTGTATTTCCAATTAATCAAATCAGTTCTCAATTTATTATTTTTTAGTTAAAAATTAATGAGAGCTTGATTTTTGATATTAATAATTCATCTAGATCTTAGTATTGAAATAATTCAATAAGTCCTTAATTTTTTTATAAGAATTTAATTTGTCCTTTATTTTTTATAAGAATTTAATTTGTCCTTAATTTTCTATAATAAGAATTTAATTTGTCCTAAATTTTTCATAAGAATTTAATTTGTTCTAAATTTTCTGTAATAAGAATTCACTTTGTTCATTTTTTATAGTAAAAATAAAATTTGTTCCGTTATAGATATATTAAGAATTCAATTCGTTCTATTTAAGATATATTAAGAATTCAATTTGTTTGTTGTTCAGCTTCATATTGCACAGAATTTGACTTTTCATGAAAACAATTAGAAGTATCTTTAATTAGTAAAATTTCTTTATTTCATGTTGTTATCAACTTGAATTGTCACAAAAATAAAAATTCTGATTGTCATAGATAATATTCTTATACATTTAATATCTTGATTCTTTATCAAACAATATTGATTTAAATAATGAAGATAAAAATATTTTTTGATAAATAAATGAAGAAAGATTGGGTTTATCATATACCCTAATTAACAGAAATTATCTGTTAGAATTTTAACTAATTATTAGGTCTAATGATGCTACTATAACTATAGGGGTCTAAGTTAGGGTTTACTGATTAAAATTAAGATGAAAGACAGGCTGAGACCTCCTGGAGCATCCAAAATTACTAGTCATTCCTACTGTTATATGACACCCTGTATTTATCTCAAACAAAGAAACTAATATCTTTGTTTGCTATGCTTTTTAAATTCTAATCTTGCAAGACATTTTTGTTATCAATTTATACTTGTAGTAATATACAAAAACCTAATTTCCACTAATTTCAAGTGTTTATTATTATGAAGTATAATAACTATAATGTGCATTTTTTAAAAAAAACAAAATTTAAAAAAATATATTTCAAACGTTAGTTTGCAGAGCGTAATAATTTTGGACTTAAAAACACATACGCAATAGATTTGGTTTAAATTCAAATTCTACACAGTAATAAAGTGTGTATTTTTCAAATCAGACTGGGATTGGAAAAATAAGCGTTATCTTCTTTTGTACCATTAACATTTCATTTATTCATAGCTTTTTTTCACATTTCATGTTTAACAGATTTCCATAAACTTTTATGTAAGCATGGAATTATCAAATAATACAATAGCACAATGATTTTGTTGAAAAATAATTCCAGATTAACTCTTTTGTTACTAATCTTCCTACTATCAAATTTACTATAAAATATTTTATTTCTTAAAACAGCAAAGGGTTTTCATTGAATTGATTTTTTTGGGACTAAGACTTTATTTTCATTAATCTAATAAAGTTATGAGAACATTATTTTTATATTAACAACGCCACAAAATATCTTACTAAACAAATTGTTTAAAACATATTAATATTTCTAATTAGTTACCTTTTTAATTCTATCAGTAGCCACTATAGATATTCTAAAGCCATGAATACATCAATGATCTCTGATTTAAATTACGCATTTGTGCTCTTCATAATGAAGATTTACAACAAAAAATACAAAATAGTTCATATTTATTTAAGAAAAAAATACTCTATTATTCTAATAACAAATTTTCAATAACTTATCGTTTTTTATATTTCAATATTTTCATAATCTTCCTATTGCTAAGTTTCTTGTATACTTCATAATAATAAATATAAAATTATCACCATCAATTTTTAATTCAAAATCTTTTGATGGCATACAGTTAATATTCGTACAAAAATTGGCTTTTATAAAGGAGATACATTAAATTCTTCTATTTGAATTATTTGAATTAAATAAAATCGTTTCTTAATACTATAACAATTAATAAGAAAATATTTAAATATATCTTAATTTAACACAATGTTAAATTATCTCTAATGCAAGCAGATACAATTTAAAACAATATTTCAGTACCATATCTTTGATAAATCAATCTAACAATCAGATTTCTCCTATTGTTAGTGAATCCAATTTTACAATTTCATGTGAACTGGAATATCAGCTATAAAATACTTAAGAATAAAACTGACTTTATATTAATGACAACAATGAGCGAAGATTAGGATAGCTTGAACTTCAAATAGAACTATTGCTTGGATGAAAATAAAAATATTGCATTTAAATTTAAATTTACTAAAAGGCAATTTTCAAGAGGGAAATTTTCAGGAATATTTTTCCTTATTTCTTTGGTATTGTCTCACTTATAATGCTTAAGGATTTTCAAATAGGTATGTGTGATAACCAAATCAATGCTGACTAAAAATCAGGTAATTGAAAGTTGTTGTTTTTACGCATGCAAGCAGTACAGCTAAAGAGTCAAGGATATTTCACCTACTGAGCTGTATCTCAAGGATTAAGGTATTTTCACCTACTGAGCAGTATCTCAACAAAATAACATGAAGATAATGAGAGAAAGATAAGATAAAAGACCACTGACCTATCATATAACCAATAAATAATAAATATTATCCCTTACCATCAATATTATCACTAGAATCAAATTTTACACAATTCTTGAAACTTCAAAAACACTCCTAGTCATAGGACACTAGAGACATAGACTGAATAACTCCCTCGAGTGTAACTCACACTGTTGATGGTGTGAGAGTGACCATTGGATTAACTGTCCTTATGTAATTCTCATTAAAGGATAAGAGATGGGGAGGAAATGAACCCTCATAACATTACATCAACGGTCAGTCATTACAATGTAACTAGAGTCATTTAAAGCTTCTTAATGTGCTAATCACTTACTTATGAAATCATTGTAGCTAATAGTTAATAGTATCAACATTCAACGCCCTAATACAAATATTTCTATTATTATCATTGACATGTTAGTGGCACTTACACAATCACCTCTTCAAATTCAATTAATACTCAATTAAGTCAAGGACCCTTCACTTTCTGTTTCAATTTTACAACATTGTCATGACATACAAAATCTTTAAAAAAGAAAACATACATCAACTATTTTTAAATCATGTATTAGTTTCACTTGTTCTTGAAATATTAAGTTAAGAGTTAATAAAAATAACATGTAAAGTGAATATTTCTAATGAAATAATTAATATACATATATTCAAAATTAACCTTTTAAAATATGAATTCATTTCATTCTAAAAAAATGGGAATATAATTATACAACATTTACATTTATTTCATTTCTGATAATAATATCCATATATTTAGATTTTAACCACATGCCAGATATTCCAAAACACATTTTAAAACATTATATCTAATTCTGATATTGATACTTACATTAGTCAATTTAGTAGGTAAGTACATGAATGGTCTATAAAATGGGTATGTACAATACATTCTCCTATTGGGATCCGTTGTGAAGCCTTAATATATGGTACCACAGAATGGTACCCAAACACTTATATTAAATGATAATCCACAGAATAGCTTGATCAACAACACAAACACTTCTTTGACATAACTAGTACTTTCCTTTCACAGGTGCACTTCCGGATTTAATGAGTATATCTTAATCAAGTCCATAAAATAATATCTATTTACGATACTAAAATTGGAAATATTTGTGACAATTCAAACGTCATAAGCGGATTATTTATAGAAAAAAATTGCCTTAAACCAGGGATTAAATTGAGAATTTTAAATGTAATGCGTTGTTGGTATCCAGTGTAGAAGTTACAAAAAGATACTATTTCACGCTCTATAACAATACAATTACAACAAACTTTCCCTGTTTATGATGCTAAACCCAAGAGAGAAATTTTCCGATACGTTACAAGAAACCAAATGTTATCCAATATATCTTTACATGTGCACAGTATTATTTATCTGTTGGTCATAAAAAAAATTGGAATATATCACACCCAAAATCTTGATAAATATCCAGACACTGTTCAATAACATCCAATATCATTCACTGTAAAATTATTCTCATTTCAGCTAGCATTAATAGAAAATCCATGTGTAGTGTCATACATTCAATATCCTTCTCTACTTGATGATAAACAATATCAAATAGACAGCAGTTTTAATGACAATTCCAGTATAAGTTTAAATCTAGTATCCAAGGTGCACAAGGTTAAATCCAGTTAACTGTATCCAGTGTAGTGATAGCCACAGGCTAGGTTCTGGTCAACTGAAACAAGCTTAAGGATGGGACAGTGTAAGGCAAACCCAGGGGAGCCGTATTAGAAATATGTTTTTCTAATCAGTTTCTACCAACCCATTCTAAGACAAGACTCCAAAATTTACGCTTCTTCCATTATTCCTACAGGGGGTGATGGGTATGTGTCGGCCTCATACAATCTCTCATTAGAATTCCATCACATACTGAAACTCTTTTACAGAACAGACTAATTTCTAGTACCAATCTATTAATGTAACTGTTTTAAATAGTTTATATCAAGAATCATGACTGACAAAAGGTATTTTAAATTTGGATAGTGAAAGGTTTCCGTTTCAATAAACCCCTATAAATTTGAAAAGAGTAAACTGGACCTCAGATGTTAACCATTAGCAGCACATCTGTTTTTAATTTGTATAGCATGATGGCTGACTGGTAGTAAGATAGGTAGAGAAGAAAAATATAAAGTTTTTAACAAGATGCGGTACAAGTTTGGAGAGTTTAGAAGGCTATTTCCTGTAGGCTGCGATTCCCACTGTTAGAGACCATGTGCTTCTGATTTACAATTATCCTGACTCACAAAACATAAAATTATAGGCAGCACAAAAATAGAGCAGACTCCACACGCGGTCAAAACATTATGTAAAAAAAAAACACATTCCAGAGAAAAATTCAAAAATAAAACGCGTTATTAATTAAAATCAAAATCATATTGAAAACATTAAACCTACTAATGTATTCCATAAAGGTGAAAATACTCTAACCTTCCCACATACTTCAAGAATTTAACTGCTCCTGAAAACTAGGGTCTGGAAGACATCACAATAGGTGACATTTTATGATATAATTGTTTACGTTAGCCTAGATGTACAGATATGTACAAGTTTATGTGACAGAATTTGCAGATTAGATCCAAAATGATGGCATTATAAAATGACAGGTGATAGAAACCTGTGACAGTGTTTCAATCTAGACACCATATTGTTCTAGAGAATGAAAATAAACATATGTTGATGTAAGCAAGTAATTTCTCTAATACTATCTTTGTCATATCAACAAATTTGTAACATAGTTTTAAACTTTCTATAAAACAGCTGATTCCAGCTGCTGTACACACAACATAATATCCCAATACACAAGACTTTCAGCACGAACATAAAGACCTAGTTCTGTCAGCTACTGGAAATTATGATCCACATTTGTGGATTACTTCACTCATACAAGATTTGACATAGTACTTCTGTAATTTAATTTCAATGAAACATTATGAAACAAGCTGAAGATGTATCTTAATCAGAAAAGAGCTGTAAATGTGCATCAGTTGTTCTTACTATAATTAAAAGACTACTTAGAATAGGACTCATATTTTGGATTAATACTTTCTTACCTATGAGTCTATATTAAGTTGATCGAGGAAATTTGAAAAAAAGAGATATCAATTAAGAAACATGACAAATGACTGAAGGAAAAAATGAATTTCACGGATGATATCAACTAAGTAGCCATACAATGACAATCTGATGAGTTAAAACAGATGTCTATACACTGACCACAATACATCTGGTCATTCATTGTTCAGACTGACCACTACACTATCTGACCAATCATTTATCATACGCCACACACACACACCTTCAATGCATTAAAATGTTCTTCATAGGTCAAGGTCAATTCAATTAAAAATAAATCTTCTTGACTTATTATTCCAAGAATTTTATTTGCCGTGTTTCGTTGAAAGCCTTTTATCAGTTAAGAAAAAAAAAAACAGACCTAATTAAATTTAATTCACTGTTCAAATTTCATTTATTAATATGGCCAGGGGGAGGTACTTTAGGAAAGAGGTTTTAAGGTCAACATGATACAATGATCAAATGAATATATCTGTACTTAAGTTTAGATAATGATGGTATGAACAAAAAGATGACTCAATCTTTTACCTCAATAATGGTTCCTGTTGAACCAGGTATTTAATATCAATATAGGTTACTGTAGGATATTCTAGGGTCTTTACTTTCTAGCACTGAGATATTTCATTGTTAATACCATTTCAAGAATATGTGGGTTATAGTTTTCAAATTGCAAGTTATTTTTTTGCTAATGGGATGGAAAAGGAATATAATTGTATTAAAAGGCATCAGAACGGAAAAAGGCCATATAGGAGTATTTGGCATTTACAAGTGTATAGTTATCCAAAATTGTTTCCAAAACAGTAAATTAGAATTTTCATTGAAAGATTGATGTAGAAGTATGGCTAGTATTTATTAGTTTTATATCTAGTTATCTATACAAATTAAGTATACAGACTGAATTGTTTATAATTAAATATCAATAAACAAGTTAATCTGGTTCAGATCTATTTTAAATAATTCCCTTTCAACTTGATTTTATAATAATTGCTTCATGTTAATACAAATGGAAAATATCATCTTTTTAAGGCATGTATAGTTTAATTATAAAACACAAGATGAGTTCATTCAGCCAAACTAATTAACATAAGTTCTATATATTTCTTGGTTTTTGGGGATTTTCTCTCCATCATCATCTAACTCAAAAAGTCATATAAAATTGAAATTAAAATTTTATTTTCGAATTAATCCTACTGCTTCCCAAAATTCCTTATACATATTCAGAGGACAGGTCTTCCTTACAGTCAATAAATAAACAATCAAAAATGTGCATTATATTTTACTCCAATAGGACAATTATATGTTCAAAGGAAGGTTGATTGTTAAATTCTATTAGCATGTTACAATGTACAAAAAAGACAGTATCGGACAAGTAGCAACATAGAAGTTTTACCAAGCAACCAACTTTAATCTTGTAATTTCTGAATGATCAGAATCCACCTGATTAAATTTGGTTCTAAAAATAATGTGTCAAATTTGATGAGGTTATAAGAAAATTATTGGAAATAGTGAAATTTGTCTATAATGGGTTTGTGATGTAAAAGTTTATTTAATAAATGCCGAGGTTTGTTATTGGTGTAGACTATTTATCTGGCTGGTAGGCGTAGAAGAGATGAAAATGTGCCAAAGTTCTGATGTAAAACAACTGCTTTTTAAATAGCATGCTACAGTTGTCCAGGGGAGGATAATCTTTCTGTGATAATATATCATTTACTTCAATATAAACAAACAATCTGTTTGATGTTAGCTAGTGTTACCAATCTACCCTCCAGAGTACCCAGCGCCCTTAACTCTCTTTCCATTTCTCACTGTTTTCAAAAACCTAATGTTAGGAAAGGGTTGGCAATTAACTTTAACAAAACCTCAACAGACATGTCTTTCATCTATTATGTCCACATTTATACAATAAAAGACTGTTATAATAATTCTACTTGAACATTTTTCTCACACCAGACCTTATTATAATATTGAAAGGTTTTAAGCAATAGATATTTCAGTTTTCCTTGGTCTAACTTAAGATATAATCACAAGCGAGTACCAATCCCTATCTCTTGTAAGCAAGTTGATGTGTTATAACTGTGACCAACTCAACTGAAACTCCAGCAATTCAGTGTAATTCTTTAAAAATAATAAATAAATTCTTTAAAAATGGATAGATCAGTACCACCAAGTACTGTACAAAATAGAATAGATACTAATGACACATACCAGTAATTTTAAACTACTCTAATTAATTGTTATAATCAAGCATAAAGCTGCTTGTATATGTTAACAGTTCGTCTAAAAAACATGACGGTGGTTTTGACTGGTCAAAGTGACTGACCTCTGCAGCTTATTTAAATAAATACCAAAAATAAAAGTAAATACCTTATGTTAGAACCTTTATGGAAAATTAATTTTTTTTTAGGTCAGTTCTAGGTAAAAAAATATGCATTACTGGCAAGGCCGTGCAATGCAGGACATTTTGCCTGGAAAGTAGCAATAGCCTATTTTCAATTGTTGAAGGATCTTTAACACTGTTCAGCCTGTAGCTAACAGGGCCTAGGTTTATTGACCCATCTAGTGACTGTATTATTTTATAAATTCAGGTTTACAATATTAATATGATCGATTCTGATAAATAAATTAAAAGTAAGAAATGCAATAGAATATATTGGATTATAAAGTTTTGAGTTAGATGGTTACTATGGTTACCATATTACTATTTTAGTTGAGAAAGTTTCAAGCAAGTTGTACTATATAAATAAACAATGAATGTGTTTGTTAGAAATCTATCTTACCACCCATTCTATAATACAAGTCAATAACTGTTTTATTCAACATTACTTCACCAGTTAAATTGACCAGGTGTTTTGCACAAGATTTGGACAGGCTAAGACCTTCAAACACCAAATTTTAGGTATTTTTTCTTTCTGTCTTTTCTGAATTTCATTACATGACTTAATATAGACGACATCAGGGTGTTCCATGAGGGTCAATTCTCGAGCGGTTAATAGTATGCCTTCCCTCTCTTGACAATAAATTATTTTTGTGCAGAATGACAAGCTATCTGAATGACTAAACTGTCAATTGCATCCAAATCACAACTCTTAAGAACTGCTTCAAAAACAAACAAAGTACCAAAAGGACCAGTAACTCTAAATATGTACCAGTAGGGGCCATCTGCTATAATCAATATAGGCAATAATCTACTACTACAATATTTTACTGAGTGGTCTGGACAGTTGACATGTATTGCTGGCGATTATGAGCCTGACTCGGAGATCGCTGGTTCGAAACCCATTCGGGTCTCAACCAATTTTCAGCACTAGAATCTGTGCTATACCAAGAAAGTGTTATCCCAATAACGAAAATGTTGTTGCAACACCACTTTCTAAATATGACATTAAATCATCTAATCTACTACTAGTTCCATAATATGCATTCAATACAATTTTTCATTAGATCATTAGAATGGATGTTGTATATTTATCATAAACTTCAAAGATTTTAACCCAGGATTGCTATATAAATAATTAATAGTTAGATCTACAATTTTCAAACTTTCAGTCCATATTTAGATGAAAACAGGTTATTGTAAATAAATGACATTTATGCTATCTAGTTTTTAGATATTCAAATGTATAGTGTGACTTATACATGAAATATTCAGCCATTTTGAAAATTATGTAGGTCACGGTATGAGAATTGAAATTTGTATCATTGATGAAAAGGCAGACAGCAATACTATTATTTATTTACTAACAAACATTACAAATAGCAGGCTTCATATTTCATTAATAGGAAAATGTAACAGAATGGATAATTACAGTTAGAAGGCTGTGATAAAAGAGTAACAGATCACCAGCTGTGAACGAAAAATTCCAGGTGTTCACAATATCATTTATTACCTATTATACATACACCTTCATTTTAAAACAAATCTTAGTTCTAAAACTGAACACATGGTGTAAACTTCCTCACAATCAAATCTAGCAATAACATCGTCAGATTGGATTTAGCTGTGAAACCATACAACTCAATATGGACTCTGAACCGACAGCCATTTAACTTGTTCTAGTGAGGTGGAATATCCCAACAGAAGTTTACATATGGCAAGTGAAAGTAACAATATTCTATTTTGTTAAATTCAAATATATAGGACACAATACAACAGACTTACTAAATAGGATATAACTTGAGGATAAAGAAACAACAGTGCACCAAATGTTTGATCAAAACAATGAAAAACACATGCCTTCACCAAAATTGATAGAAAATACAGCATATTACCTGAACTGGCGTTAATTCAACAAACTGAGTTTTTCCATACATGGCTTTGTCTGCAAGTTGTTGGTCAGTGTGACCCAGAATTTGACTAGCAGTAGAGGAAATCATAGCTTCTACTCTACTCTACCCCTTCGTATCAAATTTCAATAAATAATTTTCAAGCTAGGTAATGAAATCTGTATCAGAACCAAGAACACAGAATATTCACTACTACAAGCCAGAATTAATATATGGAAAGTTTTTCACCATATCAACTGAAGCATGAATATGAAATATAATTGTATGTGGAATATTATATCTAGCTTATTTTATTGACACACTATAAAGTATCGGCAGAACTTCAGTTTTATTATTCTAAATAATCAATACTATTATAATTATTGTTTTCACTTCAAGCTTTCTACACTGGTTGTGAAGGTTGGTTGTTAATATGTTCTTTTAGGTTTTTTTTGGTCTAAAATTTTTAATACACTAGTGAGAACAAAGAGATTTCAGTGCACTCTCTAAGCAACCAACCAATTTCAATCAAACTGTTAAAATATAACTTAGCTCTAATCATGTACATGCACAAAAAATATTGAAGTGAAAACTTATAGAAGGTTAAATACTCTAGCTTTTTTAAATTTGACCATATTTCTAGTCTAAAACACTCAGGTTTATTTATTTTACTTTCAGGTTATTTCACAAATAATATGATAATTAGTATTTTAACATGTGAACAAGTTGTCTAATATCTTATTTGAAAACTTAACTAGTATATATATATCTATAGTATATATATATATTAATTTTCATTGCATTGGATTTTCTTATGCCAATGCAAATAACTTGACATTTTTTTTTTTACTTAACAGCTCATGCGCAATAGTAAGCTTCTCTTTATATGGTTGTCTTGTACATGTACATCACAAGTTGTCAATAATGTGCGCCTATGTGATCAATTCTATCTATAATGTTCTCAAACCAGTTTAACTCAGTGTAAACACATTTTTCTGCATGTGTTACTTTATGATTTTCAGAAGAAACCTGGTTATTATCCTTACATGATTTATAAAAATAAAAAAAACAATATTTCAAATAAATTTTCTACAATGAATATAACACTACTGCAACAGTGTTTGTTACATCTTAAATTTCTAATTTATATATAATATTGTCCTTACTACATCTTACTCATATCATTATCCTACTTTAATTAATCATTATCTTCTATATAAATTTCACTTTATTCATATCATTATCTTACAATTCATATCATTATCTTACTTTAATTAATCATATCATCAATATAAATTTCACTTTTCAATCTTAAATTTTCACACTTTATATCATATCATTATACCTTACACCTTATTCATATCATTATCCTACTTTAATTAATCATATCATCAATATAAATTTCACCTTATTCATATCATTATCCTACTTTAATTAATCATATCTTCTATATAAATTTCACTTTTTATTCATATCCATTATTTTACATATTCATAACCTATCCTACTTTAATTAATCATATCTTCTATATAAATTTAACTATATTATTAACCTTATCCTACTTTAATTAATATCTTCTGTATAAATTTCACTTTATTCATATCATTATCTTACAATTCATATCATTATCCTACTTTAATTAATCATATCATCTATATAAATTTCAACTATCATTATTAACATATCATTATCCTACTTTAATTAATCATATCTTCTATATAAATTTCACTTTTTCATCTCATATCATTATCTTACAATTCATATCATTATCCTACTTTAATTAATCATATCATCAATATAAATTTCACCTTATTCATATCATTATCCTACTTTAATTAATCATATCTTCTATATAAATTTAACTATATTGTTAACCTCATCCTACTTTAATCAATCATATCTTTTATACTAATTTCACCATATTCATATCGTTATCCTACTTTATTAATTAATCATATCTTCTATATAAATTTCACCTTATTCATATCATTATCCTACTTTAATTAATCATATCTTCTATATAAATTTCACTATATTGTTAACCTCATCCTACTTTAATTAATCATATCTTTTATATAAATTTCACCATATTCATATCGTTATCCTACTTTAATTAATCATATCATCAATATGAATTTTCACTACATTCACAACATTATTCTACTTTAATCTATAATTTTTACTTTTCATAACATTATCCTAATTTAATTTATATCTTCTATATAAATTCAACTATATTCATATCATTATCCTATACTAATCAGTTCTTCAATATAAATTTTCACTATATCCATAACATGATCCTACTCTAATAAATCATGTATTTTCTATAAATTTCACTATATTCATTACATTATCTAAAGTACTTTTATTGGGTAATTCAAATGAATTACTACAGCACAGTCATATCCTAGTTATAATTTGTATACATATAGATTTATCTCAGTCTAATAAAATATAAAGTTGTCTATTTTTTAAGAGTAGGCAAAATTAGACAGGAAAATGAAATTATCCAAATAAAAATCTCTTTGTATATTTAAAATAATAGAATTAGTGAAGAGATATCACATAGATACAACAATCAATATGAATAATCTACAGTGTGCCTTTCTATTCCTATCAGATTGTCTATTGTTCAAATAATAACATTAGTCTCTATCTATACAGTATATATTTAAATGGACCAGTATCGATAGTTTTACAAAAAGACATGCAAATATCTAGGTGACAAATTGTCCATGTTATATGTAATTGTTGGGTATGGAAGTGGATCTAGATTCATTCTTTAAAATGTGCCAAATGCTAGGTCAGATCTGTAATTACATAAACCAGGTTACCATTATTATGTTTATGTAATGTCAAAGCCAAAATAATTTAATCAAAAATTGTTACTTTAAAATTAATAAAATTAATATTTATTTTATTTCCACAACAAGGTAAAGAATATAAATATTATGGAATGATACTGTTTTAATTATATAAAAAAAATGAAAGTACATCTCAACCCCTAACACTCAAACAAAGACTCTGACAAACATTCATATCAATACAATGTGTAAAAAGAATATTCATCTCTCTGTGAATAACAATAAATAAGTTATAATAGGAGAAATAGAAGAGATAAAAATCCTGTATTGTATTCAATATATTCTACCAATCATTAGTTTAGTTATTATGAGTTGAGCAAACAATAGCAGAGGGAGGGTATGTGACAGATGTTTCAACTATCAATATCTGAAACAGGTGTAAGAAATCTAACTGGATCATATCTCTGATCGATCTTTTCCTGTAATTTATTACTCAAACCGTACTGTATTAATTAAATATATAATACAGCCTTTCAAAGACGGATTTCACAACTAGAATATTTTATTAGTCTACTTGAAACTTCTGAATGCAAAGAATAATATTTAGAATAGCAATATTCAATTTACTACAAAATTTCTTCACACAATCCAGTGAGTTAATGAGAAAAAGTCACATGTTAGTCAAACCTGGTTTTAGTTAAATTTCATTTAAAATAAAGATGTGAAATGTTATTGTTAAACCACTTATTTCATATAACGATATCCAAACAAGTTCTGAAACAAACTATTTCTTACAAAGCCTTTAAGAAAGATGTCCTACACAAATTACGATTTAGCATTTTGTACACATGTAACCAAACTACCCTTAATTTGATAACAATTATTGTGCAGACTTCAAAAAGTAATTAGCTGTTAATCTGGAGCATTCAAAAGAGTGAGTATGGTAAAGATATATTTTATTTCCTTTTCAAGTTGATAAAAACACCTATACATACAGAAATCAATATTTTAATATTTCTATGGCATGTATAGAAAAGCTACTAAATTCTCTAGATAAAAAAGGAGTTTTATGACAGTTGGTAATAATAATCATTCTCGTAAAATATATCAAAGATTGTACAAGATATAGTTTTATAAAATAAAATATTGCTACAAAAAATAATAATCGGAAATTCAAATATCTATTGTAAAACCTAAAAAATCAGAAAAGTGTGTACCTTATTATTTAGTTAGTAATGCCATGTTCTTATTTATTTCTATTGATAATATATGGCATGAAAACAAAAACATGTGAAAGATTATGCATGTATGCAATAAAGGGAAGCCATGCACATTTCGGTGGACAAATGAATAACTTAGTCAACCTAGAGTTGAAAAGCGAACTGCTCATGTCAATAACATATGTTTTTTTTTGATGTGAATGACTATTGGAAGCATCAACATATTGTGGACATAATGTATAAAAAATAGAACTTACAGAACTAACTTTCCGTCGACCCCCACCTGATTCTGGTGGTGTGTATTTTCCACCACCTCTTCCTGTAAAATAATAGTAAAATCTATGTTATGTTGGAAAATATAGATGTAAATGTTATGTGGACAATTTAGACCACAGAAAAATTGTCCAAAGCTACATTTAGGTTAATCTCACTCTCCTTAACTTTTAAACAGAATAGCTTTATGACAATGACTGAGAGCAGTAAGGTTTGATCACCTCAAACTTGAGGCAAGATATAGATGTCACTGATATATTTGAAATAAATAATTTTTGAAAAATCATTTGAAAAACTAATAAATCATATCAATAATAATGGTAATGTATGATCCATTCTTCTTACTCGCATAAATCAAAGTTCAGAGAACACAATTCTATGTGATTTGATTTCTCTATGGATGCTCACATCAGATGAAATATTTCAATACACAGATATATGTCTGAAGAGAAAAATAAAGACAAACCTCCAGGTGGCAAGGATTCTGGTGACATAGGTACACTACTGGCAATCATACCCTGAAAACATCACATCAAAATTAAAGGAATGAAATTGAAAGAAATTATGAAGGAATAAAACTTCATAAAACAATCATTCTGAAATAGAAATTGGTTTCCCAATATTGGTTAAATAATCAGCCTTATAAATTTTCAAAGAAAGGCTTAACCCAAAAAATATCAAGGCACTAATTGGGGCTCTATTTGTTTATTCATAAACTATGACTCAAAAACTTTTGATCAATAATTTACATTGTGCATCATTATCATCTCAGCAACAGATTTCTTAATTAATTTTTATATTATAAATTTTATACCAGTAAAGTTAAAAAATGATGAATATCATATTCAGCTTTGTATATTAAAAAAAAATCACTTTATTCCCCCACCCATGTTTTTTAGGTGTCTATTCTACTCGGATTATTTCATATGTTTACCACATGTATATTGCAATGTGTATTTAACATTTCCAAAACATAGCCCAACACATGTCAATAAACTGAAATCAGGGAAAGGAATTCTCTCCAACTGACAAAAAATTGAAATTATATCCCTCAATCCGCTGAGCAAATACAATACATATGGGAATGATCAAAACTTTGGCTTTTCATAATACAGGGAGGGACAATCAACCATCATATGGTTTACATCTGGTTATGTTTTTTGCATCAACTTTTCTGAGATTTTTATTATTACGTCAAGCGGTTCCATACCCAAATAATTTCATAAACAACATGTTTAAAATATAAATATCATTCAAATTCCATTTCCTTTCTTACTTGGATCTTAAATATACTATTAATTAGTACAAAAACAGTCCAATTAAATTTTGATCTTTTTACCTTCAGCAACAGAGAAATTTCTTTATAAATTACCCAATTTTTCTCTCATTTTCAAAAGAGGAGTGAAAAGAAGTGGGAGTTAAATATTGCACATTACATGACAAATATCATTTACTGTTAACATCATTTTATTCTTGTAATAAAAAAGAGCACATGAGATGACAAATATTCAATATTGGAGCAGGCATGATAAACTAACAGTCTAAATTCCAGCTGTAGACATGTGGGACATGTTTAACTTAACATATAGAAAACACGAGCTCAACTTTCAATGTTCAATGATTCTTAGTCACCTCCCACCAAACATTGCAAAACGTGTTCTCAAAATGTCAGATTCCTTGTCAAGGAATATTTTGGCAAGAGGTGTTTTTCTGATGAATATATATCAAGACAACTATCTGGAGCTCGTTACTGACAACTACAAACAGTTTCATCAAAAACATAAAAGAAACGTAAATCCCTGTGGAATGATTCAATTACATTACATTTCAAATATTTCATGTTCCAAAATGTAACTTTTATTCCAAGATGTAGAGGTCAAAGTCTGCTATACATATTGATTATTAATTTCTTTAAAGTTATGGCATTTCTCTTATTGTCAACTTTTTTGCAGTCCAGTTCTTTAATATGCAACTATCTTCAAAAACTGGGTTTACTTAAATAGAGTGTACAACTTTTTCATTCTAATCTTTGAATTAATATAATGCAGAAGCAATAGAATGTGTTTGAATACAATACTCCTCAAAATGCAATGACTACAACACTTTTAGTCAAACAACGTATTATAAGAAAATATCAAATATAATTTTTTTGTAATGAAATCAATTTTGAGATAATGAATTTCAACATGGAATGTATGCTTAATTATATTAAACATTCTGTTTTTCATTTAGGATATTACTTATACATCTAATTTACAATTCAATATTTGTTTGTTTTTTTTTGCAGATTGCATTTAAAGGGAGAAAACTCTATTAATGGAGAAGATTTTCAGTAGCACACTATAACTAATAGGCCTACAGACCAAATAAAATTATTTAATCGGCATGTGACTTAATTTACATTGGGACAGCATTACTTTTGATATTTAAAATAATTCTAGTTTAACTACATAACTAGGGAAAAAAAATTAAGCATTAACTAAAATTAATATAGAACAACATAGAAAAGGGGATCTATATTTTTTTACTTTGTGTTAATATATCAAAAGCAATGGATTTATCATTGATTAGCTTATCTTTTGAATGATTTAAAGGAGTATTATACACATAGGTTAAATTCTATTTGCACCAGTCTGGTTTCCATATATACCAATCTAATAGACATGTCATCATGGAATTTATTTTTTCTTGATTTTTAAGTGACTATTTTGTATAAAGGTTTTTTAAAACTTTTTCTGTGTATCCTACCAGACACTACTAAGCCGGTCATCTGCGCTAACTAAAACTAAGCATTTAATGATGAAAAAGTTTATCCAATGGCTTTTAATGAGATATATTCTAGAAAAGTAATAATTATCTTTAAACTATATTGTTCTCTGACAGTTCTTGATCAACACAAGAAGGGGAACCCATTCCTGTCAGTTGAACTAAGATGAAGGATATTAATTAATGACCATGTTGTATTTATACAATGAATAGACAGCCTAATTAGTTTAAATTTACTAGCTAACTATCTCCTATAGGATTTGACTATAGGAAACCCTACAACCCTCATCTTCCTGTCTTCTACATTGTCACTCTGTCACTAGTCAAGTTATGGTGAAATAGACTTTTGACAGTAATAACTCTCCTAGGAATATCTTGAAGAAATCTTCACTTCATCAACTTTTTAACTAAGTTTTGAAACTTGCTGATTGGCTGGGTTGACAATTAGACCATACTTTTATGTCTGTTTCCCACCTGCGGCCCACATTAAAATAAATGAAGCCAAATCTATTCTATTCCACTCTATGGTTAAAACAATCTTTCTTTCATTCAATTTTCTAGCCTTAGGAAATAAATTTCATGATTGTATATTAATAAGAGCACCTGAGCTCCGTTTAACTACACTTGATAATATTTCATTTTTTTTTTCACATGTAATCACTGTAAAACATGTTTTAATCCAATCAAACAGTTGCTACAATTTTATTAAATTTTATTTTGGTGGACAATGTTTCCTAATAACTTCAAATCCCAAGGTAATTGACACTGAAAAACATTTTAGCTCTAAAATATATATTGTATATGTAATGATTGCATCAATGATAACATTGAGTCCAATTTAACTTGGAATAAAAGCGAAACGGAGAGATATTTTATGAAAATCCATTCTGAAGAATAAGGGGTCTTGGAAATTTGACATCGGTATTGTAAAGTGAGACTATAAATTGAAAACAAAATAAGTAATAAAAATAGTATTAGAGTTGGAAACCCACAACGGGACAAGATATTAATGGAATATAACCTCTTTACATCATGAAACTGCATCAGCAACTACCAGCTTCTACAGAAAGCAGATTAGCAACTACAGAAAGCAGATAAGCAACTACAGAAAGCAGACCAGCTTCTACAGAAGGAAGATCAGTTTCTACAGAAAGCAAATCAGCAACTACAGAAAGCAGATCAGCTTCTACAGAAAGCAAAAACAAGCAACTACAGAAACCAAATCAGCAACTACAGAAAGAAGATCATCAACTACAGAAAGTAGATCAGCAACTACAGAAAGTAGTTGCATGTAAATTGCTTTATAATATAATTCATTTTATAATAAGAATACTATTACTTACCGGTGGTTTACCGTAAGGAAGATCAGATGTATTTTTATCTGAAATTACAGCATATAAAATCTTATTATTTATATGTAAGGCCTGTTTTTAAAAAGGCGAAAGTATCTTTTATTAAATGTCTACAATCAGAATGTATCAAAATCGCAATACATTAATTCAGTTTTTATTTCTGTGAAAATATTCAATACTCTTCCATGAGGTATATCATGTGCAGAATGAACACATTTTAACAAAGCTTTCTGATTGTGTTTCCTCAATTAATACAGGAAAGGCTTTTAATTGACTATTCAATTTCAAAGGTTTTAAGCGATATTAAAAGTTCACATAGTACAGATTGGTTAGTCCTTGTTCTAGGATCAATAAGAAAATACAAATACTTACTCATTAAGGTCGGAATACTACTGTCATTATTATTAATATTAAATGGGTGGAGTTCTTCTCTATTCTGACCATTATTATATGGTGGATTTTCATAAAGCTGGAATCACAGAGAACATGACATATAAATCTACAGATCATCACAGTTTGACTTATGATAATAAAAAGAAGCATCATCCTCATCGAAAACATTGAAAGATATTTATCACATTACAGAAGAGTAAACGGATATGAACTGTTAACACAGGTCATTTTGAAGATGGTGCAAGAGGGCGACCTGGTAAATGTCTAACATGAAAGACAAGAATACAAATCAGTTGATCTAATTGATAGTTGAGTGATAAATAGAAACCCTCACTTCTGATATAATGTCATATGGAATTCTTTTCTGTATTCAATACACATTAAATGATCCAGTGAGCTAATGAGCCAAAATTAAATGGATTTTTTTAAAGTAGTATGCAATTAAAACATCTATAATATACATATAGTCTAGCTGACTAGTTGCCCACTAAACGGTGCACATTTGTTGCAAGTTTCACTCCTTTGTCAGTAAACGTCTCTTTCCAGAAATGTTTTGGATAAAAAACTGCAAATGGACACCACCACGTTATCAGGTGTAAGTTGTGATTGGGAATTGGGTTTCCCAAAAATCCTCTACTGCATAGATATCTCATAGTTAAACAATGACATCAATTTTGTACAAGGGTAAATGAGAAACAAGCGGCAGCCGAAACAAATGAGAATGATAAAATAGTCTTACCCTATTTTCATACTGTGCTGGACTAGGTTGGGTGTTTGGATTCCAATTTCCCTCATTCATTCCTGCAAGTATATAAAGAGCAGTGTAATAATAAAAATGTTGACCATGGTTATAACATATCTACAACATCTATAAAAGGAAATCATGTACAGAATAGATTGATTTTTCATCAAAATGGTTATGTACTAGGGATATACACGGTAAAATCATTCCTTCAAGAACAGCGAGTCTTAAAATATATCAATTAAAGTTATATATGGTATATATAGTTGTCTCATTATGCTTTAAAACCAATTTAAAGATCTCTATTTTCAGTTTATCAATTTTGCTTGCACCAGATATTCAATTTTAATTTCCATGCAGCCAATTGAGCAAAAATTTAGTCAACTGTATCCTACACTATCAGATATAAATACATAATGTGATAGAAAGTAGGCAAATAATGGCACACAATAAATTGGCCATTTACAATCTAAGACAAGACAAACTATAACAACTGAATAGCGAGTGTCAAATACAGCTTTACTATTATACAAGTTCTTAATGACTTTTCTACTGTAACAATGAGAATAAGCCAGCAGGATACCAACATAGACCATCAGATTTCATTATAAATATCATTCTATCATGCATACTAACATCATTGAATCTTTCTCTACACAATTACAACTCATCTAACTCCTGTTGTTTTATATTTAATAAATCATCATGTATGATAGTTGGCTATTAATCATTATTGTTAATCATCATCACTGTTGTAACTTCCATTGATTTCAGTATGTATCATAGACAGTGGCATTTCTAGGAAACATGAGGGGGCTGTGCAATTCTTTCTCTAGGTAAAATGATCAAACTTGGTAAGAGTGCACCACTCCCCCCACCCACCCCTACAAAACCCACTTATCAATGAGACATCATATACAGTCAAATGCTCATTTTTTTTTTAAAGAATATTATATTTAATTAATAGTGTTATAATAGACCTACATTCTTATTTCTTATTAAGTACTTTGTTTATATTTTAAACAAGACAAAGTTTTTTTGTTTTCCAGGTTTGCTTTTAAAAACAACAATGTTAATTTATCTATGAAAACTGAAAAGTGGCATCAGGAAAATTGGAAAAACCTCCTAAATAACATTCACTACAGTGCCATACTTAATTCTGAGTAAATCAAATTCTACAAAAAATTGAAAATGAAATGAATGAAGTTTTACGTCCTACATTTCTGCACCATAAATCTAAGAAAAAAATTTGACATCTACGATGAAACTATGAATAAATTTCAGTTGCAAATGATAAAAAAAAAACTTTCAGACAATTCAGTAATAATGTTAAAAAACCTGCAATTAAAACTGCACAAAATAACTGAATTGAAAGTTGCATTGAAATTCACTCTAGTGGAAAATCATTGCACTAATTGTCCATAAGATTGGAACAATACAAAGGAAATCACAAACAGCCCAGAGGAATTAAATTAGCTGTCAGAAATCAGGAATTTAGCCTAAAGGAATTGGCAGCAGACTAATATCAGGAAGAGTAACTCTACAAGTGTAGTGAAAAGTGATTGGGATCAATATCTTGTAGAATAATTAATATTAAGATGATCATCTAGTAATACTCTCTACTCATCATTCAATCATATCATAACTACAAGCTATGTTAAGGCCACGGTAATTTATCTATAGTTTCTTTATTCCGTTTCTTTTTAATTCATCTCATTAACCATTCAAGATGTTTATCTTACTGAGTTCAACTATGAGTGACTAAAAGAAAAATCTGTCCAACATATAACAGTCCAGAAGTGACTCCAGAAGAGACAGCAATTTTCCAAATTCTAAGGTTCATTTTACTGAATTACAAGAGGTGTGGGTGTTAATGTATTATTTCTGATAAGTGACAAAATTGCACTTTATTAGCCATAACAGTAAATATTTCTAAAATCATTAAAATCATATTTTATATATTTATTTTGAAAAGTACCTTATTTTCTTCTAATCTTAACCAAAAAAAAAAACGTGTATTCTTAATGTATATCATGTAAATTGTTTAATTAACTAGTTTATTCCGACACTGGTAATCTGAAAACATTATTCCCAGTCGTCACACATCTAACAGCTCATAATACACCTAAACTGATACTAAATTAGTTTGGCCTAAATGACAGGACTAGAGAATTGTAACGATAGTCAATGTCTAAATTGAATCAGACTAAATCGATTGAAGTCTTTAGCCACTCATGTCTCTACAATTAACCTATAATCGACACCAAATCTCACCATAATGTTTTATAACAACAAATTTCTGGAGGTAGAATGAAGACTAATCACAAGTTTTAACACCGGAAAGCCCCTGGCAATTCACAATATACAAGAACAACTTGCTAATTTGATCTCCAGTCAACAGGCCAATTGTAATTCTAACAATTTCTTCCAGCCAATACAACCTAATCTAGAAAGTCATTCCCAAGTCTAATCACATTGGAAAAATCTTCCCTACAGCACAATTTAATTGTTTTAAGTCGACAAAAAGGTTACTGTGATAAAATCAAATCAGAGTTGATGTTTGAATTTTGGACAAGTTTTTATAAATTACAAAAAAATATATGAGTGTAAACAAATGATATCAATGAATTCAGTAATTATTCTTAATATTCATGTTATTCAGACAGAAGTTGATAAAATTACTATTAAACATGGAAAAAGTTGATCAAAAGCAATCAAACTGATGATGGCCGAATGCACTGACTCTATCCTGGGACCATTATTTGGCACACAATTTAATTAGTGTTTTATGAGTAGTTTAATCAAGTGAAACACAGGCAATACCGATCAATGTTAGTCGGTAACAAATTGACACTAATAAATGAAAATGGAAAGGTCTCAATAATATTGTGGACTATGGGTCATTACATTGTAAAATTTGTGAGGTGATGGTTCTGTGATGTGCCTAATTGCGCTATTCGAGTCCGTGGAGTAATTACATGACTCTACAGGGAGTCGTTATAGGATAAGTGGGAGACAGACTCCTCGCAATTCTACTCCATAAATCTAATTTAGAAAAATCTACCAACTTTTACTGACGTCTCATCTAGCGGTACAAGATTAAGGCAATAACGAATACAAGTATTCAATATACATTGATAGCCTGTTGTAGCCATGTTGTTGAGATGAGTAGAGTTTTTATAGCACCATCAATCATAATTATTTCTCCACTATAATCAAACTGAAGATTAACTCTACCCAATATTCTTCTTTTAACTAGCTTCTCACTTCCCTCAACCTAATTACATCTAGCTTCCACCTCCTCATAGAGTCCAACCATCAACAGTTTTCATTGCATCCATAAACTGCACATGATCTGCTGTGCTGTCAAGTTTTAACTAGAAGAATATTGCTTGAGAAAACAGTTTCTATCTCATTGTACCGAAATAAACAACCAGTAAATAAACACAATGAGAATAGAGTTTCCTTTGATATTACCTCAAAAAATCAAATTGATTCCAGAACAGACACCCATTACAAACAGTTAAATTGAATCATTTTGATTAAGTTGTAGAAATGATTCTTTGTAACTTGGTGCTAAGAATAACCTCATGATAAATTACACAAAACCAAAGCCATTATGAAAATATTATTATAAAGAAATGCCTTAACAATCTGGTTTGGGATTTAAGTCAAAAATCAAAACCAATATTATGCTCAATATATTTGCAATCTAGCATTCAAGTTTACATATAAGCCTACCATTCTGGAATAAATTGTAAACATGATACTTTAAAACCTTCTTTAAAAGCATACAATTCAAAGAATTGGTAATTTGGACATATTATATATTCAGACATACCAAAGAGAAATTTTATAACTCACGCTATTTATGCCAATATACATCAAAATACCAGTATTGAAAGGGATTTTAAAGAGGTTTTCTTAAACTTTTGTATGTGTATTGGGGGTATTGATTCCTTTTTTCAATACATTATAGTGTCTTTTGCAATTTTGTCAAAAGTAAGCATGTGATGACATCAACATTGTAAAAGCTGCTTAAGGACCTTTGTGATAGTGAAGTCATACAAAGTATGAATCGCAACCACAGACATCAGATTGAAAACTGGAACAATACAATTCCTTGCTAGCAGTACAATAATTGTATAATGTCACATAAAAACATTCAATTATAATTCTTATAACCATCTAAATTTGAGCACAAAATAAAAGGCACGAGCAATCAACATTCATAAAAAAATGGATTAAATATTTTTTTAAAAAAACAATTTAATTTGGCAATCCCTAATCTAACAATTAAACCTTTTATTTTAAATTCATTTAATTTGACTCACTAGAAGCTGGGTGTGAATGTAAGAATAAATTAAATGATAAAATATATATTTGATAAGTAATATCAAGATAATGTTTACCTACAATGTTAAGGCGTGAATTATCAATATGTTATCATTTTATTATCAAGAAATACTTGACACAATTTTTTATACAACATTTATTATTATACAAAAGGACAGGTCTGTATCCATAGAAACCATTCTATAGAGATTAAAATCCAAATATATTTTAAATTTAAATTAACTAATGAGATGGTGGTTTATCCAAATTATAGTGAATACATAGCTTTCAATTCAGATATCCCAGTGAAATAGAAATTGAAAACATTACCAATTGTCAAAAACACAGTCACATTCAATTTGGATCTGGGTCTCTTATGTGAACCAAAAAAATATATGACAAGCATATTGATTTTCCCATTATCAATTTTCTTATGTGCAGCAACAATTCACAATTGGTAGCTTGTGGATATGACTCAACTGATAAGATACAGCTTGAATGATCAGAACAGTTTTTACTATTTCACCCCTTTAACTGCCAGTAACTGTTTTAATGAGGCAAATTTACACTAGAATTCAGTGCTTCTTGTTTAGCACTTGCACTATTTATGGTCTTCCAACTACAGTATATAACAACAAGACAAAAATTTAATGTTAGAAAATAAATTATTTTCTAGTTGTTTTATTTAATATTTTGATTGATTTTTCAATACTATTAACATAAATAAAAAATATCTTCAATATATATCAAAATATTGATTTCTTCTTTATAACTAGCAATAAATTTCTGTACTTAATATTGTTATTTACATAAAAGTTATGAATAGATTATAAAGTATCCTATTATTGTAATATTACTTGACATTGTAGACTGTAAGCTTCAGAAAATATGTTGCCATGCAAAAACACTTTGAAGAAATTTGAGTTTGGTTGGGTATTAGAGCAAATGAACTATTTTTTATTTTGGTATAATCAGACATCAACCAAGCTTGATCACTTTGTAAAATATTAAGTGAAAGAGTTGCAATATGGATTTTTAATTTGTTTTACTTAATTTGGTTTCCTATATAAATGGTTGATGGTCTGAATCATTCCTGATATGATATCATCCCAACAAATAACAATTCATAGCCAAAAAATATCATTTCCACAATACCTTTAAAATACGATATCAAAGGATTGGCATATA
The DNA here is from genome assembly GCA_030562195.1 of Nipponacmea schrenckii. Lineage (NCBI taxonomy): Eukaryota > Metazoa > Mollusca > Gastropoda > Lottiidae > Nipponacmea > Nipponacmea schrenckii. The sequence continues at coordinate 6,430,346 of JAUJPP010000007.1, read as the reverse complement.
TTATTTCTTATATATTTATATGAATATATTATTATAATATTAATAACTATCATATACTACTATATAATAATATATCTATCACAGTAAATGAATAAATATAAGATATTACAATATATTTATAAATATAATACATTAAAATATATTTATAAATATTGCAGAAAAATCTTTCCTGACTTCACTTTGGATTCTGCATTTAGATATAATAGTATCAATACTGGTATGACGACTGACAAGAAAAATGTTTTCACAGTACCAAACTAATCTGTTGTAACTATTACAAGAACTTTTGTTTTCACTTTCAAAAAGTTTCCATGTTAAGGCAGAAATATTTGTAAACTAAACAAATGTAATAAAGTTAGTTGACAGGCTTTTCTTTGTTGACTTTTGACGGTAGAGTGAGAAGACAATGTCCAATGGTATTTGAGAGGTGGAAAGACATTGTTGAGTGGCAAGATTTTAGTGACTGTACAAACCCAACAAAATGTCTGTGTCAATATAAACAGCTGTGTCGTCTCACACATTACCTGCCATCTTTTAACATTGTCTTCATGTTGGCTAGGGTCAACTAACTCGCATCTTTATTACAATATTCATAAACAGACTAACAATGTGTCAACATTGCATATTAACTCTTTAGAATAATTCACAATCTACTTGAGATTTGCACATTATAGATACATGATTTCAGGGACTATATCACATTATATTTTGAAAAGTGATCAAGCTTGTTCGATTGTATTTTTTAACAACAATTCCATTGCACTAATACCCAACTAAAATCAACAAAGTTCTAAAACATTGTCATGTTAGATGTTCTGGGTGTTGACCACATGCAAAAACTGGTGAACAATCAATACATGTTTAATAATGTCCTAAGTTGGCTCTTGAAAACTAGTGTTTTTAGGGAATTTTGGCCTTATAATCTTTTAATCTACCAAGAAAAGTTATTCGTGTCCAAAATATTTGTTTTCAAATGGTCAAACATGAACTAGATTAGTAGTAGATTAATAGTATTAAATGACAATCATGTTACAGTACTGTGGTTTTAAGAACATCATGAAAATCTTAAGCACACCCTAAAATTATGGTAATAGTGGTCAAACTAGACGCTGAGAAGTGACGGATCAGTAAAACTAGATGACAAGATAGTAACAAGATATAATCAATAAGAATTTAGTATCAGGAGATATTGTGATTATGCGCAGTTTTGATAAGCAAGCTCAAAATCGTATCTAAGCAGTAAACACTAGTAGCTTTTGACTAAGGAGTACTATTGAATGACTATATGGCTGATTTGTAGTCTATAATTACAATACTAGAAAGTATAAAAGATTACAGTAAGATTAAACAGATAAACTAGTCAAGCCAGGTGTGAATTAGGTAGTTTATGCCTTATCAGGATTAACATTATTATCACACTGGACCTCCTACATTGTTAATATCATTTATTACTGAATGATTTACATCTTATATATATCTATACACAATAATCATTTCTTATAAACAATCATAGGTAAAAATATATAACATGGAAAATACATATATATGTAAAAAAGATGAAAAAGATTCTAAGCCATTTGATGATTTTTAACAAATTAAAGAAAGCATTCAAATATTATAGAATAATTACACTTGGCTTAGTAAAATGATTATATTTTAAAGCTTTGCGAAATCTAAATCAAATTATCAATTTAAAAATTTCAGAAAGCAATAATACTTGCAAAAAGAGATGTATATTTGAAGGTATTATCATTTTGTTTCATCCCCCACAATGTTTTCATGGATTAAAGAAATGGAATCTAAAATCACAACATGTTCTAACAAACTGAAACAATTACAAACATGTTTTTATCATATAAGTTTATCTTAAATTTTAAATCAAAAACAAACAGATTGCAGACGTACATTAATATATTCCAACCCTGATATCAAGTATATGCAGGTGTCCTGGTCTGATAAGACAATATGTGATATAGAGTAGCACCTGAAAAGCACCTGTTTTGAAATACAGCACCATATTTTACCTGTTGCTAAAACAGGTGTGAGGAGATAAGCTTAGTATTGGTAATAGTTGTTATATGCTATCATAAGGATACTATATGTAATAAAGTTCATGCCATTAGGAATTTAAAAGTCTTTAAGGCTTATTCATCTGTTCATATGCAAGATGCTGATAGACATTAGCTTTAATTCAAGAAAAATAGAACTAAAGGAATATCCTTCAGAACAAATGGTTACCCTATATGTGACAAGAGTTATTGCTTGAGTTTTTTATAGAAACAACAGTCCTTGAATGATTGAAAAAAGGGAAGTGTCCTCTATTCACGTAATTAGTCACAAGAGGTACTCTTCATTCCTTTTAGTCTGAGCAATATAACAAAGCCACTTTTAGAAAAGAGACACAGCAATCCACATGTATTTAATGTTCTGTTTTCATTAAATGTTTATTTTAGTTTTTCCAAATGGATCTATGTATCTTTATTGTATTCAAGCATAATAAATATTAAGATTTGTTCTAGATTTCATATAAGCAATCAAACCCATATCTAAAGATAAACCAAAGAACATCTGACACTTGAAATAATTTGAAAAAAATCTCTAAAATGCATTTGAATTTCCTCCTTCAATTCTAACTTATTTTTTTGAATTATCAAATGAAGGAGTAAAATCTTAAGCCTACTTTAAATTCTTGAAGAGAATTATCAATTGAATGTGAGTTTACTAAGTACGATTTGCTGGCCTCAATATAGTGTAAGTATTGTTCTATAAAAAGATAGCTAGTAGTTGAAATTTCACCAGAGGCAGTATGTAGTGGTGTTTGAGTATAAAATGTAAATTGACCAGAATCAACCTGACATTGCCTAGCCTATTTATATCAACTTATATTTACACCTCCTATTTTCTTTCAAAAGTAAACCTAGTTGAAATTTTAGTTCTGAAATACCATGCAAGATAAGTTATGGAATTTCTTGACAATATGCATTACCATTAATATCTATTGTAGGACTTAAGATCTAGATTTTTATGATTTTCTCTATTTTCTCTTATTTTTTATTCAAACCAATTCTTTAAATTTTTAGAGCTGTTTTGGAATTTTAGGTAAAAAAGGAATAATTTATAAATCTCCTCAGTGATTGTGTGATCATGTATTGTGAGTAAGAATCATCCTCAAAGTAAATTGCTGCCAATGCCAGTGTTTCTAGAGACAAGCCAACTTTCATCCCCTGAACAAAATGAACAGTACATTTAAACCAGTGTTACCTAACCTCTGAGCTATTCTAGTATAATTTTTCAGATTAGTCATGTTTCAAGTTATTTCCTCTGAGCCTCCACCAAATGTCAAATTTCATTGTATTTTTCATACATTGGAGTTGATAAATAGATTATCTCGACACATTAAAATAGTTTTTCTATTATCAATGAAGTATCTACAGTTATTTAATGTTATAATTTAATAGTAATAAACATTTATATCCATTTATCTAAATTACTTTTATAATCATTGTACTATTTTTTTGTTACTTCAAGTTGCAATATTGTAGATTAGAGTCCTAACAAATATTTTACATTATAAAATTCAGTATAATACAGTGCTATATGTATGTTGCAAACCCTTTCAAATCATCTATTATTCCAAAAATTTAAGATGCTAGTTTTGTTTCTGGCTGAAAGGTAAAAACCAGTTAGAAATCTGAAGAAAGTCTAGAGCTATTTAGCCTTTCATACCATGTTAAAAACACCTCATAATTATGGTATTTTATCTAGCAACATTAGTTTTATTTTGTGCATGATCCACACTGACACCCGCAAACTATTTAGTGACTAATATATGGACATAACATTAACCATTACAAAATAGATTAAAATTCTTGCATATATATATTCCATAGATCTTTCAGAAGAAATGGCAAAAAATAAAAAAGAATCTCCCATGCCAAAACAACCAGCCAGAAACTGGTAACTAAACAAATAATGTCAAATATTTCGGGAGGAGAAAATGGTAGAAAAGAAAGACAAATAAATCATTGAAAAAATAAAATAAAAACATGTTCATACTTTGTTAAATTGAGGTCAAGTTTAAAGCTTCAGTGAGTATTTTCAAATGGCTGGTAAATTCAGCACAAAAAGACGACATTTAAACAAGTTTATTTCGACAAATATTGTATACACTTTTTACTTTACAGCATTCTCAAATTTTGTATAAGACAGAACACATATTCAGAGAATTGCTCAACACATAATCTATATAAATTTTCAAATTTTAAAAGGGTTTTTCTATATCTTCAGCTTCATTTATATTCATAAACTTCAAGCACTTTCTGATTGCCTTATTGGTTAATAGAAAGTCAACATTTTTGACTTTGCATGTCCTAATTTTGGAATTAAAAATCTATTGTTAATTATCTTTTTATCACATTTAAGAAATTTAACCAAATTCCTTATCAGTTAGTCCACAAATTTTCATAAAATGTACACATGAAGCAAGGATGTCTTCTATATTCGAACCAATGATGAACTTGTTATAATGACAGGAAATAAGGTCATCGAGGTAAAAGAATAATTGTATTAAATTTGGTCCAAATATGGAAATGAATGAAGTCACTCACTCTTTGAAAACAAGGCAATAATTTGATTATTTATGTACTGTAATTAACATTATCACTAATTATACACCAAACTTGAATTTTACTTACTTTTAACTTTTAACAGTAATGAAAATGAATTAGGTTCATTACCATGTTATGAATATAATTAACATAAATTAATAAAGAAAAAATAAAGAAAACTGCAGTAGATATAATGTGAACTTAGGAGGAATTTGACTAGAAACATGTGTGAAATGAGTTGATGGTAGTTGTAAATACTAGTGATATTGAGTGAATAATATGAGGAACAGGTGTAATTGTCTAGATTAAAGCATGTGTTCCTAACAGACATCATATTTTGCTGATAGGCCAGAAAAAGTAAATGTTGAAAATTTGATATCGATGGAATCTCCACAGTGATTAGATTTATTGAATCTTGACATTCTAGTCATTTCTAGCCAAACTTTAGCTTATCATTATAATGTTATTAAATACATCAATGTAACTGATTGGTCATGGTTAATTAATGACATAATGTCAATATTAGTAACCTCAATAATTATCTCTCCTTATTTTTACACAATTGTAAGTAAATTTCAATGTAAGCCGTAATAATTGTACAAGAATCAAGATATCATTTAATTGGCCTGATAACAAACTGTACCATTTGTCAATGGAAGCAGCATGGTTTAACTACATAAAAACTAGGTCACTAGATCTAGCAGCTGCAAGACCCAGGCACAAATGCTGCAAATCGACTCCATATGGCAGCCTCGCTTCATATATATTATTACATTTACCATAGCTATATAGATAAGATATACTCCAGTTGTATTGTATGTCTGGCACAAGGCCCAATTTCACCAAATGGTTTGTCATGTAACTCAGAGATAAATTTTAATATAATTCTACAGCAAGTGCATGTTCTTCTGGTAAAGTCAAGAATAAAAAATTGGAAGGAGTAGAAAATTAATAGCAACATTAAATACAAACTTCAGAAACTATACTTTGTAACTCTTTTGTTTTTGAGGAAACTAGATCAAGGTTGTACAATACTTCAAGGATTGACTGTGCAATCAAATTTAAGCAAACTGCTTCCCTCATTCACAAACTCAGTATACCATTATCATGCACATGTATCACAGAAAAAAAATATGACCCATTTACCTTCAAATTAGAACCTGTATGACCTAGAATAAGACTAGACCTATTCTATTATAATACTCAATATCAGTCAGGTTATTTGTTTATATAATATGAGTGTTTATAACAAGAACTATGGTAGGCTAGCTGCCGACAGACCAAGCTGGGAGAAAGAGCGAAGTAAGATGAAACTATATACGTCTTACTAAAAACATCCGGACTACTTGTATAAACAATAGCTCCCATCTAACTTGTATCGGCAAATTACTCATAACAACGCTAATGCAAAACTCAAGAAAAAGCTAAATATCGTGTCAAAATTTCCAACCTAAAAGTCGGTAAAAAGTTAGTTTTCCTCTTGTTTACGATTTGATCCCATTAACTTAATGTAAATAAAATTATCAAACAAATTTTTTAAATAAATTTCACTTGTAATAGTTAAAGCTTTTCTGAATTCAACTTTAATACTACATAAGAACCTGGGGTTTTATAGTATGCTAAATTTTAATTTTAATTTAAATCTTGACAAATAAAAATCTTAAAATGATTAATTAAAGGGATAATAGGTCTTAGAATGAACATAAAATTTAAAAATTGTAAACTTGGCCAATAAGATCTCTATTCATCAGTAATATGTACATGATGCCATAAATAACATAAAAAAAATAAAAATATCCACAAAACTGAGTAATTATCCATAAAGATGCATTTGATTATTGAAAAACACTTAATAAATTGATTAAGCGTTTTTGAAAAATGTCTTTGTTTTGTGAATTTCCAGATTTTAAGAGATTCTGTTACTTTATGACACCAGGTAAGTTTACTGAAGAATATATACTCATATTGACCATTCTTGAGAACCTAAAATTTCATGTTCATGCTAAGATACAGTATCCCTTTTAACTAACTGAAGCATCATATTTAGTGATGATGGCTAAAAATATTCTATGAAATGAAGTGTTAAAGTATGATATCGTATGCATATTCATGAGATAGTTTAACGTTTGGCAAAATTTCCTTATGTTTGTGCCAGACGCTCTCCAGAATCTGACAGCAGTTCAAGTGTTGTAGTTAGATGTAGCAGGTGCTGTAACATATGTATCCCAGCAGTGTTTCTGGTAAAAATATCAACAGTAATCCTCTTGTAATGCTCTTATAATATAATCCAGCTTAAATCATTCAATGATAATATCTGGTGTTTTAACTCTTGATATAATTATCCTGATATATTGTATTTCGACATTTTGACTTATAAATCTCAGAAGGTGAGTCCAAGAGTAAACTAGCACTCCCTATTCTCATGGTGGAATTTATATGACCTTAACAGTATTTCTTGTTCATAATAAACTGTACCGGTACAAAATATTATCAGCTACTTGGTGAATATCTAACACTGAATTAATATTGTACATATAATATGGTGATCAAAAAATAGTACAAGTACTGTAACTCACTGTATTCCTTTCCCTTTTTTTTGCTTTATTCTTAATTCAATGTGAATAATTGAGAATATAAAGAATATACCAGTGTTTCTGTTTCAAGAAATAGCAAAACCTACCTTTGTTATAAGCTGGATGACCTGGATACATATTATTCTCCATATTAGGACCATTTTTCATTTGTTGACGACGAACATTAGGAGGGGAAAACATCTGAAAATATACATATATATAATCTTAATACCATAATCCTTTATTAGAGCTAGAAAACGGAAATTGATTGATCATTTAATGAAAAGGAATTCATCAGAATATCTAATAATAAAAGCCATTAAGAGGGCCATTGAAAAGAGAATGCTGTTTTAATCAATAAATTGCCTAATTATAGTTTCCTACAGTTTATCATATAAAAGGCGTATTTTATGATTATTTGGAATAACAAAAGAATGATTCACAATAAAGTCAACTGTAGTTGAAACCTTACAATCATTGATTTATTGAGCTCAAGCTTTAGTAAACTGTTTCCACTGAAATACATGATTACTTGCCGTTCTCAAATTGATCGCAACTTAACGATAATAGCTAACTCCTTATGAAGCAATGTCGTTGATTAAATGTGGATATCAACTCAGTAAATAGGTCTTTGATCATTACAAACAATGTCAGAATTCTCAGGAACTATTTAGTCAGAACATTTCCTTCTCTACCCATTCCACATAGGACAGGGATCAATTAGTTGAGCAGAGATAAATGTAAATTGTAATGGAGTGTGGCTTGTTCAATCATGTGTAAATACTATTGTAACAGCTGGCAATATAAACAAATCCTACAACCTATACCAAATCATTTCATTAGTTTTTAATAACAGGTACCTAGATTAATTCAATATACTCAATATCACAATTACATATATCTTTGTATAATACAAACACACAGACAAGTCAGTCTTTTTAAATTGTCAAAAGAAACAGTCACTTCCAAATCAGTTCAATCAATTGCAATCATTCACTTCCAAAAATTTGGATAGATAAGATAATAAGTTTGAAATGTTTAAATTCAAGCATGTATAAATTTTCAATCCATGTGCAAGCTACTCAAGTCAACTATGTCTGACTGCCGACTGTGACTCGTGAGTATTGAGCGTGAACAATGTCAATGCAAAAAAACAATACTAACTTATGTGTACCAGTACACAAGGAATCTAATTAAATATCAATGGGCCTATTTTGATTGTAAATGGCAGAAATTTAATAAAAAGTTACTTATAAGTATATACAGTGCACAAACAGGTTGAAGACATTGGACTTCAAAGAATATTCCAGTATTCAAAAAGTAGCTATCAAGGCCTATTTTCCCATGAATATTAACTTAAAACTGAATATTGGCAGTTTTTCTTCAAAAGACAAATTGAAAACAATATTATATTGGTATTAAATGCTTGGTTTGCTTAAATGAAAGAATCACTTGTTAACTTAGCTCCTCTGCTTGGTAGACTAACATCTTGTCATCTTTATTCACCAAAAAAACATTTCATAGTAATACTTGAATTGGAACTAGAATTTATAAGATATCATCCAAAAAATCTAGTTTTTATTTAAAATGCAGGTGTGCTGAATGGTGTTGTAAACAAGTGTAAAATATAAAGAAACTGTCAATATTTGTGTTGTGAATAGGGTGTATTCACATCAGTAAGTAACACATTCCAAACAGTGACAAAGTTCACAAATTATGAAGATGAAGATAGGTTAATCTGGCTAGAGTGAAACATGAGTCAGGTAGGTATTAAAAATCTTGTTATGGGCTGGTCTCAATTATAGCTGCTTCATTTAACATGTACTTATCCACCTCAATAATTGAATAATAAGCTTTTTTGATATTTTAAAAGCCATTAAATTTCAACGGAAATGCGCAAGAATATACCATTTAATTGATGCACGAGAAGTCTGTATACTGGGAAATAGGTTTGAAAGGTTGTAGCTCATGCCCTCAAGACACAATGGTCTACATTGCTCTTGAAACACAAGATTTTATAACTTTATCAAATAATATACTCTCTAAACTGAAAACTTTACTTGAGTTGCACATCTAGTACTAAATATGCAACTATGGTGTTTAGCCAAATGTCAAAGAATAGATGGACCTATACTTATTTACTTATGCAGTAAAATAAATTGCCAGTCACGGTAACATACACCTCATGATAGCCTCATTTCAATTAAAGGTATGATTCAATAATGTATTGTTTTACCAATAACAAAACTTGGGACAAGTCCTTCCTTACATATATTTCAGAATTCCTAAAGGGTTTATCCTGGAGTGCAACATTTCAATTTTCTTTTAGATGTCTGGAGGACCTTGCAATGCCACATTAACTAAGTGTTTCATGCTGCAGCTATTGCAAAAGCGGTTATTTCTTTAGTATGCTTTTTAATAGTGACTTTAGGTAAAGCATTTCTATAATAACAAGAACCTCAGACATGTAAAAGAACTTGAAGTTGATGCACATAGAAGCCATAAATGTTCCTAAACCTAAACTTCTTCTCTTGCAATCCCTTAATGAGTTTCATTTAGACAATCTAGTTCAAATGGTTAAGTTATCCTTCATATATAAAATAATCTGATCAGTGTAGTATGATAAATATCTAGAGACAAGTTTGAATACTAGTGACTATAAAGTAAGTAAAACTAGTCTGTCAAGCAGCAGCCATGTTGATAATTACATTGTTGACAAGTTATATTTCTCACCTGTTGATACCACCAGTTATTCATCCTGGCTAATTCACATCAATATTACTCTACTATATCCAACTATATTCACAATTAGTCAAATAACACTTCAGTAATCCAAATATATCCAATTTAAGTCACAGTTATCCACACAGCAAGTTACACTTTACAACTGGTTGTTTTTAAGGCAAAAACATTTGGAGTGAGATAAGTCACGATAGCTATTGAGCTAGCTGTGATGTAGTGAGAACAGCTATTTGCATAGGTCTTAACCCAAACGTGAACCAGTGAAAGACGCATGTCATTGAACAAATAACAACCAAGGTGCTCAACAATATAACTGTATAGAAAGGCTACAATCCGTCCACATAAGCCACTCTCATTGTCTTTTCCTTGAACTTTTTTCTATTCTGACCCCTTCTATTCACACGGCCAGCAGGGATATATATAACCAATACCTACACCTATATACAAGATATAGTAAACAGGGTAGATACTTGAGTTTCTACTCAAGCATAACACCCGACTAATATCAAGGAGAGAGACAAAGGTATACAAATACAAATGTGTCACTTCAAAAGTTATAAATATCCTATCCCTTCAATGATCCATGATGTAATGAGTAAATTCTTATTTAAATGCCTAACACCATTTAAACATGTAAAAATTAGGCAAGACAATTTTATCCTTTGTGTTTGTTTCAAACTGAAGTTTAACAACCTTTTTCTGCATTTAGTACACAGTACTGTAGAATATAAACACGGCTGCGAATGAAACAAGGGTAAATTGAAGAGTAATCTAGAAATTGGTAGTGTAATTATGAACCACATGTTGAAAATGATTCAATATGAAATGTATGTTGCTGCTATAATGCTAACTAGTGTCTGACAGCTGTACATTGATAAAGTACAGACCTAAATATGGTCGACAGTACACAGGTGCATGGAAAGCTTTACCAGGCAGCCATTTTCAAATCACAGATGGATATGATTTGAGTACAATATGGTTACAAAACATGTTCACTTTTCAACCACTGCATTTACAGAGCAGATGGTTCACCCAGATAATCATTCTACAACCACACAAAAAACAGATGAGTAAGCAGAATTTCCTACACAGTTCATCAATTGCCAACGGTTTCAGACAAATATCTTGTGGGAGCAAATACCTTAAAATTATCTTAATTCTTATTTCAAATATTATGCATTATATATATATATATTTAATGAATCAACTATATCATTTTCAAGACTTATTTAATTCATTGCATGGATATATTCTGTTTTACTGTATTAGAAAACCCTGGTGAAAAGTAATATCAAATGTCATGGATAGCTATTTTCTGGGTTGATTTAGGTTGTAAATGTTAAAATATATATTATGTAATAAGTCTGCATAAGTACTAGAAAGAACAAAAAACACATAATTTGTTCAAAACTCTTCAGACTAGTTTACTTCCTATTTTTATATGAGTCAAACCACAGATAATTCTGGACACACATGCCAGAATTCGAAAGCTCAAATTTCTACAGATAGTTAATAAAACAAAAACAAGATTCTGAGACTAAGACACCTGATTGAAAGAAGGGCTATTTGGCTGTAAATCAATCCTTAAAAAGATCAAAATAGCCAGTGTTAGGTCAACCTAATTTTGTTCATTACTTCTGAACAAGGCTTTGGACATCTTGTGGGCCTCTTGCCATTTTGGACTGCTGAATATTCTGCTATGAATAGAATTTGAAGGCATATCAAGCCTATAAAACTTAGAAACTCCGCCACAGAAGAAAGCCAAGTCCATGAGTTTAATAATATACTTTATGTTCTCTCCAACATTGACTTATGTTTAGTTATCCTATATTAAGGACAATCACATCCAGTAAAAGTTTGCAAAAATAAAAAAAAATCTCGTCTGGCATAAATTGAGTGAATTAACCATCAGAGAAAGAGATTTACAAAAAAAATTGCATTCAACAAGATTGTAATTGGCCACTTAAATATTACAAGCTCAATGGGAATAATACGGATCACCAACTAATGTGACAACTTTAACACTATGTAATAACATCAATCAGATTAACTTGTTAATTAATTGTTAAGGAGATGAACTGATCAAGGTAAGGATTAACTAATCATATCAAAATAATATTATTACATCCCTTAACACCATGTCCTTACTTGGCGAGTAAAATCATGTCATATAATTGTCTAGAATAAAGACAACTTGACAACTTGTAGCCCCCAGCAAAACAGGTGTTACTTTCAATTCACAACTAACTTGTGTAATAAAATTTGATAAATAACTTGGTTATATTTATCTATATATTTTATTCTATTCTATATATATTGATAATAAAAAAAAAATACTCTACACTGTTTGGTCAATGAGGCAATAAACTGAACAAATGGTATATGATCTTCTCATTTATTTTTGAAAATGAGTTTTCATTTAAGTATTGTTCAAGCACTAAAAATCAATGTTTGGAAGAAAAAAAACTTTTTAAACCAATGTTCAACCAACTGAGCAAAGTAAATATTTTACAATTAAAAATTACACAACCATATGCAAAAGTCATTCAAATTTTCAAAGGGATTCACAATACTTAGCCTTAGAGCTGATGAACTAGCATTTAAGATGTGATCTCATATGAAATTAAAGTGGTTACCAACAAGTAACCAGCACCAATCTGAATCATGAATATTCCAAAAATATAGAGCAAATCCCTACATTTCATCACAATGTCAAGTTAATACAACTGCATCTAATAGACTTACTTCACACCTCAAATTCAGAACATTGAAAGAAAGGTTCACGATGAAATAGGAAGATGGGGATGTCTTGTGAAAGAATAGCCTCCTTGAAATTTTGAGATTTTTTCAGCATTATTTAAGGTTATATATGGTCACCTTTCTTGAATCAGATGTTTGTTAATGTGGGGATTTGATCTCATTGCATGCTAGTACATACAGCCATGTAATTAAACTATTACACACACAGTTAAATTATGTACAATCCACTTCTACAAATCTCCGTGATAAAGAGGAAGGTGGCCAAAGTTGCAGTCCCACAGTCTGTAACAGCTTGAAATTGTTTAAATGATTCCAACATCATTTTCAAAATCACCTAGCAATTCATCTTTTTTTGGATTATCCATTGTTATTTGGAAAGAGATCAAAAATCTTGCATGTAACCAAAAACAAAGGCATCAAACTTTGAATCTGTACCAAACAGACTTACAGAAAGGCCACAAAAAATAAATCACAAATGGTCACTTTCCTGTTCGAATAAACATGTTGCTTCAATGATTTTAGTTTCTACTGTGACATATGTTTTAATATCACTGCCATCCAATTATGCATAGAAAGATACATGACAGAAAACACAACAAGCGGTTACCTAGCAAGATACGCCCACTTTAAAATATATTTTCTGTTTTAACACAGGCAGAAACTCCAACATTATTTAGGTCTAATCTAAGTTCTCATCAATATAAATGTTCACACCAAATTTGATTAAAATCAGATGAAACCTAGTCTCTATTGTATTTACTAGCTAATTTTCACAAGTTTGGACTAAGTCAAGGGTAATAACTCAAATATAGTTCAGCAAAAATTAGTAAATATTGAACTTGTTCAAGATCTCACCAATAAAAATGACCACATCAAATTTCATTCAAATCAGATGAAAACTGTATTGTCTATCGCAATCACAAGCCAATTTCGTAGTGTTTTGACTAAGTCAAGTGAAATAACACGATAAATAAGACAAAACCTGTAGTCTTTATCGTGTTAACAAGCAATTTTAGACGGATAGACCGACGGACAGGGGTGACGACAATATACGACCACATTATTAGGCAGCTTTATAAAAAAACGCATTTAATGCAAAAGAAATATTTTATTCTTTCGTTTAAAGGGAAATTTTTGGTACTGTATTTTTTACCAATCATATTTTTTTTTAACTTTTCCACTGAAGCCATTCAATAAATAGTGCTGACTTGATTTGATTTAAATATTGATCAAAACATATACAGTGGTCCTCACTTATAACGAACATGCCTATACCGAAAAAACGGTAATAACGAACAAATTTAAAAGTCCCGTTTTTCACTGCACTAATTTCATTGAAAAATAGATGGATAAAACGAAATGCTAGTAGCGAATTTTCGGTAATAACGCACAGAAATTGACACCCTGTGTACCAAAATCAATGGTTGTAACGAACGGATTAGTCATAATTAACAGATAATCTCAATTGGCTCCAATCATGGCAATAAATTGTCACCGAATTTCACACCTCCGGACTTTCGACTATCAATTATTATTTATCAATTAAACTTAATTGACATTTTGTGTAATCCTTTTGTCCTCCTCTGTTCACCCACAGTCCCAAGATATTCATTTTGTTTACCGGTCAAAACAATAAACATACGGCGAAATCATAAATAACGATAACCGTCTTCAAGTCTCATTCGATTCTCAACATCAACATGGGTACGTACATAGCACATCAAATTCCGAATCCGAAAATAACGTCATGCGTGTAGGTGAATTGAAGAGAATTTGGTACGAGGTGAATAAATTTACAGATATACCAGATACCGTAAGACTGGACGATTTTTCAAAAGTCGACAAAGGTATAATTCCACGGACCGACCGAGCGACGATGAAATTATAGAGAGTGTTATGTCGGTGAAAAATGACACCACCCAAGAATCTTATGACGAAGAAGAAATCATAGACAATGAAGTTGTCATCATTTGCGGACGCTTTTCGAGTTTTGAACACACTACGAAATTGCATGATTATAATTTATGTGAATTTGCAATAATTATTACTGTTTAAAACTGAGATCGTTCCTTTTCTTGAGGATGGTACGGGTAATTTTGACTTTATCCAAGATGGCGGACAAAGAAATGTTATAACGAATTTCGGCTATAACGAACTAATTCGTCCGGTCCCGTATGATTCGTTATAACCAGGTTTCACTGTACAGGCAAATGTACATAGGATAATAATAAGTGGTCACAGTTCACTACATGTTTGAAACTTCAAATCTATGAAAAAAAAACAACACTAACCATTGTACATACAGCGATAGCCGCTAGATTAATTGGAGAAAGTTTTGCCAATGTGCACAGAATCATTAAAGGGGCCCAGGCTTGATTTTTACAGGTCATTTTGGGCCTTTGTTACATTTAAACAGTCCTCAGAAATACTCAAGCTCTAAGAAAATCGCAAAATACCTTGAAAAAATACCTCAAACAAAAAATTTCACTTTTCATTTTTTTTCCATGCTGTACGCGGCTGGTCTCCAGTCAGTCTGAAAATTGTGTGTCCTGTTGACAAAGTCTACAATTGAAAATGCGTTGTAGTCTATTTATATAGATGACCGCTATTGCACGACTGGAAGGATAACTCTTTGATTATCAAGACGAACCGTTTTCCAATATGGCGGGACGTTCGTAATTTCTTAAGGCATTATGATTTTTCAAACACAGATAATTATGGAAACACATGGATTTGAAGGCTCAAATTTCAAAGGCAAGCTCTGTAGACTATTTCTGATTAGCTAAGCAAAAGATTTCATGTCTTTGAGTCTGTCGGATGATTGTCCAAAACAAATGAAGCCTGGGCCCCTTTAATTAACATCTTCATATATCAAGAATTTAATTCGTACTTGTTCTATGAAGAACTGTGTTATAGTCCTATCTATAGCTTTTTTATTTAAAGGCACTAAAAATGGATGAATAAAGTTATGTAAAAAAAAAACTTACTGCACTAAAATCTAATAAATCATTCAACTCTTTGTCATTTCCGGGGTTCATCCTGGTACCAAATGGCAAAGCTTCACTTCCTCTACAATACACAAAGTCAGAATCAGAAAACTAAAAACTCATGAATTGATTTGTGGACTAGAAAAACTGCATTGCAGTTTACGATTAAACAGATACTGCCTCTTAGCATGAACATAAAATAGCTTGCCAGACAAAGTAATATACACCCACTGGCAGCATTGATTTTGAAAAAAAACTTAACAGTACAGGAACAATCAGTGGAATGAAATATATCAACTTTCCTTTATATTTTTTTAATTAAAGACTTATAGGCTTCATCCTTGGGTGATAATTAACAATTTCAACAAGTTTTGTCAAAATCTGTAAAGAATTGTGCCTTCTTGACTGTTGTTAGCTAATATTTTTACTGTTTTCAAAATTGAAGGCAATAACTAACAGTAAAATATTTTCAATATTTCTGATTTTCAATAGGGTTCAACCTTCGGAGATTACAAATACTCATGACAAGATTCATCAAAATCCTTATAGGATGTGCCTTGTAGAGTTTTTCTAGCCAAAAATTTAACGCATTTTTAAAGAACAAGGGCCACAATTGGGTTACATCAAATAATTTCAGTGAGTTTTATCAAAACTGGTCATGAATTGTACCTTCTAGAGTGCTTACAAGCCAAAAAGTCAAAGGAGTTTTAAAAAACAATGGCAATAACTGATACTAAATATTTTTCGATTTCACTGATTTTCAATGGGTATTCATCCTTGGGTGATAACAAATACATCAAAGTTTCATCAAAATCCATTAAGAAATGTTCTTTCTAGAGTGTTTATAAGCTAAAATTGAACACGTTTTCAAGAACAAGGGCAATAACTCATAGCCTACTACATATTTTTCGAATTCGCTGATTTTCTATAGGGTTCACCCTTGCGTGATCATTAACACTCATATCAAGTTTCATCAAAATGCGTCAAGAATTGCACCTTCTAGGGTGTTTAAGAACAATTGTGGATTGACCTATGGACAGACGCACATGGCAAGGTTCGAAATAAGCAGTATCACACCGCAGTTTGCATTACGATTTTGGGCAAAATGCAATGTATTTTTCATTAGTAGCTCAGTTTTTTGCAATACATATTTTAAATAATGAAATAAACTACTTGTCTGATGCCCGACTAATGAAATTTTGTTAGCCAGTATAATTTATGAATAGTGTTGCACTTGTTTGACTATCTGTTTGGTATTTGCGGCGCGTTTGATGCTTTCTTGGTGTCATTTTTCATTGAAATCATATTGGCCGTGTCGCCCTGTGAGCAAAAATCAAATGCAACCACCTCACATATCCTCGTAAATATGCACTGCTCACGTTTATGTCCTTCAATACTTTTGACAATTCAGAGATTTATTTATTCAACCTGCTTTGTTTTACAGGTCACAAAAAGCCCATATTGTAGAAAATACATACGGTAATTAGTTTACATGCAGGCCTAAATACGACCTTTAAATGCAGGACAAAAATTGCTTTCATTTTCACATCTCAAGAACAAACTGCTCGCCAAAATTCTAAAATTCTATCCAATTTCGTCCAATAGAGCAAAAAACTGTGATGCTAATTTATAAATAAATTCAGATAGGGATGGGCGATATTGAAATTTTGTATATCACGATATTTTTATTTTAATATTACGATATGATGATATATTGTGACGATTATATCGTGAACTATTTTAGCAATATAATCACGATATCTATAAATATTTTCACACTTATTATGAGGGACATGTGAATTATATAATTTTGGTGACGGGGAATGGGATTATTTAATATTAACATATATCCTCACAGGAATTAAAAGCAGAGGAGGGATTTGGTGAGAAACTGGTACAAAAATTTTAACCCGAGTGAAATGGTTGTCTTGCTCAAAAGACGTTTGGTGGATTTAATTGCGAATTGTTAAGCCTTTTTTTTTTTTTTTTTTCATCAGCATTATCAAAATTATTTAATTTTTCTGATTTATCGGGGTTTTTTTCTTATACTATGTTTACACACACAAATTATAATGAAATAATATATATGACACACGATAATTCAGGAAAACGACACAAAAATTACTGTGGTATGATCATACGTACATTGGGAACGGGGTAAATATTAACGGGAGACAACTCTTTTTAAAAATATCGTGATATTTCACTTAGACGATATGTATGGCGATATACCGGCTATAAATTTCTTTCAATATCGTTTGATTACTAGAATTTTCATACCGGTTTATATCGAAATATCGTAATATCGCCCATTCCTAAATTCAGACCCTGCATGGGTGACAACAATATATGTTCATTTCATGTGGGAAAATAAAAGTTTGGTTCTCAAGAATTGTCAATATGAGTATATATTTATCAGTAAACATACCCGGTGTCATTAAGTAACAGAATCCCTTAAAAGCTGGAAAACTCACAAAACTAAGTAATTTTTGAAAATGCTTAATCAATTCATTCAATAATCAAATGCATCTTAATTGATAATTAGTCTTTTGGATATTATAATTCGTTTTTTATTTAAAGGGATAATAGGCGTTAGAATACACTCGTCCTACGGCTTATATTTGTGTTTCATATTGACTGTTAGTTAAATAAGTATGCATCCCACACTTTACCAAATTTTAAAAAGCCACAATAAAAATATATTCGGAATTTTAAAAAAAAGTGAGCCAGCGACGATTCCATTCAGTTTGAGAATAAAAGCGTCTGGTAAATCAACGCTTAAAACATCATTGTGAATTCAACAGTAGGGGTCAAGACCGTGAAAACTCACATGTTAGATTACTTCCCTTTATATTTACACGATTTAAAATCGCCCTGATGGGTGGCAAAAAAAGCGTTTTTATTTGATTAAGACTTTAATATGGGTATATTTTATCAGAAAATTTTATAGAGGAACCCTTGAAAGTATGGTAAACCCCAAAAACTGAATTTGGTTAACAATTATTGCCAAATTATGAGATGCATCTTAAAAATTTTTTTGGTTTATAACGCTTTTTATTTTAAGACAGCAGGTACCGGTACATTTACTGATTAATAGAGCTCTTATTGGCCAAGTTTACAATTTGCAAATATTATGTTCATTCTAAGACCTATCATCCCCTAAAAAAATACCTCTTTTTTTAAATTGTAATATGAGAATCAAATTGTATATTTTGAATGGGAATGTAACTTTTCCTAAGAGAATCTATGATTGTATTAGGATGAAATAAATATAATCACTCTCTAGCAACAATACCTGATTATGTCATTTGTTTTGAAAGGCATATCAAATTGGTATTTGTCAAATATCACAAAATTTGGTCCCATTATCTAATCATATCAAGTGAACCCTTGTATAAAGCCCAGCAACATCCAATATGATTTTTTTTTTATTAAAACCGAAAATCATACTCATTATCCAAAAAATCACTGCAAAGGATTAGGCTTTCTGTTTGAAAGGACATTAAGAATTAACTCTTGGACTGATAGCTGGCCATTTTACTTTGTAACCTAGCTCAACTTTCATAGGTAAAACATAGCAATTTTCCATGTTACAGTAATCTTGTTCAACTGTCATAGGTAAAACATAGTAATTTTCAATGTTTCAGTAACCTAGTTCAACTGTCATAGGTAAAGCATAGTAATTTTCAATGTTTCAAATAAAATATTTTTTGCCGCTACAATAATGTATTAACAGTATTTTCATCAACCAAAACAGCCACATCAATGATTGGGAAAATGTCCCGGTCAACATTTTGTGGTCAGAACAGAAAAAAAAGGATTAATGTCTTTGCAATACACAGGTAATGGTAGGTATATTTTGAATTTTACCTATTATTACAGAATTTTAATATCAGGTTCAAAATAGTACTGAGACATTCCATATTTGGTTCTAATCCATGTAAACTTTAAATAAACAAAGATTATAAAATATATATATATCTTAAATAACATAGATCTACACTTTTTTAAATTGGAATTCGACAAGCCGGAATCAAGTAGCCTAGCACCTCTTCTTTAAATTTAATAAAGAGTATCCTGCCAACACAATTTTTAAGATAAAAAATATAACAATGTTGATGAACATTTTTGGATTATTTAAGAATCCTTATTAATATTAATTGTGATGTTGAAAGTTTGTGCCATTTCATTTCATGCAATCTGAAGATTTAATTGAATCTAATGTGAATACCGGAAGACAAGTGCCCGTTTTCCGATTGGCTGTCACCTCAACCGAATCCCAAACCAAAACATTGTCCAGGACATATTATTTTTTCCCATTTCCGAATTCAAACAACGAAATACACCACCAGAAATCATAGATCTTTTTAAACTTATAAGTAATAAAAGTTAAAATATTAATATACAATCATAAATATGAAAAATTAAATAATAAAAGTATACAAAGGAGGGGTGCTGAGCCAAAATGGCGACCTCATTTGTCGGACCATGCTGAAACTTACCTTACGCTAGTAGAGTTCCAGGAACTGTCTTGGGCTGCTACTCCCGGATTGTTTTGCATACCTTTGCAGCCGTTCGATTAGGATACGACCCAAGGTACAGACCTTAAGGAATATAATATATAAATTGGCGATAAAATCACCTAGACATTTAACTTTCCAACATAACAAAACTCTCTTCTTTGTGACGACGCTTCGCCGAACTTACCTTTCATATATTCATACGCGTAATGGCCGCCGGTAGAAAGATGGTAAAATTTATCAAATAAATGTAAAATAACTCTTAATATTTGAATATTTCTTCATGGGATTAACGTTGAATCTATTCCAATCCACTATTGTGATCAAACTACCACAGTATCGATTGAATGAGGAATCTTGTTTTCGTGCGGAGTGATATAAATTACATAAAGGTTATTCAGCTTGTGTTTTCATCCTTTCTTCCTGGCGGCCATTGTAGGGCAGCTGATTGTATTGATTGACATGTAATTCGCTTCTTAACCAATAAAATAGCGTTATTCCTTTACGAGGTGTCCGACTCACGTGCCGCTTATTGATCCAGAACGGTATTAAATTATAACAAGTTGACCTGACTTGATCGATTCTTTGTTGAGAAATTTAAATCCAGTTTTTCGATACTTGGATAGGCCTGCCCTGCCAACTTAGCCTACTTGTTTTTTTCTTTTGCTAATTTAAAGTTTAAAGGCCCAGATAATATTAGATCTCGTCCATTATATTAGCCTAAGACATTTTTCTGGAATATGTGTTATTAATTAACCCGCTATATTTGATAATGATATTAAACTTTGATCCAATCCCTAAACTGCATCTGTCCTCAAATCATTTGAAATAAAAAATTTATTAGGCTTTAATTTATTACTAGGAGGGGCCCAACGGGGACTATCAAGTCCAGGCATGGGCGAGCAGGTCGATAGGCGATTCACATTATCTCATGGATCCGTCGCAATCGATGACACTAGCATGATTTCTATTTGCATAAAGATACGAACATACCATTTATATTGAAGTGTCGTAGAGAGATTTTTGAAATGTTGAAACACATTCGACGCAAATAGTGCCGAAAAAAGCGTGAACTATTAGTAAACCTAATCTATGCAAAACGCAGTAGACTAAGTGTCATTGGGCTTCAAAGTGTGCCAGTGGGGCTTCTTTTTTTGGGTAGTGCAATGCGTATCCGATGTGCGAACAGATCGCAAATACTGCGCTCCGCAGAAGAGTAGGACGTCAAACTCATTCATTTCATTTGCAAAACAACACCCCATGGTGTGGCATTGCGGGTCGCAAGTCGACTGTTTCCGATTCAAAGCATCGTATCATCGCACTTGACTATTGACAATTATTTGCAACTGGATCATCGCTCATCTCGAACACTTAACAAGAAAATATCAACTTGTTGTTGGGGCATGAGCAAATTGATGTCAATAAGCGACTGACCAGATCCTCCATGATGCAATCAACTGTAAGCAGAATGTTATAGTTCTCTAGCCCCTTCTGTCTCAAATTCGAATCGGGAACCCTGTTTACGCTTCAAAGAAGTCATAGTATAAAATGTCCAGTTTATATGGACAAAATAAAGCGCAAAAATATAAATTCTATCTGTTTGTCTATAAAATAAAGCATAAATATGCATAGGTTCAGGGCCTCAGGATACTTACCAAGATTCTGATTTGCATAAAATATTGTCAAATATAGTTATTCCATAGATTATTGACCATCAATTTTATATTTTGTTTTAAAGTGAAAAACACAAAACTTAATACATTAAAGTTACCATAAATAGTTTCTAAAAAAGATCGTGCATTGATATTTTAATTAAATTCACCGTTTCATTATTTTTTTCTTGTTAAATGAAAGGTTTCTGCAATTTATGGATACTACTCTTTTGACGGCTTAGCCTGCCAAGTCGATCTTTTGTTGATTTTTTTTTTCATACGAAATAGATGTACCTACACTCGACAACAAATGTGTAATTATTGTGCAGAATATCTTGCTGAGAAAGAGGAGATTTATATGAATATGTTACGTATATGAAAAAAGGGTGACATTAATTTGACCTCTTTGTGTCCCAAATTAAAGGCTTCTGTACATTACCCGTTCGCGCGAAGAGATATTTCACCCTCAAATTGCGTAATATAAAGTTTAAAATGAAACCAACTTTGTTCAGGCTGTGTTTTTTTCCATCCCCCAATTTTTTTTTTTAACAAATCGCATTACGAAAAAAGTAACTTGGATCGGGCATAAATATGATGGATACAGAGGACTTCTTTTATTTCCACATTTAGTTATTTACGGTCACTATTCCAAACTTGTGTAAGTAGTTTGAAGATAAATTTAAATTACAAATCCTTAAAAACAGGGTGGTCTTATACTTTCTGACGGTGGGGTTGCCATGGCGATAACATCAAATTGCTCTCTATAGTTTTGTAAACATATATGAGAATTTGTTCTTCAAGTATATGACATTTGATTCTATACCCATCCCATAGTCCCAGTCGACAAGTTTGTTATATTTTGTCTGCTTGTAATAGCTCTTATCTATATTAATATGATCTAGGTCAATTTTGGTATAGAACTATGCGTAAATAATTTAATTCAAAAATGACTGTACTTTCAGATACGGATATCACCTCGTATGATGTGCACAGATTTATTTTTTTCCATGGTAGGTAGTAGCATTGGCATGAAATTTTGATCCTGGAACGAGAAAACACAGTGCCTGGGTTAATGTCCTGCCCAAATGGACGTCTTATCCAGCCATCACTTGCAATTAAAGTCGATCTAAATCAATACAAGGGCGATGAATAAGTTTGAATAATGTTTTTAATTACTCGATGGTCTCCTGGTTTTGTATTTGCATTCACGTGAATTAAAGATAAGTTGACAGGCAAGGTAATATGTGCCCACTAGCAGTTTAGATTTAAAATAACAAGTAATACATAAATAGTTAAAAACGCTATAAGTCGAACACGATATTTCGGTGAAAAATTATCCGATTATCACGAAAATCAATAGGGATCATCATCATAATGACATTGAATATATTTTGTGGGCGTATAAAAATGTGTTCAAATCTGTAAGGATTTATCCAAAGGAGGGTGAATAATAAAATTTAAGTTCATGATTATATTCTAAAAAGCTAACATGTGTATTTATAATTTAATCTGTAGTAATTTCACATCAAACACCACTTTACACTTCGCTTGGAATTGGACTCGGCATAGCGTTCATTATGAAAAATGTTTTTGCAATCATTGCAATATGAAGACATAATTAAACATTGCTCTAAATAGGTAACTTTCCTTGTATCGCACAAAGGAAGAATCTTCTAAAGGCTACTTCCAAGAAAGGACGTCAATATATTTTGTTAATAAAAATAAAAACAATTTGGCTGAAGCTCACCTTAGTATTTACATAAATATATATTCTTTCCTTGGAAAAATTTCTAATTTTAATTGTATGCAAAAAAACTTTCCCGACAAATCTGTTGAAGACATTACTTTGCCGACCTTATTAGTATTTTGTTGTCTGTAAATTTGAAGCCAAGTTGGATTATCTCCCATACTTTACTAAAAAAAAGTTCTACTTTTTATACGATTGTTATAGGACTATTATGTGTTTAAAATCTTCGCTATGCATGACATTGTAGATAAAAGCATGGGCCCCTATACATGAATATTTATTTAAAAAAACCCATGCATATTCTGCTTTGTGTAATCATATTGTACTTCTCATAGGACTACTCCCGTCTTCATTAGCCGATAAAGTGCAGAAGAGTAGAACTTAAAACTCCATTCATATCATTTCATAGAACTAGACCCACTACATATATATACATGTCCGTTCATATTGAAGAGAAAAGCGAAATAAGTGATTTATTCATTTGAGTAAACTAGAATGAAGAGAAGCCAACATGTATTGAAATCGTTTATGAAATAAGCTATTGTGCTGTATGAATGACGCTTAGTGATAGATAGGTATGACAACAGCCATTTCATTGAAAGGTGTTTAGAAGAATCATAGTACTTCGCGATATAATAAAGACATTCAAATAGTACTTATATAGAGTCCTATTACTTATTATGATCAATCCATTTAGTTTATACCGACATACAAGCCAATAGTGTTTTTCTGGATAGTTTTTGGATCAATTTTGTATTTTATTTTTGCTTCTCGAAACAGTAAGTTTGTATATAAAGGTTAAATTTTGAATTCTAGATATACAGAAATAGATTTTTTTGTTTTCATAATTGTATAATTATTCTATAATGATGACAATAAATTGTCCAAAATACGTTATTGTAATTGCCATTATAATATTCTATTACAATTTTAAAAACGTAAAAATAAAATAATGTTACAATTCTCATGTTTCAAATGTTCAGATAGTGCTTGGCATAAAGGTAGTTTTCTGCGGTCAGAAAGGAAGAAATATTGTTGTTATACTTATCAGATATTTTCGGCATCAATGACGTCATATAGGCCTTGTCGATATGTTTGATACATAAACTACTGTAGTTATTGTCAAGAGACCTATTATTACATGTTAATGCGTGGGTTATGATGTTGCTTTTTTTTGGCATTTTTAGACCTGAAATAAAATATGAAATACAATTACAACAACGTTATTTAGACTTATAGACATCACAATTGTCATCATTGAAACATAGCCTATATAACTATATTTATTAAGCTTCCTATATACTCACCAGGGAAAATATTCCAATGGTATAACGTAATAATATATAAAATATATAAATAATATGAAAACTCATTTCTATTACAGTTCTTAATAAGAAGCAGAAAATAGTACACATTTAAAAAAAAAACGAGTTCAGTGTAGAAGAAAGTAGAAGTTGGATAATGTCAAAGCCGATTGGCGAAGATTGATGAAGAAATATTCCCAAAGGTGGTGGTCGACAGAATACAAGAACATAAATCGATGCCATAATGACTCTGGGATATTGATAGGTTATTGTTTCTGATCGGATCAAAACATTCTAACATATCGACTAACAGATTAAGGCCAGAGAGCAGGGTACTAAAACTCGACGGTTGTATCTGCTTCATTTGGAAGATTGAAAGCTGTCGATAAAGAAGTAGTGTATATTTGGGCGAAACCTGTGAACTAGGAGGAAAAATCAAGATGCCCGTTCGAAGCTTTTCAAGAGCAGACGGTGGTCGAGGGTAAACTTTTATTTTGTACATTTATATAATATAATTATATCGGTATCCAATAGAGACCATGGTCTGACTGAGCAGTACGAACCAATATGATTTCTACGGACAAAATCCTACATATACAAAATTTCTCTTTCAATTTAGGTTATTTTTGTATGAATCAAAAAAGAATCTTTTTAAAAACATTTTGTGCAAATAGCACCCGGTGATAGTATTGTGTGGTTTATCTATTCCTGATATTCAAATTAAATCTCTATTCGAACCGGAAACCCGTGCCTGACTCTGAGATCGCTGGTTCGAAACCCGTTCGGGTCTCAGCCAATTTTCAGCACTAGAATCTGTGCTATACCAAGAAAGTGTTATCCCAATAACGAATATATTGTATTACTGAGACCTTCAAATCCATACTTCACAACAAAACTATAGAGTTTCTATTAAAAATTCTGATATTCATCGACTACATTGTAATATAACAATTTTCTTTTCTTTTTTTATCACAATCTCGTTCCGAGAACGCGAATTTTAGTATAGGTCCCGTTTCTTGCAAACAAAATTATATATGTAAAAACAAAAATTTTTCAAGCAGTGAGTTCTACTACTTGACACGTTATAGTTTAGTATAACTTCATTAGAATGGCAGGCAGGTGATACAGGCACAAGTTGTTTTGGCCACAACATACCTTGTGCCCATGATACTGTGACCAAAATATCTTGCAACCCTATTATTGTGACCATATTTCCGATGACCAATTTTTCTGTGACCAACTTACCTTCATCCGTAGAAAACATGTTCTGTGATGTGGATACAATCAATATCAGAAATAAAACAAAATATAATTGTAATACAGTGTCTATTAGATCCATTCTACCCTGTAAGCATCCACTAAAATAGGATCTTCAGGAGTTAAGATAAAACTTAAAATTCCAAATTTACAACTTGCAGAGCTTCAAGGCGTTGGACTTCGCTCAGGTAAGATTTGGGTTACGGCATTGTCGTCTGATTTTCTGCTTTGTAGACAAATTGTTTCTCGATTCTTGTTCGTAAGTCAATTTTTAGGCCTATATTATTGAAAATACTAGAGTTTGCTTCCCCTTGAATTCCAAGAATTCGGGTTTATGCATAGATTTGTATGGGTATGGTTTAACTGTATAAAGATATATTTCTAACTTTAAGGATTAAGTTAAATACAAACTCATGCTTGTACATATTTTGGGAACATTAAAAATGTTGCTGACAATTAAATTTATTATAGGCCTGCGTATATAAGTAAGGCCTAAAAGAAGGTATTTCATCCTGTAGGTAGAGACACTAAAATTAGCCTACACATGCAAATATGAACATAAAATTTCACAACTATTGCGTGTTTTCCTGGGCCTTCATGCTTACAGCTTTGTTGTAGATCAACTAGGGCATAGGCTACCCCCTTTTTTTTAAACGGGGGTAAAGTATTTAAAAGCATTATCTGCTTATTTTAATTTATTTATTTTTTTCTTTTGGTTTATTTTTAACCCTAAATTTTTATATTTGAGACAGAAAGAATTGTGAATTACCAAGCACATATTGCACTGTGATTTGACCTATGCATTCGAAAATCCACGGCAGTTCTGTTGCAAAACGATAGGCCGTATGTTCCCTATGCCACACATACTTCATATTAAGTAGTCAGAAAACTCAAGACTGTAAGAAATCTAGAGTTCTACGTATGTATTATCCAAAACCGGGTGTAATAGCTTGCATATAAAATATTTCCCTTACCGGGCCTCAAGTCAAGTAAATTATTTGCTATTAAAGGGAAATAACTCATGCTTGTGTTGTCATGTTCTTTTCATCGACAGCGCAATGATCTATTTACTATTTCGATTTATTCATTGAGATTGAATTTGTATCATATTTATTAAAATAATATATTCAGTTACGATGGTGTTTATAAAGTTATTGTTATCAATGTATTTCACTCTAAATGACTAGCTTTTAATGTGCATTATGTAAGAACTATTTTGCACACTATCTTGGTGTTATGTCTTCTGCTCAGTGTGTTGTTAGGCTTTATTGTTTACAAATGGCTGCCCCCTGAATCTTTTTGTTTTAACTGAAGTTTCATTTGCTGAATTCCCAGGTTTGTATAAGTATTACTCAGTGTGATCTTTTTAGATACACAGATACAGACATAAAACTAAAAACTGGAGCATTTAAAGGAATAAATGAAGAAGATTTCTGCAGATTCGCGTTGTTTTCATTTGGTTAAATCATTGATTTATTTATTTTCCGATGTTGATGAGAAAAGTAAAATGTTTTTGCCGTTATTATTTATGAAAATTGGATTCTTACACCCTCAAAATAGTTCTGTTTATCTGAGAATTTCTATACATTGATGAAAATATATAGCCTGGGCCTATATAAATATAAGAACACTGTAAGTTTAGGCAATTATTTCATCAAAATCGGCTTTTCTTTATAGTATAGCCTAGATAAGATTTTAATTGATTTTGAATGCAAAATTGTGAATTCTAGTAGGAAAACACGTTTCATTTCAATGCCAACTTACAAAAAAAATGAATTTTTATTAATGCACAAACATTCTCAGACTGATAACACTACTTTTTGAGACTTATATCCTAATTCTGATGGGTCAAGTTCCAAACTAAATGGATTTAGATGCATTTTATTTCAAATCTGACAAATCATGTAGGGTTTAATTTTATTTCAATATTAGTATTTTAAGATCTCTTCATTGTAAGGTAGGCCTAGATCTAACTTGATTGATATTTTTTAACATGCATTTTATTTTAGCCTTGTAACTAAGTTAAAAATGGGAAAGAAAGTTGAAAAGGGAATGTCCAAAGATAAAAACCAGTCTTCTGCCAGTCAAGATAATCAAGATGAAAATGCCTCAAAAACGCCAGGTAAATTTTATATTGTATATGAAATGGAGAAATAATTTTTCTAAAAAAAAATTAGAGTTTTCAGGTTTGACGGCCCTCAAACCTAATTTCAGTTTCTTTAATACAGAACTTAAATTCACATATTTATTTGCTTGACCAATTATGCCTTGTGTTCTATTGTGTTAGGGTTTCTTGTTTTATATCTGCTCTTCTAAATATCGTTTTAATAAGCAAACTAATCAGTAATAGTGTTCATAGCTCACCATTTTAATTTGAGCTTTCATATCCACAAGCATTATTCTGAATTTTACTTTCAGAGCCACATATTTGCTCTGGGCACTTTCAAGCAGATTTTATGGAGCTGTGTAAAAGAAAAGAAATCACCTATGTTCCTGCCATCAATTTGAGAGGTAGACCCCAACCACCGCCTTGTGCAGTCCCAGAAGGTAAACCAGAGAAGGGTAAAGACAAGGGAAAAGCTGCTCCTCCACCCGACCCTGAACCAGAAATAGAATTGACAGAAGATGGAGGTGGGTGACAAAATGCACAAAAATATTCATATACATTCATTTACAGTTTAACTAAATGATGATTGTTAAGCCCCAAGTTATCTTACTTTGAAAAAAAATAATATATTGATCTTGTTTATGTTTGGATAGGCCTCTGGTCACCTGAATATCTTTGAAGGACTTGAATCAAAACACTAAAAAACATAATGTTATATTGTAATGAATGTTTCACATGCTCATTTTCTCAGTATTGTACCATTTATATAATGTAGAAAAAACTGTTTCTCAAACCTATTAACAATATCCTTTGATATCATATGTCAGATCTGAATACTGAATTTATACACATTGTGAATTTTTAAACATATTTTACCTTTTCTTTATCATATCTTTCATTGTACTGTCCCCGTGGACTCAATGTTAGACAGGACATGTCCTTGTGTATAGGACCTAATTCTGACCCATTGTAAAATATAAAGTTTATTATTGTTATTATAAGAACTGGATGCATTTCAGGGATAAATAGCACATTTTTAGAACAGAATGACCTAAATGGTACCTTCCCCAGAAATATATCACATTCAGGTTTAAAGGTTTATTCATTGTGGACTTTTGTTCAGAAAAAATGGCTTATGGTAGTTTTTTTTTTTTGGAAAAATAGATTGCAATTTTTTAGAATTCAAAATGAATTTAATCAAAAATTGTTCAGCAGAATTTGCTTATTGAAGCTTATGGATATTAGTATAGTGAAAAATATGCTGCATGTGCAAGTGAAACAATGAGTTATTGAATCTACCGGTAGCTAAGATCATCATATTACATCTATATCTAGTGCTTCTTTATCCACGTCTATTCCTATTCTTATAAACAATATATATAAATTTCTTATGATTAGACTAAAAACTATTAACCTTCTTTCTTTTTATTAATTTCTGTTAAGATTAGATATTGATTTTCATTGCTGTCTGTAACCAATTTTGTTTGTTTAAATTTAAGTGGGCTAGTCAAAAATCAAAGAGGAAGTATTTTCTTCTGCAAATGCTTTCAATGGTAGTTTATCAATGTAATTCAAACTGACATTGAATATTCAAATTTCTACTGTCATGGTAAATTTGTCAGTAAGTCATTTTGGGATGTGGAAGTCATGATATAATGATTAATGTAACAACATGCCCATAATTCTCTTTAAAGTTTTTAAGTTTTATCATGCTTGAAAAACTCAATATATGTTTTACCAAAACATGATCATTTTTAAGACTATCAGTACTATTTTGAGGCAGTGAATTTGATATACCAAACAATACTGAAATAATAACCGATTGAAAGCTGAGAGTAATAAAAGACAGCAGTGTAAATCATTTCCTATAATTTATTTTCTATCTAACCTTTTTATCTACTTTCCTTCCATTACTAACCTACCATTCTTCAGAGACTGATAGATCTACTAGCCAGTTTTCTAAGGGTAAGTTTTAGTGTCTGGCACTATCATAATCTCATCAAGCCCAATAACTCTAGCCCTACCCAGTTCCTCATACATGATATACTGATTTGTTATACAGAATGATATACTAACGTAAAATAGTTCCTCAGACATGATATACAGATATGATACACAGACATGATATACTGATGTGATATATAGAATGTAATATAATGTATTGACGTAATATACAGACCTGATAACACAGATGTGATACGCAAAAGTGATAGACAGACGTAATACACAAATATGATAATCTTTATAAATACTTTCATTGTTAAAGATAGTTAATATTTACTGCCAACATGTTTCACTTTCATATTTTCAAGGCATAGTGACATATATAGTAAAGCCATATATAGATGTGATATTGGCACTGGAAGGGCCATACATCAATTTTCATTGTGTAATGTCGTAGGGAAAATTTTGAAAAGGTAGATCTGAATCAAGTATTGTTACTGGTAATAGACTCCCATTTACTATTTGTCTTCAATAAATTTCTGGCCCTGTTCTGGGTAGGAATAGAGTTGTCGCACCTCATCTCATCACTATCTCCTTCAGGTCATCTTTTCCTTTGTCTCCCATTTTTCATTTTATTCTCTTAGTTGTATGAATGTAACACTATCAGGGTTTTCAGCCTGATATCTTTGCTCTATGAATACCTATCACAGGGAATTGAAATGTTTACAGGTCTGCATATTTCAAATCTTCATTACACAATATTACATTGTGGCAATCAATAGCCTAATACTCCATTTGTAAGAATCCTGATGATGTTCTGTTAGACCAATTTAGAGTGGTTTGAGTCAACTATTTGACTGACAAAACCAGAGTGCCACAGAAGACTGACAAAATAAAAATTCAATCTGCCTTCAATATGTGTTATCAGAATAATAGAATATGTGAAACATGCTTCAATATTATTAAAATCTATTATTGCAGAGCCAATTGATCCTCCACCTAAAACCTATATTACAAAGGAGAAATTTGAATATTTTAAACCAGCTATTTATGTAGAAATGGAGAACCCAGATAAAGCGGACACTGTTTCTGAAATTTACATTAGAGGTGAGACATATTCTTCTATTTGGAAGTATGATATTATTATGGAATGTAAAAAGCAATCATTGTTTATCCAATAGATAACTTTAATGAAAGTACCATACTGACGATATATAATAATGTTGATAATAAGGTTTAGTATAATATATAGACCTAAAATTGTGGTATTAGTACATCTCATTTGATATGATTTAGGTTGGAAAATTGATGACACTATGATGCACATATTTAGACAATGTTGGCCTGCCATAGAAAGACTACATACAATAAAGTAAGTGTTTTAGTTTAAATCAAATATGTTTCAGATCACATTCATTTTGTTTTCAACCATTTTTTTTTATTGGGAAGTGATAGTTGAAGTTGCCTTGTCCCTAATTCATGTACACTCAAGAAAGAAGTTATACCATAATAATTATGTTTCTTGTGTATGTAGTGTCCAGTTCTTTATGTCTTTTGATGAAAAAGTTTTGAATCTTATCACAGCCTGTTGTTGTATTAACATTGTTTCATGCCATGGCAATCTAATATATTGATGACTTCTTCTTGTATTAATTGTAGTTTATGGCATGCTGGTTTAAAAGGTTCAACTCTGAATATATTAGGTTCATTCTTACCAGTTTGTGCTAACCTCAAGTAAGTTTGAATTTGTCGAGTATAGCCTTATATTTATACATAATAGTTAGTTTTCATTTCTTAATGATGCAGAGTTGACATTTTTATGGCAAAAGTGATAAACTGTAAAAATGATGTCCCATGTACAGTAGGCCTGAGATTGCTATGAGGTTTTGCTAATTTGTTCCAGTAATTAGTTTTAGTAATAGTAACATCATATTTAGTCAAATAGTACACTTAGTGGAAAATTAGAATAGAAGAATGGTCCAAATGTATGCCACAGGTGTGCCATATACTCAAAACAGGTTACGAAACCTCTTTACTATTCCTCTTGAAGATTTCCTACGCAAAGTTGTAAATAACTGATGTTCATTATTCTTACATTCACTGTAAAATAGAATGCTTTCAACAAGCAGCTATTTAAGAAAAGGTTTGATTTAATAACCGATCTTGTTGGACTTACTTAAACCATTGGATGTTCATGTATTTTAGAAATTTAATATTAGATGGAAATACTGTAGAGGAAGAAAATTTCTTTGAAGTTATGACTGATGAATGCCTGTAAGTTGACTAATCTTCATTGTTATTAAAAAGAGAAAGAAAGGAAAAGAAACAACCATATTTTACAAGGATAACAACTTAGGTTCACAAGTCCACCGTGACAGGAATCCTTTCTACCAGCTGGTCCTTGGCCAAACCTCTTGGCATTGATCTTTCCTGGATTATCCGTACCCATTTACAGCTGGGTGGACTTGAATTATGAGGATGACTTATTAAAGGTCATTGAACTTTCACACACCGATCGAGATTAGAACTCACGTCCGACATTTTCAACGTATTTTAAGCAAATGACGTCATGACGTTAAGAACCAATGCTCTAACCGATGTGCTACAGAACCCCACGGTAGTTGCCATTTGTATTTGACAAGTATTTCTGACTGTGATTACTGTTCAGAATTGCTTCGTTCTCTTTAACAAAAATTCCAAACCTTAGGGGTTGAGTTTCTATTGATCCATACATTAGTTTTCAAATACAAACCAAATAACATAGTAACTGAAGAGGGGTTTCTTAACCTTTAGATGGTTTAGGTGTTCTAAATATTAACTAAACTGGACTGCCCATTTGATTTAGAAATTGATTTCTAAAAGATGTGATGTGTTTTCAGAATACAGAATTTATCACTAAGATATTGTAATATGACTAATAAAGGAGCTGATGGTATAGGTACAGCTCTTGGTACACCTAAGAAATCTAATACCAAATTACTGTCATTGAATCTTAATGGTAATAAGATATCTGATAAGGGAGCTGAACATATTTCAAGGGTGAGTTTTCATGCAGATTTATTAGAATCTTACTTATGCCTCATTTGACAATTGTTTTGAATTAATTTCTGTTCATGGTTTCCTTGCAATTGCAAAGGGCAGTATTGTTGAGCTGCTGGATTTCCAACAACTATTAGATAATTGCAGCAACCTGAGTGCTTTGAGTAGTGATTAGATGGATTGTGCTGATAAGTCTGTAGGTGGTCAAGATTGTTGAAGGTCATCTTAGCTAAAAAAAAGTCTATTAAGGATGAGCTCGAATAATTATAATAGGTTTTAATTATTAATACAGGATATCCTTTTGTAAACTATACCAGCCATTCAACTGGATTTTTCAGCAACTCTTTTGATATAATCCCAAAGAAAAATGTTAATGATATAATGCCCTCTTCTACAACAAATAATTCTTGTAATATTCAGTATGGATAATGAAATGTGTAAACAACATGTTTTAAAGTTCTGTTTTGATTGTATAAATGTGGTATTTATTATTGTTTATTTATTCTAGGGATTAAGAATGAATAGAAGTTTGTTATCATTATCAATGTCTAGTAATAAAATAGGAGATAAAGGTGCTGCCAAATTAGCAGAGGTATTCCACAATTTTTTTTAAAAAAATAATTATTTTTCAAAACACTCATGGTTACCTCTGTAGAAAATGGAGACTATATTATGGTTACAGTTGAGAAATCTTGATTAAATGCAAAACCTAAATATTTCTATCATGTTTTTTCTGGTGGGTTTTTCAACATTATTCTAATTTTTTCTAATTTTCAGTCATTATCAAGATTTCCATTAACACATGAAGAAGTTGTAGAAAAGAGAAGAATAAGTTCAGAGAAAGGCTCTCCAGACAGAAAATCTGTGAGTTTAATTATTTTAAATTCTTATAAAATCTATTCAATAGCTATTAATGTGAGAGATGGTAACAGGTGCAACTTAAAGTGATACCTCGTATTAGTATGGTCATTAAATTTAAGTTCTCAAGAAGTGTCAATATGAGTATATATTCATCAGTAAACTTACCTGGTGTCAAGTAACAGAATCCCTGAAAAATCTGGAAACTCTTAATAACTCTTAAAGTAATTATTGAAAAATGCTAGATCAAATTATTAAACTTTTTTTAATCGATTTTTATGGATAATTTCTAAGTTTTTGCATTATCAGATTTTATAAGGATTCTGTTATATTATTTATGACAGCATGTATATCTACTGATGAATAAAATTGCTCTTTAGTTTAAAAGGTTTCAATTTATGGTGAAGTATCCCTTTAATGTAGACAAGATAGTACAATTAGTCTGAAATATCAAAAGTTTAAGACACTGGCACTCAATAGCGATTGAGTACATTTTTGTGCATGGGATTAGATGTCTACATGTCTATATGATACATTACTTCATTGCATTATTGATGTTTATGAATTTTGTAGCCTCCACCTAGTAGAAGAGCTCATTCTAATGATAGACCTGGCAGTGTTAGATCAAATACACAGACAGAGAAGGATAAATCCAAACGTGATAAACCATCAGCCAAGAAGAAGGTAGGTCCTAATTGTTGATTGCCATGGATATTGATAATTATTCCACTTCAAACGCTATTTTTGGATTCCATGTTTGCTCATGTGACCATGCACTGGGTAATCAAAGAAAGATACTAAGAACTTGGAAAATTTCTTTTGTAATTACTCTAATTAGGGACTAAACTGGTATTTTTCCCTATCACTAGAATATCTCTACTTTCGATTGATATAGGTATTAGCCATCCAATTATGGAATATATATATAAATAAGGAACCATTGTTTAAAAAAACATCTCCATACAAAATATGACCTTATAATTTTGAAATGTTGTAATTTGCTTCCACAAGAGGTGAAATGAGTTAATTTAATCTTAGGGTCAATAGATTCTAACATTTCCTTTTAGGATGCCAAAGGTAAAGATGCCAAAGAAGATGAGAAGAAGGGAACTAAAGGGAAAGATGATAAAGCTGGAACCAAAAAAGGTATGTGAATTTTCATGAATGTGAGAACCATATGTATGGAATGGCACCACTAATGATAATGATAATGAGTTTGATTTAAAATTTAAATAGACTTTGCTTAGCTGGACACTTATCAAGCATTTTTTTTTTAATATCAAGCACCATTTATGCCTCCATTGATTGAAATGAAAATTGCTTGATTTAAAGGAAACACATTTATTAGGATATATTTGTTTGTCTGTTTATAAAAAAATACCTGCTTTTTGAGTATCCTGCACCAGCATGTTCTAATTCATACCTTCCTTTAATGTTATTTCCTGAATTAACCGTATCAGACCAGAAGAATGAGGAAAGATTTACAATCTTATTAAGAATGGTACCTTTAATCCAGCAATTTTCATTTAAAATATTTTGGGTTGAATTCAGCTTCATTTATAAATTTTAATTTAGCTTATTGCATGAATTATGGCAATATTATTCGCTATGGGTTTTTGTAGCACAATAATCATTATGAACAATAATACAACAATAAACACCACTAATTATATTACAACAATCTTTATTCACAAAGTAGTGTTCATAATTTACAACACAGTAATCAATATCATGAATTACTACATAGTAATTATAATGCATTGCAACACAGTAATTATCATGCATTGCAACTCAGTAATCATCATAAGTTACTCCACGGTAATCATCATGAATTACTACACGGTAATCATCATATGTTACTACACGGTAATCCTCTTGAATTACTACAGTTTTTATTATGCATTGCAACACAGTAATCATCACAAGTTACTTCACAGTAATCAACATGAATTACTACACAGTAATTATCATGCATTGCAACACAGCATCATCATAAGTTTCTACACTGTAATCAACATGATTTACTACATAGTAATTATCATGCATTGCAACACAGTAGTCATTATAAGTTTCTACACTGTAATCAACATGATTTACTACATAGTAATTATCATGCATTGCAACACAGTAGTCATTATAAGTTACTACAAAGTTATAATCACAAATTGCAACACAGTAATCATCATAAATCATCTTGAATATGTAACACAATAATAGTAAAAAATTGTGAATATAAACACAATAATCAACATGAATTATAGTAATCATCGTAAATAAATACAAAGTAATCTACATGAATTCTACAATTAATGTGAATAATACACAGTAATCAACATGAATTAAACTACAAATCATGGATATATACACAGTAATCAATATGAATTATACTACAATAATCGTGGATATATTCACAGTAATCAATATGAACTAGACTACAATAATCATGGATATATACACAGTAATCAATATGAACTATACTACAATAATCATGGATATATACACAGTAATCAATATGAACTATACTACAATAATCATGGATATATACAGTAATCACTATTAATTTTTATACAATAATCGTGGATATATACACAGTAATCAATATGAACTATACTACAATAATCATGGATATATACACAGTAATCAATATGAACTATACTACAATAATCATGGATATATACAGTAATCACTATTAATTTTTATACAATAATCGTGGATATATACACAGTAATCAATATGAACTATACTACAATAATCATGGATATATACACAGTAATCAATATGAACTGTACTACAATAATCATGGATATATACACAGTAATCAATATGAACTATACTACAATAATCATGGATATATACACAGTAATCAACATGAATTGAACTACAATAATCATAGATATATATACAGTAATCAC
This sequence comes from Nipponacmea schrenckii, assembly GCA_030562195.1. NCBI lineage: Eukaryota > Metazoa > Mollusca > Gastropoda > Lottiidae > Nipponacmea > Nipponacmea schrenckii. The sequence goes on along the minus strand of JAUJPP010000007.1, from coordinate 6,393,337 downwards.
TATTAATTTTTATACAATAATCGTGGATATATACACAGTAATCAATATGAACTATACTACAATAATCATGGATATATACACAGTAATCACTATTAATTTTTATACAATAATCATGGATATATACACAGTAAGCAACACGTACAATAATTTGTGAATATATTACACATTAAGGATGAATCAATATGAGTTATAGCTAAATAGTCATTTTTTTAAAGTTATTCTTGCATGTGTTTTTTTCTTCCACTAGAATTACGTGGCACAAGAGGTTAATATTTTACTATTATATATTTGTTTCTATCAGGAATGCTTTTTATTATTGAGAGCTTTGCTTATTATATATCTAATTATGGGGCGTGGTGCTTTTTTAGGCTTTGGTTCTATGTTGGTGTATATACCTATGTGTTATTTAGTTAGAGATACTTCGACTGTATACCAGGTTCTCTTAAATATGTTACCAAATATACGCACTTCTTATTTTGTTTAACAAGGATATACTAATTATAAGATTGCCTGAAAGAGTAGCCTGGCTTTCAAATTTTTCAGTTAATACTTTTCAAAATGACAATATCATGATGTGAGCTCTTGTATCAAATCTATCAGAAGAAGAGAGAGAGAAAAAACCTGGTTTTCAGTCAGAAATAGTGATTTATTACCTTTTGAGTATAAATGTGTATTTGGTTACTTGGGTTTTTTGGTTATCTGATTTTGTCTTTATGGTAATAGCTGGAATTGCCACTGCAAATGGTCGAGGATCAGGGGGTGAGTGAAAATTAGAGTTACAATTATTTTTTTATATTTTTTTTTTTTATACTTTATTTGGTTACAGTTTATTATTTTTTTTTTGTATCTCTCAGCTGTTTTATTTTCATTTCCATGTTATTGTTTTGATAATTTTACTAGATTATTCTATATTTACACCACATCATTGTGATATCAATTTTTTGTAAATCAGTTGGGTTACAATACAGGTGGTTGTTGTGACCTAAGTTGGATAATAAGGTACCTAGATAAAGGATGGCGAGTGAAGTAACCCATAGAGAAAATCAGATGTAAATAATATAGACCTTCATTATAATCAGATTATTCCTAGCAACCTATTTTATTACAAATATGATTGAATCTTGTTGTTTTGGGTTGCCATTCTTATTGCATATTGTTAATTATTAATTATGATGTTTATTCTAGAGCTAATTTGATATAAAAAAGTGATATATGATGACTGAATTTGGCCATTAGTGCTTTGATTTTTCTTCCCTTTTTGAATTCACAGTTGCACTTTTATTTGATTTCACTTTTAACTATTTTGTGCACCATTTTTTATTCTCTTTTTAACAGTAAGACTTATGTCATTAGTGAACGGTATGGTATATGATTAATTTTTGAAATCTGTTGTGTTGTTTGTATTCCCTTTTGTTGTATTGAAAAACTGGAAGATCATTCTCCAAATGTCAAGGCTATAACAAAATGGAAGCAAATGACTTAAATTGTAGAAAAAACTAATGGGTTTTAATCTACCTTTTGCCTAATTTTATAATGCACTACAGTCTTGGCACATTGTCATTGGTTCCAAAGATCACACTCCTTCCAGTGTGGTTTAACTTGGGGGTTTGGCTTAAAGATAAATTCCTCTGACCATTGCTAGCTCTCAAACCTGAAGGTCTTGGGTGAAGGTCGAGATAAAATTTTGGCATTTTTCAACCCTGTTTGCCCTTGTCAATGTTGCAGGTCAGAGAGGCTGGCATAGACTTATCTACATGCTTAAAATCCCATAAAAGTTAGAAATTGCAAATAGTGTAGATTCATGTCACTGTCCAGGCTAAATTTCCCATATTAATAGGTTGTATGCATGTAGAGTGTAGATAGAGTTTTATGTACAGTATTTATATTTGTATAGTTATATTAATGCATACCTGTGTAACCATGTGGGGAAGTTGTTGAATGCCATTCAAAATTAAATCCTTGCTTCTCATGGTAATCCCATAGTGAAGATGTTTATAATGGAGACCATTACTTTAATATATATATACATGTACATTATATTGAGTAGATCCTAAATTAAATGTTATCCTTCTGTGTTGGTGATGGTAATTACAGATGAATCTACGAGGGGTAGTGAATAAGTAACCAGTCTCACTTATTTCCAGTTAAAATCTGTGGTGTTATCAGACCAAAACCAAAACTTTTCTATGACCCACTCCTCAAATGCCTTGGCCACTTTTTCATCAGACTGAAAATGACATCCACCGAAGTTGCTAGGAGCTGGGTTAGGCAAATAGTTAGTATGTGTTTTGCACTATGGCATCAATTGCAACTTTGCCAGTGTGGACTTTTCGTTGTCCTTTTGCAGCAAAATACGTTTAGATGGGAAGCATGCCTTCATGTTTGAATGACTCTATATGGCTGCAATTTTGTGGCCAGGTGTGAAACATGTATAGAAACGAGGCACAAAAATCATGATAGTGTTGGAGATTCGGAAATAGGAATGGGCTGGTTACTTATTGACCTGCCCTTGTAGTAATAATTGTAGTACCTGTTTACAGAAAGTGCCAAAAGTTTTCTTTCTCAATTAACTTTAATACACTTTCTTAAAGCAATTTTATTTTACAGCTTCTATAGCAGCAGATGCAGGTAAAACTGCTGGTAAAACTAAAGATAAAAAAAAGAAAACAGTGACACAAGATCAGGAGGTAAGGATAGTTAATCATAAATACTCAGACTTTAGTCATAGTTGTATATGCATATTACTTATCCATAAGCATGAAAAATTGCTCCTATTTTTAATCAAAACAACTCAAAAGTCTTTATATACAACAGATTTAGCACTTTTTGCGCTCATGAGTACTGTATTGATCTTAAAGTAGCAAAATTGACATCAGAAATTTCAACAAAAAGTATTAATTGAAAGTTATTGGCTGGATTATGTCTTTAAGCATTACGTAAATATGTTAGGTGCTACTGATCGAGAACATGTTAACAGATGGCAACAAGTCTGAGCATTGTGAACAAAATGAGTGGGCTTATTTGTTACTATCTTTTGATGTTATTCAATATACATAAAAGAAGTTGAATGCCAGATTTTAGATATCTCCAACTGTGTCATTATAATTTTCTTACCTTCATTGAGAATGAATCTGATTCGCTTATCATGGAGCTATTTCACTGTTTACTCCCACTGTTCAATCTCTTGATAAAGCTGGCTATATTAGTATTTTAAATAACTTATATTAATTTTGAGTATTTAATACTTTTTTTTGAATGAGTCTGGAAAATAATGTTTCAATATCTGTATTTTTATTGTACAGCCAACAGAAATATCAGAAACCATTAATGCATTATTAGAGAGTGCTGATTATATAGAAGGTAACTTATGGATGGCAGGAAATAGAGTTCTTATTAATCTGAATTTAGCAAGTAAGTTACAGTTTATATTATACTGATCTTACTGAATTTTTAAGGAGCCAAAATGTTTTTCTTATGTATCAAAGACCTTATAATATGGTCTTTGTGTATGATTAAGAAATGTTCAATTTGTCAGCTTTTTAAATATATAAAGTTATAAAGAGTATTTTACAGTGCATGATGAACCTGATATTTAGTTTTGCCTGGAGTAATAACCATAAAGATGTATCTAATATAACAGATATTTATTTCAAGGCAAATGTAATATTGTTATAATAAACATATTTTCTATCATTAGGGAATGATATTGATGAGACAGGAGTAGCTGCCTTATTACAAGCAATACAATATCAAACAACATTAACTAAATTAGAAAATAAACATAATGGTACAGGATTGATGAGGATTAATTTACAGGTTAGTATTGATATAAATAATTGATATCAAGAATTGATATTACTGGTATTAATACTGATATTAACTTTTTGAACAATGAGTAACAATAGTTGCAATGGTCACAGGTTCTTTCATCACATCATTATTTGCCAGTTTTGCTGTATCAGACATTCAGGTAGGTGGTCATATTATTATGTGGCTAGATAGGGTAACTGCTATTGTTGAAAGGTTAAAAGAGATATTTTCGTTGCAATTTTTGCTTTACTAAGTTCAATTGCATTTGACCATTTTCTTTAAAACTACAAACCAAATGCAATGATTGATGTCTTAATGATCGTCTAGCAAAGATCTTTATGTTCTGCTATTTACTTCCAAATTTTTTTTGGAATACATATGTGATTATTACAATCCAGACCGACCCTGGATTGAGCAGAAAACAAACTTTACATCTGTATCTTCATTATTAATTTTTTCCAGAAAAATGCTGTTTCAAGTGAAAGTGAGGTATTGAAAAAGTTAAATGATGCTATGATGGATAAAGATCCATTTCATAAACCATCTCCGACACCTGATGCTGAACCTGCGTAAAAATTCTGTTTTATCCAATCTTATACTGTAATATTCTGATCTGGGGTCTTATTCTCCACAACTTAACTAAAGATTGATTTTAGTGTTTCAGTTCTCTGATAGGTCAGTAAATAAAATCTTATTTTAAATTCCAGTTTTCTATCCAATCAGATTATTGTATTTCTTAAATCTTTCTATAAGTTTTCAAGTATAAAATAACATGACAAATTTATTTGACTGTTTCATCAAAATTTTATATACAATTTAAGTTATTTTGCATTACTATATGCTGTATTCATGTGTTTATATATTACTGTGATACTTGTATATTGTATTTACTGGATCTGTGATACGTCAATTATTAAATTTTTGTATTTGATATAATGTATTTGTTTATATACAAGCTATATTTTGAGAATACAATAATTACCCATTTTAACTATTTCATATTATTTACCTAGAAGTAAAACCCCATTTATTTCAGTTTCATTTTCAGTTAATGTCTTTGTCACTACAACCAATTTAAAAATGATTTTGCTTTATTTCTGTTGCCCTTTTGAACTGAGATTGATTGGATATTTATCTCAATTTGTCATAGAGGGAAGGAAGGATAGACCTTGAAGACTTCACATGGATCACATCAAACTTTGTCTTATCTAGATATGAACTGTGATCAGCTGAACGATGTAGAACTTAACCTTCTGTGCTGAGAGAAATTCAGGGTTGGTTATTGGCTTATCACCATTGCTTCTAACTGTTTCTTATTTCATTGCAAATGAACTCATAAAAAAACTTTTGATTTATTTTTTAATATAAAACTCACTGTGTATTTACAAAATGAAATAAAATATGAAGTAAAAAATCTACTATAAAATTATTATACATCTTCTAATGATATAATTATATTTCAAATATTCAATATGGCTTTTTTAACTAAACAATAACATAGTCCATTGAAATTATTTTTCTTGCCAATATTTAATGCTATTTGAGTTTTTATACAATAATTTTTAAACAAAGAGGAATTCAATTTTTATTAAAATTTATTAACAGTTCTTAACTCAATTTTCATTTGAATTTAGAATAATATGTTTTGAGGTTTCATTAAAATTGTTAAATGTAGGATTTACAACTATGGATATCGATTTAAGTTCTAATATAAATGTATATATAAAGCGAACTGGTGCTGGGACTCTTTTAGTAAATACTACATATTGGTTATTATCAATATATTACATGGGAGCATTAGTTAAAACTTAAACTGGACAACCAGGATTTAATAGTTCCATAGTTGTTCTTCATCCATTTGATATTTGATTTAGTTTTCTCTACAGCTTGTTCGAATGCTCTTTGACCAGATCCCAGATAAGGATGAGATTCAATAAACGCTTCCAACTGTAAAGAAAAAAATACAATATTTGGTTAAAACAAAAAAAGAAACAGCAACAGAACCCAAACAAATAATATAAAAAAAAAAAAATCACAACCCTAATAAATTGTAATTTTGATCAATTGTTATGACTTCGTAGTTAAGACCCTTGCAATACATGTTACTGTGAAGATAAACTATTTTCTTTTAAAGATATCTTCAAGAACACATTCTCTTACTGGTTACTGGTATTCTAATAAACTTTTTCAGATGAAACAATAATACCCCCTTTTACACTTAGGTCCAATATACCGTTCCGTTCCAGATCCGACACCTAATAATTTAAGGTTGTAAAAGGTGAATAAGTCGCAGAAATTTGCTTGCACTAGAAACAGACCCAACATATTTTATGAACTTACTTGTTTCAAGTCAAACTCAGTATTAAAAGCTTCAGTAACCCTTCCAATCATTCTAGTAAACTGGAATAATGATACTGCGAAACTGAAATTAAAGAGAATGAACAATTAAACAATAAGAACAGGCGAACTTATCTAGGTGATCTGAATAATAACTTATTGACAATGGTGTTTCAATGTTTCACTGACAGAATTACCAAGGGGCTCACAGGAAATATTTAAGCACGCTTAAATTTGGTTGGTTTGGATAGCCTAAGTCGGGCGGGAATGGCACTCCTGGTCCCCAGAAAGAAACACCAACAGTAGTTAATGAATAGAAAGTCATGATGAAATAACGTTTCTTCCGCTTTTCGGGGTCGAAGTTTTGAAAAATAACGGTAGTAAATTCAGATCTATCAATGTTAAATTTCTGCTTTACAGAATGTAAGTCGTTTGAAGTTCACCGGAAAACAAATCAGTTTCCAATCTGACCTTATAGAAGGTTTCCATCTCCGCCTCTCTCGACGTGTATCACTGACATGTGAAATCGATATAAAAATCATGAATTGGGAACTGAATTAAAAGTATTAGGTTCCTTAAATAATGAACAGTTGACTTACTCATCTGATATTTTTTGCCAATTTTCTCGGACAAAGTTCCATGTCATATCTCTAGATATTGTATGTGATGATACATAAATAATGATAGACAATGAGTCTTGTTTTCTGAATTCATCTTGATTGATAGCCTTCGTCAAATATCTGAAAAGCAGAATTTGATTGGAGGTGACAGGAAATACAAACACATCAATATCACTAATTAAATGGGTCCAAATCGAAATAAAAGTATTTTTACCTAACTGAAAATTTGGTTTCATTCCAATCATTTTTAAGCGAAAGCTTTACTTTTGACCTAAGTGAAAACTGTTTAGTAAAAATTGATTTCCAAAAACGTTTTTCCTATTTTATAGCAAAATAATATACCTATTTAACAACCACATTTCTCTGGTGCATGCCATAGCACGTAACAATCTGGACTGTTCAGCAGCCACACCAGACGTCTTATACTGATTAAAAGCAAAATTCCACTCAGCAATTCCACCATATTGGACAGCAGTGCAGTAAACTTGAGTCTTTAATCCAGGATCAATTCTAAAATACCAACGATTGGATTTAAGAGGTCAATGGTCAGACCCGAATTATTTTAATGGTAAGAGATCTGGGTAAAAACGGATGTTATATTATGTAATCCGATATTACCGTTTCAAGACGAAATTTAAGCAGGAATTCATTTTCAAAGATTGTAAGGTCTACTTACGGATTATAACTTGGATTGTCCATCCATTGTTTAAAGAGTAAGGTAGCATTAGTAACACATGGTTTGTAATCATAATCACAAGCTACAGAAACCACTTCTGACCGCAGATAACTAGAAACAAATAAGTTATATTTAAATAGGCTAGTCTAGCACCCAATAGCAAGACTATGTAAAGTTATAGATCTGTGTCTGAATCTTTAACTTCGGTAACCAGATCTAGAAACACTCGTTTATACAAAATCTTTGTCTGCTTTCATTCCGGTGGGAGATACAGCGTTATTAAAGTGTTCAGATGAAAAACATTTATAGATCGGTCAACCGAAGATAAGCGTGTGCTTTTTGGTAACTGCGACGTAACTTTCGTTGAGTACGTATTTACTGTCAAAGGCGATATCTTGTTAAGTCTTTGATTGTCTAACTTTTAATTGACAAATGAATAGCGATATTTATGCCTAACGTAATGAACTATTATTCACAAAGGGTAAACCTAGACACAACTTACGACTCAAGATGTGGGGCATTTGTGTTATCCATAGTAAGGCTGTCAAATGGAACCTTTACTCTGCTAATAATAAATTGCTGTAAGAGAATAAACATGATTAAAAAGGTCTAATGAACCATTAATGGAGAGACTATTGAAAAAGGGTAATTGTTTTTCAATTTTGCTTTAGGATGCATTCATATGACAATTCCATCAACTTATTTGGGAATAATATACGTAAAAACAAGTCCAATATATTTGAAATATGAAAAAAGTCCTAAAAAATTTGAAGTATAAAGTAAGTCCAATACAATTTGAAGTATAAAGTAAGTCCTATAAAATTTGGAGTATAAAGTCAGTCCTATAAAAATTGGAATAATAAATTTCTGGCTATAAAACAAGTCCTATATTTTGAAGAATTACGTACTTTCCAGGCACCATAAATATCTGATTTAGACAACATTTTTTGAACATTTTCCAATTCTCTATTGGCTGCACGACGTGGTACAAATTCCATTTCCTTTCCCAGATATTCCACAGTTTGTAAAGCAATTCTCATACTAGTATGTCCGGCGCTGAAAAAAAAAATCCTTGATAACCAGCTTTTTACCATATCTACAAGACTGGACTACTAGTTTAGCTTACACTCGTTTAATTACATGCGGCAAAATGCGACTACTATTTAAAATAATAAAGAAGATATTTGTAATAGCTTGAAAATGAATTTCATCTCCTGAAAGATATTAGGACTATGAGCTGCTATTCAATTTGTAGTTCCTGTTGACCTAACTTTTTCTTATACCTTGACAATGGCCGCTTTTTTGTATTACGGAATGCAGGAATTTGATTGAATTGTATGCTGGCGAATACAGCCAATGAGAGCCTCGAGGAGACAGAAAGAAACCATCATAGCTTCGCGTTTACAGACTTTCGAGGCTACCGATTGGCTGGATTCACCGAATTTACAACCTTCTGTGAACAAAACAAAGTAGGCATTGCTATCAAGGTATAAATACGTTCGTTTGTTAAGCTTTGCCTAATTGAAGATGATCCTACTTACGCAGCTAAGTTCCAAGCATCATTAATTATCTGAGCCCTGTTAATAGGATGTATCACCTACAATATAAAAGATGCATGTACATATATACTCGCTGATATACACATAAAACATTAATAATGAGTTGATAGAATTTTACAAATAAATTGAGTTGTATTTAAGTTTTACTTAGTTTTACTTACATTGTGATCAGTTTTAAGTTGATTTATCAAAGCCATCCAATTACTTTCATCATAGTTGACTCGATAGAAACCGTATTGTTGTACATTGGCCAATATCCAAGTATTTCCACCAGTCGGTAGATTGGTGGCATCGATATTTACTGCAATGAAAATCTCAATCTTCACTCGTGCGGATATGAGAAAACGTCTAGTATTTCCATTCTGACATTTAAATATCTTAGTTATATATAATCATAAAAAAGTTCTGTTATGATTAACAAGATTTCCAGAAGTTTATCTCCAACCAAAAGATGTGTCTGTCAAACTAGTAATATGTTCTCTTGCAATTTCCCTTTTTCATTGATTTTCAATGATTTTGAAAAATAAACCTATAACATCTCCATGTTCTTCTTTTCGAGTTATTTTGTTTTTAAAAGACACCATTACAAAATATCTGTTATATTTGCAAATTTAATTCCCACTTGTGTGCATGTTTAGTAACAAATTCTTTAACGATATGACACAAATTATGCTTACGATTTTCATCTTCTTTATAAAACCATACCACGTCAGCATCAGTTTGGTTAAAGTTTCTTTCGTTACTGGAGGTGTAAGTGAACGGTATGGTCCATTTATAGCTGCAAAGGAAGAAAAATTCACGAGCTTCTTTTTCTATTCCCAGAAAGATCTTCGGAAATACATATCAAACCAAAAAACTAATAATAATCTACACGTACAAACCTAAGCGAAACTCAAGGATGCTGTCATATTGCTCGACTTTGGACTTTCGACATTAACTTTGCCACGCTTTGATTGGTTCAAATATGGTTATTTGAAAGGGAATGTGGTAAGTTACTTGTCAGATCAAAATAAAGACATAAATTATCAGAAAGGAAACAAAAACGAAATTGTAATGTAATCTTGAATTGTCAAAGACTTACTCAAATTTGGAAGTAAACTTCATGGGATCAGTGGCGCTTGGGTCTCGAAGATAGCGTTGTTGTGTAAGACGTAGGCGGCTAGCTCCTTGTTTAGTTACTGTAACCACTGGATAGTTCATTTGTAACGTCCATGTATCCATTATCTTTTTAACATCTATATCCTTGCCGTCCTCTGTTGCTTGCTGTAAGATATAACGATAGTTTACAAGAAAGTAATTTACCCGAAAGTAATTTACCTGCGTGAAATGTAGATGGGAGTAATTGACCTGAAAGTAATTGACCTGAAAGTAATTGACCTGGGAGCAATTGACCTGAAAGTAATTGACCTGGGAGTAATTTACCTGAGCGTAATTTATCTGAGAGTAATTTACCTGGGAGTAATATACCGAGGAGGAATTCACATGAGAGTAGTAATTAAAACAAAATAAACTTTTCTCATCCAAACGATGTGCATTGAACAAAAAAACAAAAAACAAACGAAAAGAAATTATCTCAATCTTTTCATTGATTGTCTGAAATGTCAACTTACCTGTGTTAAAGCCAACCATAAATCATCGTGGAAGGCGGCATCATACTTTTTACTATTCAAATATTTCTAAAAAATAAACATAATTTGAACATTATACACACAAACTATGGACAGCTTGTAAAAAGTATAACATATTACATTAAAGGCTTTCTTTATGAAATTCATGAAAAATAAATTTAAATTTTTTTATGTGTGATCGTAATAATAATAATAATAATAAAAACTTTAATGACAAGGGTGGCAACACTGGTGTGGGGTTAGATTCTCTGTCAAATTCTGCGTTCAATTAATTTCCATATACATATGTACTTACTTTTAAACCCAATCGGAAAGTTTCGTCACCAAGGAAAAATCTCATCATTCTGATTATAGACGCTCCCTACAAAACAAAGCGGATGAAGGGAATAAAATTTTGATTCCATGATTAGGACAATCAAGATTATAAAATTTATTGAATTATCGTCAACAATTTGATATGGACGATAAAAGATAATAAAACAGAATCATCCTTGTATACCTTAGCATATGAAATTCGGTCAAAGATTTCATTAATTTCATCCGGGTGGCCTACTGGAACATACACCGGATGTGACGTCGTTAAACCATCAAAATCGAACACGTCTTGAAGATCTTCCACTACAAATTGATCAAACTACAAAATAATAATAATAAATATATGTATACATAATATTAAATCAGTTAAGGTTTATTTGGGTTCCAGGGGTCCCTAAAATTGCATAGGTTATATTATAATAATAATTTCCTGGGTGTGACTCCAGTGATCTAAAATTCGAAATAAATGCGTTGGAGCTTAACACCCTAAAGGGACGATATCTTGAAAATATAGCATCTTAACGTTAGCTAGATCACCCTCGTTAACCCTCGAGTGTGTAATCCAGGACAGTTTCCCTGACAAAGCAATAACTAACATATGTATTTTTACCATTTTCCAATCTGGGTGAACAAAATCAACTCCAAGGTATTCTACAAAACTTGCAAATCCTTCATTTAACCATAGATCATCCCACCAAGACGGTGTTACCAGATTCCCAAACCACTGAAAAATAAAGTTATACATGTATAATAAATTTTTTACTAATTACATTGTCATTGAAAAAATACTAAACTTTTGATGATTTGACATTTGCAGGCATTTAAAAATGATGGATTTCGCATACTCAATCGCTAAGTAAGTCATTATTCACAGTCTTCTTTTCTAATATTATACCACTGAAACGGTCAGAAAATCACTCCCAAGCAATGATTCTTTTAGCCTTACTGACTTGTAACACCCTCCAACAAATCGATCGGTGATTCATAGAACGAATTTCCTTTAAAAAAGATGAGAAATCCCTTTTTGTTAGACTTCTACATGGTTGTCCCTTTTAAGTTCAGAACCCAACGTCGATATTATGTTTGATGAAAGTTATACAGAAAGACCAATTTGTTCAGTAATAAGACGGGGGTTTACCTGATGTGCTAGTTCATGAGAAACAACAACAGCTACTCTCTGTTTGTTCCCTTCAGATGATACTCCTGGTTTATACAACATAGCTGTTTCGCGGTATATAATCAGTCCCCAGTTCTCCATGGCACCGGCAGAAAAGTCGGGAATAGCAACCATATCTGCAAGTAACATGCGAAATGTAATTGAATAGGTAACAGCTAGTGATATTAACCAGATTCAATCGAAACATTAGTTTTTTAAGTTAACCTTTGTATATTCATGGCCTCTTCTTTTCTACCTTCAACTCTTTGCCAGATTCTGATGACAAGTATGTCCATAATTGGCATATTTTCAAATATATGTCAAAATTGTAAACTGGTTTGTAAAATTTTTAAACCATCATATAATATCGTCATCTTAAATTAAAATTCAAGTATCAAAATATTATTATCTGTCACGGAGCTTAATATTGTCAACATAAGCTGAAATTCTGATGGCCTTATACAGGCTTAGTAGAAATTCAATATAGGCCAACCAATCAATGTTTACAGAATGGATTTTAAGATTATCGCCAGGTTTAAGTGAGTTGACAACGGTCACTGAAACGTAGTTACCTACCTTGTTTTGGCAATGGAAAGGGAACTTCAAAAAAATTACTGAAATATGTAATGATATCAACTCCAGTGTCTAAAGCATACTGAGCTTGGTCAGTTTTTCCTAAGGTTGACCAAGTTCTGTACTGAAATTATGAAAAGGAGGTTAAATTTTTAAAGTGCATGATATTAAACCACTTAATATTAATTGGAAGCAGACATCTTATGTTTTGCGGGTTAAAATTGCCCTGCTTAATTTCAGCAAAAACTTTTTTGGGGATTCACTTATGGACCAATAAGATTCTCCAAAACAATGTACTGCTTAAAATGTGTTGCTGTCAAGGTTGACATTTAATAACTGTTCTTTAGCCAATTTAACACCATTCTCTAAGTGGTCAACCGAGTAATGACGTTGTACCGGTTGTATAATATTTAAATTTGAACTCACCCGAATGTTTTTGGATGTCTTTTTCTCAATATATTCTAAATCACCTACTATAAATGCGAGTAAGTATACAGACATTTTCGGCGTTTGTTCAAACACATCAGCAATCATTCCATTTGATCTGAAAGTAAAGGATAAATGTATGCAAAAATTCTAATTTTAAGACTTTTAACTAGAATCATATTTCTCAGCATATCTAATATATTATGTCCAATTCTATTACATATTACAAAACGCGTTTCCCTCAAGGTGATTTTCAAACCGACCAATCAACGCTTAGCCATGGTACGTTTTCTTTTGCAAACATGTACAAGTGAAGAACAATATTATTATTTTACAAGTGTGAAAATCGGACAATAAAGCAAACGACAATCCAAACTATTTACTCAAGATTATGAGAATAGAAACTATACCTTGAAATTGTTTCTCTTAAAGGCATATTTGATATGGTCCTAATCGAGCTTGATCTGACTAATGTCACATTGAAAGTAGCCTTAGTGCCAGGTTCATCAAAACATGGAAAAATTCTTCTACCTTCAATTGGAGCTAACATTGACGTTGCCATATATCTGAATTCAAAGAAATTAGATATGAAATGATGCCTACCTTGACTGAGTGGCAATTATTGGCATATTGGAAATAGATTTGGTTGTATTCATTCTAACTAATGTCGTATTAAAGGTGGATTTAATTGCAGGTTCATCAAAACATGGAAAAACTCGCCTTCCATCAGTTGGTTGTAATTGTGTTGTGGCCATATACCTAAATATTAACAAGATAGCAAGTTTGAATCAGCTGAGAATCGGTTTTACAAAATATTTATATTGTTGTATAGTCGGTTTGCTTACATGATCCATTGAATTTAGAAACCCCTATAATGAATTAAACATTGCAGATATATCATACTAGTATCAAGCTTAAATCTGATCTGTGTTCATTTGATGGCAGTAGGTCAAATATCCTAAGACCCAATGTAAACTGCTTGGGTTAGGGAATCCTTGCTGCAAAGTAGACTAGGTATGTCACATTTCTATCCTACTGGGGAGAGTAATTTCAGACATGATATCTGTGACTAAGACAAACTTTTGAACCTTTGTATTAAAAATACGAAACCCATCACTGAAACCGTGTATATGTATTGTTGTGCATTACACAACAAAATGAAATTCGGTCGTGGATTTATCTATCCAAATTGATAATATTTTAAATGTACCTAGTCCTTAGCGGTGAATAACGTGACTACCCAGAATCAAAACAAAGTAATATTGGTTAGTTGTGTTTACACCAGAAATAAGTTCCATATGATACTTTTAGTACATGGTACCAAAGGTCATATACAGGAAACGTTTATTTTCTCAAGTGGAATATTTCAAATTTTGTTCCATAAAGAAATGTAAGACAGTATTTGTCCTATTTAAACTTTAAATATGCTTTTACTTTGTTTCTTAAATTGTAATTCGAGTCAGAACAACATAGGCGCCATATTCAAATTATAAAAACCACGGGATTTCAGGTAAATTAGTTCACGCTGGTTAAAAAATCAAAGGTCACATAAAATAAGGATAAAAATGGAACTGATTTCGTAATTTTGAGAGATTATGCATTCATAATAAGGAAGAAAGTTTAATCTGGTATTATACGTTCTAGAAGAACAAATAGGCCTACTCTTACGATCAGAGTTTTCGATATTCAGCTTTTTCGTAATGTTTGTTTTGGTCTTTTGAAATACACGTGATTTCTTCTAAACCCCTAGGAAACTTATACATACTGGAGAGGGTGCGAGAGGGGTGATATAGACAGTAAATACGGTTCATATAATTCAATCCTGATTGCAAAATCTATTAATAGTATTAAGAGATTATTCGGCAACCTTGGTCGTTTTGCTGGACGTTATTTTTATTTGTACTTACTTAGTAACATTTTGGTACTCATAAGTACTAAGATATAAACCAGCTAAATCATCTTTCAGTGGACCAACAAATCTCATCTCAACATAATATTCTTTATTCTCTTCCATATTATCCTTCAAATGTATAATCAGGAACTGTCGTTTTGTGTCTATGGTCCAAGAAGAGATTGCTGGTACGGCACCCATGTCTTGCCGTCCAAACTTCATGGAGCCATCGGTGATATTCAGTTTGTTAATATGTAGGGTGATATTTCTGCTTGCTTCAATACATTTCATGTAAATTCTAACATAACCATCGAATGTAAATGTTTCCGGTTTATTATTGTACATGTTTGGTTGCAGTTCTACATCATAATGAATGGGTTCCATGTGTAGTGGTAATCTAACGTCTATTTTATCAGGTTTCATAGTCGTCCCTGTCCCTCCAGGCCTCATCGTAGTTTCCATTATATCTTTCGGACATTTCATACCTGTAACATGTAATAATGAATTAGTATGGTAGTCATTTAATATTTCAGCCCGAAACGTCGTTGTATGTACAATTCACATATGGTTTGACTCTATTCATTTGGGCAATCCTGTCGGAACCTGTGCTACCGATCTACCACTCATTTTTATTTCTTTACCGATTACCCCAGTATCCTAGTGATCCTGATAGGACGAACCTAAGGGAGTATCCAATCCTTGTACACACACAACTATTATTTGGACGAACTCAAAACTATATCATTTCAGTAGAGTAATTAAGCTACAAACTTGACTGTAAATGGTTTCCAATTGCACGAGGGATCAAGTCGACCTTGGCGTCTGGAAGAGGGCAACCTCTGAGCTAGCTTCCAGAATAGTGGTTTCAACCGTTTTCAGTTCGCACACCCCAGAAAGGCAGGGATCCCCAATTATTTCTCCAGTAACATTTGTTCCGACACCATAGTCTAACACCCTAGGAGGAACTTGGTTTCTTGTAGAATATGAACAATTGAAGGATTCAGTAAAACATATCACAACGAATATTGCTTACTAACAAAACAAGACCAAATCTTCAACCTTAACGATCCGAGTCTTCGGCCATCCAGTTTATTGCAGTGGAAAATAGTCAACAGTAGACAATTTTCCGATAGAACTGGAATATGACATATTCATGAGATTCAATGAAAAAAATAGTGCGCGTCACTGTAATATATTGAATGCTTTGTTGTATTTGAATACTGAATAAAAAGTAGCCTACACTTCGACGCAACGACCATGCCTGCCTATCATTTAGAATGATTTGGTTTAATATACTTTTGTTATATTAAATTACGACCATAATATTTTTATTTACGAATATAGTTTAAATATTAGTAGAACATCGGGTAGGTAATTCCTTTGTAAAAGATTTCATGCCGATGTTTTTAAATAAACTCGTTAAACTCTGAATCCGAATCTAATTTTCATTTAGATCTATGTTAAATATCAACCAAATATCAGCAAGCAAAGACATAAAAGATAAAATAAGAGGTTTCAGTATAATGGTCAAGCACTCGGCGAGGATAACGCCCATTGAGAGGCTATTAAATGTGTTTTGTTTCTCATAATTCCTCAGTACCGAGTTTATTTAGTATGTTTTATTTGAAAACAAGGGGAGATATGAAAGATTAGTAGATATTGAAATAATATATGACGCAGGGAAATTTACATGTCATTACTTCAATAGAAAAAGGCAATCTTACGATCTGATACCTGAGACGATTTCCTATAAGACAATGAGCGGTATACATAATCATAAAATTTTATTCTGGATAGTTATAATGGTGCAAGCCAATATCTGCAGAGAGAAGCACAGTCGAATTGATATTCTATTTTTCAGCGAATGGAAATCTTAGATATAAGAATGCTTTGAAATTTACGCGTCTTTTCTTCAGTTTTATAAAAGAATAAGGTTATTGTTTTCCTTGACCTTCTAAATCACAAGTTTAAACAAACGTTACAGAATAAATATTTCTTTAATACCGTTTTACATTCAGTATATATATAGACTATAATACTGTTTACATTTTCAAACCGTGTGTATACAACTTTAGGATATAGTGTGTATACTAATTTGCATATTCTTTCTTTATGATATTTATACGAGTCTATTTACTCTTACACGTGTGGTAGCCTTGAGAAAGTTTAGACACTTTTGGGGTTTATTTGGGTCTTGAATATATTTAGCAGTCTTCATAAGAATTAGGACATCCCTTCAACGAATTAGATATTTTATCTTCAATGGTTTCTCCGTCTATTGTATGCCTTTTTGACAAAGTCATACATTCTAATGAAAATGCCCTGACGATAAAATAATCTAGGCGAAAAACTCTGAGCTTATTGACTACAAAAAATATAATAATTCACAAACGCCTCGAAGCAGTCAAAATATGATAACAAAGTACGAATGTTCAAAATTCCATCATAGCCCACACATTTGTTCACTTCAAACTAAATTTGAAGAGTTTTTACTCAATCAAGGACAATAACTCCAAAATCTATAATCAAATTAATAACAAATTCGGATTTTTGACTGAGCATCGATAAAATTATATATTATAGGCCTGTTATACATAGCAAGTTTCATTTAGGTTGGATACAAACTATAGTCTCTATTGTGACTTCAAGCCAAATTTGACCCACCGACGGACAGTGTCAGTCAACGTCAATATACAATATTCGTCTTTATTTTCATGTGGGCGTATAAAATAATTTATAAAAGAAGAGATGAGTCCTCAATGTCATTTTCAAATACTGATGGCCACGCCATATATATTGTCGAGGGTAATTTGTTCGAGTTGTTACCATTTCTCATTTCTAAGACCAGGGTAAGATTCCATGGTGATTGTGCCCTATTAATGTAGAGAGATTTGATATCTCTATAATGAATATTTGCCGTTTTTGTGGTAATAAATGTCATTCTTAAATGTCCAAAGAGGCGATCAGTTCATTGCTGTCGTTGAAAACATCCTTGTTTTGATATCTGCAAGGTCGAAATACGCCCCTTTTCTCTGTCTTTTATCTACTGAGAGAATATATGCTGAATAGGTATGAATACAACTTGTCACGTCTCAATTCATGACTTTACTTACTTGTCAGTATCCTATTATATCAAGTGTATATTATTGAAAACATTTCTGTGTATAAAACCTGAAGTGAAATGGCCCAATAAGTCGCATTATTATATCATTTGCAGACAGTGTCATTTTCGGTGGTTGATTTGGTCTTGAATATATATGTAAATAGTCGTAAAAAGTACTTGAAATGCAAAAAAACGCGTCAGGAGTCGTCATTTTAACTTTCTAATGAAAATAATTCTGTACAGTGAGCAGTTTTTATAAAATGTTTTATATTGTATTAAAATGCATGATAACGACACACTACGTAGAGAACGATTTAACTCAAAAAATATTACCGGTTAGTGCCGGTTAGTGTAAAATTCCCAAAGCCGAAAAGCGTCCAAAAGCGCCATACAGCAAAAAAGACGTCTGGATAATCAAAACTACTGGTAGGATAAAAAAAAAATTGAATTTTCGGTGAAGGAAACGAGAAACGAAGAAAAGGAGACGTTTTATATGATTTACTTTTTTTATTGAATGTTCTCTAATACTGTTAGAGTGCGGTTACGAAATTAATTTGTAGGACCACAGATTGTCATCCAGTGTTCTAGAAGCGGAAAATATTGAAGATTTAGTGCCACAAGTTAGAAGTAAAATAATAAACCTAACATAAAATTTTTTAATCTTATAATACAGAAAACTTCATTTAATTGATATTTCTGTTTTCCTGCTAGGGAGTGAAATTTAGAAACGGAAATAAACTTGTTAATTTTCATTTTAAACGTTTTACAAGAAACCCCTTTGAGATTTAATTGATAGCTATTTGTTTACATTAGAAACAAGAGTAATTTCAGTTTGTTTTGTAGCGTATTTATATGGGTATTACAAACCGGATTCGAACAATAACTTGGCCTATCGTCTATTTCATTTTCTTTATAGAATTTAAAAATGCTCCCTCTTGGAATGAACATTTCACAAGTCTTAAGCTTGGTCAGTAAGGGTATAATTATATTTATCAATGGACGTACCTAGTGTCATAACTAACAACACATTCCTTGTTTATTACGTAATTATAGAAAAATGCTGAAAGGAGTTTTTCAATTATTTTATGTATGAGTGCTTAGTTTGAGTGCTCGAATTCCGAGTTCTTCATGATCGAAATCTGAGAGCTTCATGATTGAATTTTGAGACTTAATGATTTAATTATGAGATCTTCATGATTGAATTATGAGAGCTTCATGATTGAATTATGAGAACTTCATGAAAGAATTATGAGACCTTCATGATTGAATTTTGAGAGTTTCATTATTGAAGTATGAGAGCTTCATGATTGAATTTTGAGATCTCCATGATTGAATTTTGAGATCTTCGTGGTTGAATTATGAGATCTTCATGATTGAATTATGAGAGCTTCGTGATTGAATTTTGAGAGCTTTATGATAGAATTATGAAAACTTCATGATAGAATTATGAGAGCTTCATGATTGAATTTTGAGATCTTCATGATTGAATTATGAGAGCTTCATGATTGAATTTTGAGATCTTCATGATTGAATTGTGAGAACTTCATGATTGAAGTATGAGAGCTTCATGATTGATGTATGAGAGCTTTATGATTGCATTTTGAGATCTTCATGATGAATTATGAGATCTTCATCATTGAATTTGCCTGTATCTGGTATCGAACGAAATTAATTTTTAAGAATGGACTGAAAAGTCATCTGTTTAGAAATGAAACAAAATATCAAAATCGTTTTAAAATAGAAATTAGGTTAGGTTATCCGTCAATAGGCTTATAACATGAACATGAGTTAATGAATATGAAGACAAAGTCTACACTAAGATGGGCTTTGACATATAATGTTTCATGAATTACATGGTCAAATAAAAATGTAAATTGAAATGAGTAATTTTGGTACGGTAAAGATATTAATTAGAGATAACATGTCGCTGTGAATGACATAGACTATTTATATTTGGTAGAGTAATTTACCATTGTGTCGTATCTCAGAACTATGTATCATCTTAAATCTTTCATTTGATATTTTTAGTTTGCCACGTTTAAAAAAAAATATATATTTCTGGGGCTATGTAGCAACCATTCTTATTCCATGTGATTTCGGTAGTGGCCAGTTTTCGTAATAAGACTCAAAATATGACTCTTTACAACCAAAAACATGACCTTTTGCCGAATACTTTAATTTTGAAATAATTCGTGAAATTGCAATACATAATTAAGGCATGTTGTTTTTATTTCCCTGAAACTAGAAATAGTCTGGTGAGGTGGTTTTACAAACCAGCAAACCGGTAAGATGCACCACGCGTAATATAACTAAATGGAAGTTTAAAGTAATATTCTTTTAACTCATTTTTTGCTCTAAAACTAAAAAAAAGTTCATCGTTTAGCTTTTTAACAATTTTATAAATGTACATAGACGAAGGGTACTTTAAATAATCGGTTTGCCTATTAAACACAGGTTTTACATACTTGAAGTTCGATATTAGAATTGTGCCACCCCACTGTGCATAAATATTGACGATTTGCGTGGTAAGAAAATTTTGATAACACTATATCCTTATAACACTGAAGCGTTACTTCTGGTAAGTAAGGAAACAATGACTGATACTGAATGACCTCTGACCTATTAATACCTGTTATGCTTTATATGGTATTTGAAATGGATCAACAAAAGTCATCATCAATGGGATTACAGATTATTGTAACAAATCTATTAAATATCAATAAGTTTTGATAACCTTAAAATGTGACATATCATCTTTAAAAAAGCATTTATAGATTCAATTAGTTATTATGATTCGTTTTAAAACGTATATTGAAATAGCCTCGTCGGTCTATTGGTGGATTCGCCCATCCGTTAACATTTGGCTTGTGCATACTCTACTGACTCTACAGGCTATCATTCTTAACATATTCTTTAAATATTTAATTTATTGGTTCATGTCATTAAATTGATCGATATTGATTTTTGTGATGATCTAACAATATTTCGCCAAAATATAGTGTCCGACTTGACGTAACACTCTTATCAGCTATATTATGTAGCATGCGCTCTCTCTATAGACTACAATACTTTACAGATTATTTTGATTTTATATGTATTTTGTAGGTCGTTTTCATTACGAAGATGATCCTTATAGATAATTGTAATGATCGGATAAATTTACACTGAAATATCGTTTCCCACTTATCATAATGTGAGACTTAGCATTTAGCTATATTGTACAACTCATGCTCACTTTTCATTATTCAAAATCAATGTTGGCGATAGGGGTATATTACCTTGCCTGTCAAGCTATCTTTATTCCATTGAATACAAACCCTTTGGATGCGATATTCCTAACGTGTCAATTATGAAGCTAACATTATTTATGCCAGTTGGTTAACATAAAATACGTCTTTCAGCCTAAATACCTAATGTATTCATGAGCTTATGGAAAATGAAAATGTATAGGTCGAGTCCTCATCTTTCGTCCAATGAAAAAAATATTGCGAAAAAAAAAAAAAAATTTCACGATTATCAAGTAATTATTTACTTTAATCTAATCATATGCATCTCTTCTTTTTAAAATAAAATTCGATAAAAAATTTCTATTGAAGGCGGCTAGTGAATCGTGCAATGTAAAGAAAAGAGAAATTCATATTATGTGCCACCTCATATTCACATATCTTTCCTTTCATTTGGTGAAATATGTACAGGGCTATGCTATTCTTTGTAAATACAATAGCAATGTCATTTAAAACCCAATGCAGCAAGATCACACAAAGCGTGCTCGGGATATTTAATATGTTTCCATTTCCTAATAGATCAAGCGCCGGTTCATATGAGACAATAAATTGTCTCTGTGTGCTACAGGATGTGCAGTTGCAAATGTAACGCAATATTGCACATTGAATGGCGCTCCACGCCAGTAACAGAGTCGGAAAAGTAATAAGACGTAAACTCCATTTCAGCAAATCAGCGCTACGGGGGGTCAACCCACTAAAGATTACACAAAAAAACGAGCTTCTAAATTTTGTCATGAATATCGTGTAGATCATTTGTATGTAAACTTTTTATATCCGAAATGAACATTACAACAATTTGAATTTCTTGTGGAATGTAGCATTAATCAAGACTATCTGCTTACCTATTAACCTTAATAAAAAAAATTGTCCCGATCTGGTTTGGTTTTAAAAAAATTATCGAGCTTTACAACGTATTTTATCTTTTCTGCACATTAAAACTATGTCACATTTTTTATGTTAGGTTTTAAATAATGGTTCGTTGGTTTTATGAAATATAACTGCTATAATTGTATTGTATTCTGGTGTATTATAACAACATGTTTATATTTCATATATAATACCTTTCTTTTATAAAGCAACGAAAAACATTCAGTCTAGCATATTCTCATCGTATTTTAAACCCAAATTTTTGTAACCAAAATACCTGTCCCTATATAACTGTGGTCATATGAACTTGTGCACATATTACCGGTGACAAATTCTCTTCTGATAAAGTTACCGTGCACCTGGAGATAATGCCAATTATACGTCTACTAAACGTATACTAAATCGACCTTGTGAAAAAAGTTAAACAAATCCGGAGTTTTAAGCGAAATTATTATATCTTCAAGAACTTCAGATCCTAAAATCAAGCGCACCAACTGAAAATTGTAAATGTGATCATTTTATCTTGTAGTTAACCCGCGACCATCTCATTCTGCAGTTGGAAGATTGTGCCTATACCTATATGGCCTAAGGCCGATCTGATCAATCGTCAAATTAGTTTGTTCTTGGCGAATACGAATAAATGCAGTATTAACATCAATAAAATGTTTATTTGATGCACAGTGGAGGACGAAAAACCCTTGGCAGTTAGAAGTGTCAAGGTTACTAAATGATGTCTCACATTTTTTTCTCTAACGGTATAACTGTCACGTAAAAACGCCGTCTGTTTTGTCGTGTAAATAATCTTGAAACAATAGAGTTAGTTAGCAGTTAAGATTTATATTACAAACTTCAAATGTTACGAACCATGTTTTTATCATATACCAGATTTCAAACTGTAACAATAGAAACACATACTTAGGCTAATAACAATTAAAGTTAAACTATATTTGAAACATTTAGAAAATGGGTTAAAATGATAACTTACATATTTCTGTATTGCCTTCACCCGCCCAGTTCTTGCATTCAGTAATTCGGTCAGCAACGGGAACATTATTTCCATTAGATTCTGTTTGCGGACACTTACAAATAATTTCTTTACCATTTCCAGCAAAATGCACAATAAGTCCAATAACAACAGCAATTAACACGCCCAATAATAACAAAATAAATGCTTTAGCAGTCGATACATGGAATCCTCCATTAGATTTTCCAGAATTGGAACTTAATTCTGTATTACTACTATATTTATTCATGTCATTAAATTCAATCCGCTCTGTGGATGACATGGTGTACACAAGGGCTGATTTGTCGCCGTAAATATTTCAATACCTGAATATACTATTTACCATAATCTACACATTTAACCCTTTCGGCGACGTCCATTGGTTATAGAAAGGGAAACAGGGGTCAAAACAATGTCGAGGTTACGATCTCAAGTTGACAATTATTTTCAGCTGTTTAAACTACTACCAACATGTGTAAAGATTTTTCTTGAAAACTAACTATTTCTATTATTTCAACAAAGACAAGTAACTTTTCGTTAACACGCGAAATTTATCATCTAAAAATCTACCTAAATATTATCATTGGACTAATCCATTTATTCATTTCTTACAGGTATCGACCAAAACTTTAATTGGTTTTAAATTTTAAAAAGTTTACAATTTTGAATGCATTTCACAACATAGAACTTGAAATGGGTATTCCAATGTATTTTACAGATAGTGTCTTTTGCTTTATATTAGACTCTTCACTGTTAACTTAAAAATGGAATCTAGGGCAAAATATCCAGTTTCTGCATTACTGAAATAACAAGGTCCAAAAAAAGTCTCCCTGCTCTACACCCTTTTATGCCTTCCAGTTTTTTGGTATTCGACACCCTTGTACAAATGAAGAATTCATAATTGTATACACATAACTATCAAATTCTAATAATAAGTACGTGATTGCTTATTATATTCATCAAAAATTGAAACTTAAGGTTGTATAAGTTTAAGCTGACAGGTAAATACAGTACAACAGTTCAAGTGTTACTTGATATTACGTAGAATTCTGTACGAGTAAAGGATACGCAAAATAGATTTTTTTTTCTATTTAATTGTCATAAGTGGAGACACATAAAATTTCATTTGAAAACATAACCTAGGTAGAGCAATAAATAATCACAATTTGAAAAAAATTATTGCATAAAAGCTTTATAGAGTATATAGGTCTATTGGTTGAACCATGTTTTGGTAAATTTATAAGGTACATTAGTAATAATTTGATTGAGATTGTAGACCTATGTATTGCCTCATATTTTGATATTTCAAAATAGCCCCGCCATACTTGATTAAATATGTCCACGCCCTATGAATTCAAATTTATATGAAGCTAACCCTGCTTTTCCTGGTCTGATTTTGAAAGAAAAACGGCGGAAGACACCACAATATGACGATAAAAGTTCTTATCTCGTCACATTTTGCCTTCACAAAAGAGATTCGTTTCAGTTCTAGGCTCGACTCCAGAAAACTGTAAGTTGCGCAATAATGTTCAGTACAGTGGAAAGTGGGTCGCCTATCAATTGGTTTAAAATGTCTCTGCCAAACGTATACCAAGTTAACAAACCAATCGCAGTCTTATCGGGTGTCCTCTTGACAAATTGAAGAAAAGCTCTCCACAACATTCTTTATCAGCATTACAGAAGCTCCTTAATAGGCTTAATCCATGCTTATCCTGAATGTTCTTAGCGGGTGTAGCACATTTCCTTGATTAATCCTGCTGATAATCTATGGATTAAGGAAATTGAGTGGAATAATGATATGGTAGTCTTTTTGTATTTGTACAAGGTTAAACCGAATCTATACTTTATATGAACACTATATTGTATTATGCATTTCTAATAGAAGAAGAAAAGACGATTAAAAGGCTCAATTTCGAGGGTAAGATGTGGAACCCTGTTACTGATTAGCTGAGACAAAGTTACGGTTAAACGGATGGCGAACATGACCAATTAATCTCAGAGAGGAGTAATAAATGATGTTGAAATGGAAGAATACAAATTCCCAGTTCCAATCTATAATA
Organism: Nipponacmea schrenckii; assembly: GCA_030562195.1. NCBI lineage: Eukaryota > Metazoa > Mollusca > Gastropoda > Lottiidae > Nipponacmea > Nipponacmea schrenckii. The sequence continues at coordinate 6,368,029 of JAUJPP010000007.1, read as the reverse complement.
TATCATAAATTTGTCGACTTACTAATATATCCCTGTCACAATTTTATTCAGATTCTGATTGTTCAAAATATTACTTCCTCATTTTTAGAATTTAATATTGTAATTTACTTAAATAAAACTGAGTTTCCGCACGTCATACTCGTCTTTGTCTGATACTGATAGTTTGGAATATTAATGGTTTTTAAATTGTACCATGAAGTAAAGAGTGTTTAAAGGCACTTTTTTTTCATGGTCTTAGGTGAATAAAGATATTTGAAGGTGATACATAATATTCCACAGATCCTAAATATAATAGCGTAATATAATGAGTAATAGAGTTATAAAAATGTAGTTGAAATGCCCGGAGTTCCCCCGGACAAATATTCGATATATCTAATACCGCCCCTGGATTTTCGGGTGACTTTTGCAAAAAATATTTTTGCAATCGCATATATCCGGACAACACACGGATCCGCTAAGGAATAGACTTAAGCTGGGTTTATACTTTTACGCCATCAAACGCCGTTAAACGCCATAAACCCACCTTTACTCCCGATTTGTTCCGGGTGGAAAAATAATCCAGCGTAGTTAAGGACGACAACCAGAACCCTTCGGCACAGAAACTATCCCGGAGGGGACGATATAAAGGAACAGACAAGGTGTAGACCCGGACGACAAGAAGTCGAGACTCGGATTAAAACCTTCTTCGGTAAAACTAAGAACGACACGAAATTATTTGACATTTGGATTTTTTCATTCTTCCAGGAAGTAGCCACGGACCAGAAATGAGACAGGGGATACTCCGTGAGCAAAGTCCGGACATTGGGGACTTGAGCTTTTAATAGTATAACGTGTAGATAAATACTTTAAGGGATTGTAAAGAGATCTTCTAAAATTCAATTAGATGTCCACTAAAACTAAGTAGGTGTCGCGAAGGACATGTAGTTATATGTGAAAGAGCTTTGCCATTAACACTTGGTTTTCAATCCCTTTAAAAGGATACTGCGTCTTTGCATGAACATTTGTGGCAGCAGGTATATTTACTGATGAATTGAGCTCTTATTGACCAATTTTAAAATTTTCTGTTCATTCTAAGACCTATTATCCCTTTAAGTCTAAAGAAGACCTTGAACAATTTTAAGCCTTATCTTGAGAATACACATGGGAATGGATTGAAAGAAAACAGAGAATAAAAACTCGAGAGATATAGAGACATGGTAAGTAACTATATATGATTATATGATAAGGTAAGTGGTGATTTGTCAATCTCGATTCAATGAGGCGAAAATTAGCTTAAGATAAACAAACTAACCCGTGCTACCCTCATTATTTTCTACGTGTAACATCTTTTCTTATCTCCTTCATTACAGGAGGTCTACTATTGTTCTTTTCCCCCTGTAATGATGAAACCAAAAGTTCAATCAGGGGTTAGACCTAGAGGTGTTTAAAGTTTAAACTATTCTGACTAATTATGGACTAAAGAATGTCACATCACAATTCTCCTTCTTCTCAATGTTTTTATGTTTCAATATTTTAATATCTATTTGAATTTGAAGCCATTATCTAGACTGTTATTTTACTATTGTAATACTGCCTTCAGTAATAGATAAACAAACCCAGACTTGACAACACCTTCATATAAACATTATTTTTTGCCATTTATACGGAATGTTGATGTTGATTTATCCATCAAATTAGCCCTCTAGTCGACATTACTTATATGTATACAATTTGACCTCAAATGAAGCGAAGGGAGTCTTACGTCCTACTCTTCTGCATATTATGGACTAATGAAGACGGGCAACACCATCCAGGATGCAATGAGGGAAATCTTGCAAGAACAGCGGCATAAGTCTACTCTTTTACGATTTCAAACTTTCGAGGGATCTTTGAGGCGCACCTCCGTAAAACACACGGGGCCTTGGTTCATTTCTCATTCGAAAGACCAAACACTTTTTCCATGAAAATGGTCATCCAACCTGGCGCAGTTGACATGAATAATATGCTTATCGAGAAAATATAATCCGATAAATCCAATAAGACAAATAATTATCCATAAAAATGATAATTGAAAAATCGTTTTTCAATAATTACTCAGTTTTTCAGATTTTACACGGATTCTGTTACTTTATGACAGGTAAGATCGCTGATGAATATACACATATTAACCATTCTAATTTGATGTCCGAAATTTTCATTTCTTTTAGATGTGAAATGTTGGTGCGGAAGATTTATTGAAAATGTTCTTTTTACCGTACATATGTTGATGTAGATATCCGACAGTGTTCTACTTCATCATTTACTGATATTTTGAGGAGAAAATAATTATTTGTCAGGCTATGCAACATATTGGAAATATCTCAACGAGATTTTTGACAAAAGTTATAGAAGGTTTAATACTCCATATCCTTTTTAACTACAATAGGCAGTAGGCCAAGTGTAATGCTGTTATTTAACTAGGTTTGTAGATTTATATACAATATCATTTAAAAATTTTCTTTGGTAATTGCAACTGTAGATAAGGGGCAATTACTCTGAAAACAGATTTTCAAATATCGCTTGGCTTGGTGGCTTTTTTCAAAAATCCACCTCAGACTTTAAAAATACAAAAAAAACAAACCTCAAAATTGTTGTATTACTACATATATTATTTTTAGACAAATTTCAAAACCTTCAAATATTTTTCAATTGTTTCATAATGATATTGTATCCATCGAATGTTAAACTGAATTTTTTCTGTGGCTTGATGGAAGACAGTCTCAGTATTTCCTAAATCAGGATGTGAGAATAAGAAATCTTCAACCTGTAATGTATAAAAGATTGATATAAATAGGATATCATCATTGCTTCACTGAAATAAAATATGAACAAGCATGTGGTTATCAACATTATCTACGTCATAATTCATTGTATACAAACATACCAATAATATGAAAAAAATACTTCTTGGCAAAGTTCATATTGAGAACCTTCATGGAAACATGATGTTCCCAAAGAAAAGTAATTTCTAACACTGCAGATTTTTAACTTTTGAAAATACGCACCGATACTTGATACAAAATATATTTGGTGGGTGTCGCTATCGGCGAAACGTATTCTTATCCTTGGTTCTAAATGTTATTTTCATCAGAATGAGAAGAAAGAAAAAGGATTTAAACTATACTTACATTATCTAGTTCTCTGATTGTTTTCATTCCACTTGTTATAATTGATATGGTTTTAGCAAACATTGGCGATCCATTATATCTACAATAAATAAGTCAAAAACAAATTTCTCTCAAATAACAGAACACAAGTTTATTGTAATATACTTCTGGGTTTGAAATACATTGTACACAAAGTTTCAACAATTTACATTGTCATAAAAATTAATGTCGCATAAGGTTTAAAGGTTCTTATCTATCATTTTGAAGGAAAGAAAGAGAAATCAATGGATTAATGTAGAATCAAAGTTGCTGTAAACTGTAATATGGAGCCAATGGTGGCAAAATGATGAAAATACTTGTAGTGTTCATAAATAGATATTCAAAGGAAGACTGTCGTGCTTAACATCTCTGCTTTATCAAATGATTAAACTGAAAATAGCTATCCGTATGACTAATAAGCCTTTTATTTGTCAAATGTTATAATTAATAACGTCAAAGCTTGCAGCACTAACTAAGTTGTTTATTGTTTCAAAATTGATCCATGTCAGTCTCTCCTTTTTGAAGGTATCATCTGGACAATGACGGAATCATAGATACGGACGGGATTGATGAACCTAAGCTTGCAACTGTCTAACTCAATGATAATTCCTTATCTGGGCGCACTTACAAAAATAATAAAATATGTCACTTACCTTTTGAAAATCTGGTTCCAATGTTTGGTGATAAATTCCCATACCAAATTTCTATTAGCTGAGAAAGAGGCAATATGCGTGAAAACCTTTAAAGTGTCCGACTTATGAATATGTCTATTCTCCAAAGCTGCGGCTAAGTATCTAGTAAAGAAGAATTAAATTCAGAAAACAAATATAACATGCCAGATTAAAAGTGCTTTTATTGCAAAAGAAATGCTATGTTATTTACTGTAGGCATTTTTTTTTCTTTAGTACGGGCTCTACTCTCAAAATAATAATGTTCATCGACCGCGTAAATTTGAGGTCACCTGAGCGAACAGATGACTAAAAAATCGTATTTGCTATTATTTGCTAGAATATTATATTAATAACAAAATCTCATTGTCAAACTAAGTAGTCGGGACATGTAGTGGTCGATTTCTCGATAAGGCCGATTTGATCATGTAATCTACGATGAATCCAACGCATATTGTAATATGACAACTAGATATTACAATATCAAGTACCATCTGCAGTTTATACCAACTTTATATAGCGATTTGAACAAATAAGTTTTTTCTCCTTGGCATCTTTAGTTACATTGTACTGTAAAATCTTCCGACCAACATTTGTCTAAAATATGTATATATTTATAATAATGCATACCTTCCTAATAACCATTGATTTTCCGTACAAGCCATAGCAGTTAACAACAAGTTTTTCTCCGATTCGGATTTAGACGATTTATACTGATTAAAAGCAAACTGATATTCTTTCATTTTACCATGTTTCACTGCTGTACAATAAATTGCGGATTTTAGATCTGGATCAATCCTGGAATGTATTAAACTAATATTTATGAGCAAACGGAAACATACTAAAAAATAAGATGGTAACGTTGAATTTGCTCAGAGACTGGTTGGGAGATAGTGGCTGGACAAATGCTTTGTAACTGACAGACATTGCAAGTTTAGGCACAGCAGACAGTTTCATACATGCCAGCCATGTCACCAAAATATTCCATCTCCATTAGGTTCTTGAGCAGCTATTGGACTTGCTGGCAATCAAGGAACACTCTAATATCTATAGCTTTAGGTCTTCTGAGCCCGATTTCAGAGTGCTGCTTACCAGTAAGTTCTAACTGTGGGTTGAACCTAAGCTGGTTAGCTAGGTCTCACTTGTTGACAAGATAACAAGTCGTCTATCTTGCGTGTTCATAATGGATTTGCAAAGTCACACTCCCTAAGTGTCAAAATAGATGCATTTTTATAATCACTTTTGTCCTAGTTTGACATTGACCTGGACCTAATTGCAAATCCCCGAGTTCTGGCGATCTTAAAATTAAAAGTATTACCATATGAAATGGTACTTTTAACTCTTTCTTGGCGAGTTTGTACATAAGATCATGCAGACTAACGGCAATTTGGGAATTTATCATTTAACTTCCCAATCTGAGAGTGACTCGTCTGGTCTAAGCTAACTTGAAGCTTTTTAAAATTGAAAAGGTTGAAAAAATTTATATTTCTAGGTTTTTTTTTTATATCATTGAACATTATGTAGCAGTATACTACATTGTGCAATAGCTAACTTGAAAAGCATGAATCCAAGGACCATATCAGAATTACTAGAGTTATTATATCAACTGATAACAATGTCACAAAGTCCCAGACAATATAATAATATAAACCATAGCGTGAATGGCATTAAACAATATTTCGAAACGGAACAATATGAGAAAGAAAACAACATAACCAAAAACCCACATGCACTTTAGCATCCCAGAACAGTTTAATACAGTCTGGTTAGGACAAAAACAATATTCCTGTCGAACCGGTAGCAATTTTTCCTAGTTAAAGGGAGGTAACTAATTTTCAATGCGAGGGTACTATCATTTTCAATGTGACACATAATTTATGACAAAATATTTTAGTTTGAAAGAAAGCATATTCATCAAACCATTTCGCTTTGTGATTAATGTAGGAAGTGGAAATCGGTTTAAACTAAAAGCAATTTAATTCTTTATAATGTATTATATTTCTTGAATTCATCAATTTATAAATTTTATAGATTTCTTGGTCAAAAGAGGTTGTTGGATGTTGGATATTGGAAAAGGAAGAGCATCTACTTCTCCAAAAGGTATCCCTGTTCCTGGGATGTTCTCCAGGTGACATAAAACTTGCTCTTGACCTAATAATTCACTATTAGCAGCAAGTAGAGCAAAAATAACACAGATATGACTGGAACATCACGGTTAGCTTTTACCGAGCACTATAGTAAAGATTTGTTATAGATATTCTAAAAACATCACCTTATTGCCTACCTGTAATTTTTTGGATCCTTCATCCACATTTTAAAGAGATATTTTGAAGTAAGGATACACTCTTGAAGACCATATTTACATGCTGTTAATATCACTGATGATCGTAGCAATCTGAAACAACGTTCAACAAATTGAAATTTGGGTTTTATGTTACCTAATACTGCCACCATTTCACTTCAATTACAGGCTATAACTGAAACTTAAAATAAAGATCTCTGTGATCATTCTTTCAAAACATGTACGAATTAACACATATTTATTTGTCTAAAGTTCAAGAAAGAAATAATACAAAGATAGTCTTTGATAAATCTCAATATTACGATCCAATAAAAATCAGAAGACCTACTTTAGTAAATGAGAGGACCCTGAATTGTCTTTGGTCAGTACATTAAACGACGATTTGACTTGAGAAACTACATACTCCTACAATAAATATTTATTTTATGTTTTAATAAAACTGATGTTTATTAAGAATATTACGGGCTCCTAAAGATAATTGATATGTTGCAAGAGTCTATTCCTACAATAAATTTTGTATTTTAATGTTTTAATAAAATTACTTTATTTGGTTTTAATGCCGTAAATAATTAACCCTATCAAGCGAAAGTGAAATTTTTGGAAAATGTCAAGACCCGTTTTTGTGCCTTAAGGAAAAAATATTCATTTCTCTATAAAATGTAGGGCTTTCAAAATAGGGTTTAATGCGTAATTTGTTACAGCATTATTCCAAGGTTTTTTCTTAATATAGCAGTGTCCCAAAATCAACGTTTTTGTGCCATTTAAAAGGAAATATATTTCTCCTTTATATAATGTATTATATGAGGGGAATTTAAATCCAACATATCCCTCTAAAATTGAATGCAAGAAGCATTTTTGGACATCGATTAAAATTTTGGGCCAGTGAAAAGTTTGTTCTTTTTTTTAGAATATTCGCTTTTGGTGTCCCAAAAATTGAAAAGTATATTTAGCAAAGAGTAATTTAATGGGAAACAAATTATTAATTTGCAATCCAAGTATTATATAAAATTTACAATTAATGATTAATTTTTTTATAGAGTGGGATATTCATTTCCAAATCTTACTAAACTGGGAATTTAATTGAAGTAAAACCAAATCTGTTTTTTAGTCGTAACGTGGAATAATAGAAAAGTTCTAAAAATTAAGTAAAAAAAGTTCCCAGTTTTTTTATCCAATTAGAAAATTATTATAACAAGTTATATAATCTTAATTTAACACCATTGGAATTAAAAATTAAATAATTCAAATTCATTTTTAATATTTAAAGGCATCAGATAAAAATATACCTATATATGAAATATTTAGTTTTTCCTTTGGTTTTTTTACCCAAATTATGATATGAAAGTGACCAAAATTTTTATTATCAAAATGAAAGTACGAAAAGTTTCTAAAACAATTAGTATGTTTTTTGTTTAAAATAAAAATTTTCCAAAATCTGTATATAATTCACTCTATAAAAACCATATTGTGGAATATTACCTAATATCCAATTACATGAACCGGTATCCGATGTTTCGGCATAGGCATCTTTGATTCGAAATAATTCTACAATGCAAATTAAATATTTTATTGATAGGCGATTTCTTCCAGATACCATCATCGATATCCTTACTACTAGTGAAACTCAATTTTAAAGTTCCTAGACTCATATTATACTAAAAAGATATTAATGCAATAATGAAAACTTGTGACCACCGAAAGCATTAACAACAGTTCTATAAATCTAAAAATATTGAAGCAAACGTGACAGAAACGTTTACTGTGATACTCACTATTTAGTATGTTTTTGGTTACCCAAATTATATCTCCATGATCTTGGTTAAAATATAACTCCTCTTTCGTAGTGAAGGTAAACGGAATCTCCCACCTGTACCTACATGATTTCAACAAATTAAAAAAAAACGTTGGTTTCCACAAATGTCATTTTCTTGTAAGGTGCAACTTTGAAAAGGATCTTTTTATGTAATCTAATTTAGTAATTTTGGAAAAACTTATATATTTTAAACGGGGCTAAAATTTTTAAAATAAGGAAAATATTTAAAAATCTTTTCAAAAAAAATATCTGAAGTGCCATTTCCCTTAAATTTTTGTTAAAGGGAAAACTCTTTAACAAAAATTGTGGTCACTAAATTTCTCAAAAATAAAATCTTGTGGGGGTATTTTTTGGATGTAATTTTTTTAAAGTAAAGGGATTATATTTAGTTGGAATATTACTTGAATTCTGAAGAATACTTCCTGGAATCTCTGACACATGGGTCTTTCAAAAACCTCCTTTGACTGATGACAAATCCAGATGTATCTTGTCTCTTGATTTTAACCACTGGATAGTTCATTTGTAATGTCCATGTATCCATTATATTTTTAACATCAATACGTTTAAACTCTACACTAGCTTCCTGTAAAAAGACTTCAAAAGATTTTTTTCTGAGCTCTTTCTAAGCATATGATACTTGTAACTTATTTGAATTATTTTTTAAGGTTCCCGAAGTTCTTTTAAATTATATTCTTAAATAACGTCATGATGGAACCACAAATATGTTCCTGGGATGACTTGCATAGTGACTAAGGACCTTTCTCTTAAACAACAAGAACCATTGAAAGGGACACAGTCGAATGATTCTTACAATGTAAATTAGCCCACGTACTTCTGTATTGATCCGGATATATTGATATTGCATGTTTTTTTTCAAGAAGCAAAATTGACTGTGATGATATATTAAGCTTGTTAAAAATAGGATATATTGAAAAAAAAAACTTCAAACAATACCTCAGTAAATGCTAACCATAGATCATCATGTGTTGCTGTTTTATAAGCATGTTTTTTCAGGTAGCGCTGAAATAGGAAAAAACATCATTATAGTCTAGTTTATTGACTGTAGAAGTAAGACCCAAACAGACAATGTCTACAAAAGAGAATCTGGAAAATTTATTTGCAAATACAATTTGAAAACAAAGAAACGTGAAGGCTGATATTGTTTCACATGCTACAAAAAAAAAAATACTTCCAATTGTAATAATGTATTAAATATATTTATTATACTACATCAAATTCATTGCATGAATGCATGTGCGAAAGAGTACATTAAAAATCAGGTAACAATTGGATCGCTAAATCCAACTTTACAACAGTTATCAGTATGAAATTTTAGGCACGTTAATACTCCCTTCAAGAAAATCACTACCGCCATGTTTCTTCAAAGATGATTCCTTGCGCATACTTTCAACAATATAAACAAAATGTTATCATCAAACCTGCAGACCACGGCGGAATATATTTTCTCCCAAGAAGAAATTCACCATTCTTATTAACGAAGCTGCCTGAAATTAAGAAAAAATAGACATCAAAGACTAAAGATGACCCGAAAATAGCAAGGATTATAATATTGAAATCGAAAGACGAAAACAATACAGCAAAGTATACTACTACCTTTTTATACGATATATCATCAAACATTTGGTTAATTTGATCGACATTAGATACAGGGTACATTCACCGGATGTGACGTAGTTAAACCATCCATCTCTAAAGCAGAATATACAATATTAAGTACAAACTGGTCGAACTGAAAGAAAGACAAAGAGGTAAAAAGCACACAGAATTATTAAACGACTTAATATTTACGAGATTTTTGAATGTAGACATCATAGGCTGGCAATGATAAGCACCCTCTGTGATATGCTATGGTTTATGCGCTGGTCGGTTTTTGACACGTATAAGTTAGAAACTGTCTACTGTTGTGACAGTCTGAACAAAAAGATGCAACTTTCTGTTCAATGTTCAAGGCATACACGCTCTTAGAAGGAACATAAAATTTTTATTTTCGCTAAAACTTTTATATCCATCCGCGAACCTACCTCGTAATAACTTTGCATCTATAATCAGACAAATCCACAAAATCAAGTAATCAATTATAAAAACGTTTAAAACATCCATTAGACGATTTTCAAATTGCGAGCCTTCGAAATCTGTTGTAATTATAATGGGAAGTAACTCTCACACGGGGTTTTCCAGCATCCCTGACCCCTGCTCTTCAACGTGCATCAGACAATGAACAATATATCAATTCACAAAAGACAAAAAAAGGGCAATTCATTCAATTGAAAATTAAAACTGACACAATTTTTAACGAAAGTTAATCATTGGACAAATTTGTTTGTGTTCACCAAAAAATGATTTCCATAGTGCGCTTGTGCATCGATGGGATTTTGTTTTTGCTGTTTAAGCGTTGATTACATAGACGCTTCTTCTGTCAAACTGAACGGATTACGCTCGCTAACTTTTTTTTTAAAAATTCCGAATATATTTTAATAGTCGCTTTTCAAAATTGATGTATGGGATGTATACTTATTAAGCCAATAGACACTATTTAATCACAAACATTATCCGTAGGACGAGTGCATTCTATGACCGTGTATGCCTTTAAATTGAATCAAAGCTCTTCCTGACGTAACTATATTGAATTTCATACCATCTTCCATTCTGGAAAAAGATAACTAGTACCAATCCATCCAAGGAATTCAGCAAATCCTTCGCTTAACCATAAATCAGTCCACCAGTTCATAGTTACCAGATTACCAAACCACTGTATGAAAAGAATAAACATACTCTTCGCTTTAAATTATTAAAGATACTAATATAATGACGTGCGAATTTAAAAAAAAAAAGAATTGGTAATGATTCCTCTTATCATATTCTTTATTCTGTTAGATATGTCCCAGGCCAAGGGGTTTAATATTGAGTTTCATTGGTTCCAGAATGAAAGTACATGTATTGACAACTTGCCCAATACATTACCTGGTGAGCTATTTCATGTGAAACCAGTACGGCAACGTGTTGTTGCATTCCACTAGATGCTATACTATGGTTTATAAGCATATCTTCAGAACATATAATCAAACCCCAATTTTCCATTCCCTGTGCATCGAAATCGGGAACAGCTATGATATCTACAAAAAGTATTAATCTTTAATAGTATGTATCTTGATTCGTACGAATTCTGGACCGCGTAAAGTAGGAAAATGTCAGGTAAGGGGGCTTGTTAATCTTTAAAAAGTCCGAACTTGAGTAAATCTATTTCCTGGTGAAGAGATGCATGTCAGCATGTATGCAATTAACCACAATTTGAATAAGAGAAAGCAACACCATACGTTTTCTTTTAAAAGCACTTTAGACTGCAAAATTTATATCAATCTCAAACGAAATCGGAAACAATTATAAGGGGGCAAAACATGTATTGTTCAGACTTAAAATGTGAAAATGGAAACGATTTGAACAAGTTACCTTGTTTTGGCAATGGGTATTTGATACCAAAATATCTACCAAAATAATTAGAAATTGCCATTCCTGCTATCAGGGCGAATTTCGCTTTGTCTACACTCCCACGTGTAGTCCATGCTGAAAACTGCAATTAATAATATTAACATATTCTTCTATCAAAATATTTGAGTTCACAGATTTGATTCCAATGACAGTTGCACATTTGTAGATCTGTAACATAGTTGGTTTATTAGTTACGTCGAGCAAAAGGTGGCTGCTCTATTTGTTCGGCTTGTGAAAAACCTATTATTGACCGATAACTAATGCTTCCATATGACCCAGCTGTAATTGTAAATGTGTACGGATAACCCAGGAGAGATCAATGCGAGAAGGTTTAATCAGGTACAAAGGATCCTTAAATGTACACCTACATTATTATCGCTGCAAAATATAATTGATTGTTTCTTTCACTCTTTCTTACAAGGAAAGGACAAGAAATATGCAACGTTCCGAAATTTTAAGAAAATGTTGAATAATTTCAAGACAAACAAATCAGTTCACAAAGTCTTACTGATACCCTATAGCACGGTTGAATACATTATGACTGCTCTATAAGTGTTTCATAATTCGTTTGATTGATTAGGTGGTAACACTAAGAGAATAATAAGGAGGTATACCGTAACATTATCAGGAGTAACAGCTTCCATTCCTTCTTTCTCGCCAACAACCACTGCCAGAAGATGAGGAGACATAACCGGTGTTGATTCGAAAAAGTCAGCCACGAGATTATCTCCCCTTAAAATTTGAAGAAAAGAAACAGTTACAAGTAAAATGGATTTCTCTCGCAAAAGTGTCCTGATTGGGTTGTGGCCCAAAATCCAAAGTTCTGCAGCCTCTACTAGTAATGTGGAAGTGCCTTATCACAAGATGCCATGTCACAATTTTTCAATATTTTTTGGGAAGTCCACAATTTTCCACAACTAGTATTATCTAAGCTACGGCGATTCCAAACATACGTTTATCAAAATGAAACTTACACGTCCATTTGTAGTTCAATTGGCATGTTGGAGAGAGCAGTTACATTGGAACCTCTTATGACAGTTACATTGAAGTGAGCTTTGTATTCCGGTTCATCGAAACTTGGAAATACTGATCTGGCATAAGCTGGCTCGAGTTGGGTTGATGCCATATATCTGAAATAAATAGACATTTATAGGCTAGAAATCCTGATGTCTGGGGTGCTTCAGAAATTCATTTGATTTATATTGTCTTTAATCAACACTAAATGTTTTAGAAATGTATTTTTTGTCCATACCTTGTTTCGTTTCCATATTTATATTTACTATAATAGAAACCAAACAGGTTGTTTGAAAGTTTAGCAGTGTATCTAGTCCAAAAGAAATACTCAGATCCTTTGTGCAAGACATCGTCTAATTTAATGATCATAAACTGTCGCTTAGTATCATAGACTACATCCACGATTGTAGGCGCAGACCCATTATTCGATTCACTGATTTCCATGGTTTTTCTGGAGATCATTAAATTGTTCATATGTAAAGTGATGTTTGAGCTTGGTTCCATACATCGTAATTTGATTTTGACATATCCATCAAAGGTAAATGTTGATGGTTGACCGTTGTAGATGTAAGGCTTTAGAATGATATCGTAGTAAATGGGTTTCAAATGTGACAGGTAATTTGTTAAAAATATCAGATGTTGTTGGAGAAGATCTTGTTGCCAATACACTTGTTCGTCTTCTCAGTTCACTTGGACATGTACTACCTATTGATAAAACAAAATATACAAATCAGCAAGAAGAATGAAAGGTGTCTCCGAAAACCCTTGTGGACAGGCATCCAGAAGACAACGAATTTTAAATAAATAAGACCTTTCGTGACCTTATTGTCAGAGTTCTCTTTCATTTTATCAAATATATAACCTTATAATTCCTTTTTAGAGAGTATACAGTGTAAACAGAGTAAAGGTATACCCACCTAAACGAGCATTTCCATGTGCGAACAAAGTACAAATTCCAAATAAAACCAACAACATTTTGTTTACATTCCAACAAACAGCAAGATTCTTGATTCTTTTTTTTTCAACTACCGAATTCTGTTAAATGAAATATTGACATAAGTAAGTGCCAAAAAGACATAGTAAAACATATTTTAAAATTCATCATGTCATATTTAGACGCGAATCATGAAAACTGAATAAAATATATGATGACTATAAAACTACACAAAATGACACCAAAAAGTTTCTGACGCATTTAAATAATATTTTTATTGTTTACTTAGTGGGACCCCCATTTTAGGAGTACGATGTGTAAGTGAAACGCCTTATACAGAAAAACACAATCTATAAAAAAAAAAGATATTATTTCGGCAATTCTTCCCAATTGTATCTATGTCGTTTTCAAAATCTACACGATCATGAATTTGTTCAAAACATCCTCTTACGTGTGTATATGATCGTATCGTGTTTGGTCAAATGGTTAATAGCTTGAATGTCTTTCCCAATAACTTTGGTCAAACACGTTAGTCAGAAAATATATTAGTGGTAAACTAAAATATTAAAAGATTCAACACCGAAATTATTGTACATAATTATGTAGACAACCTTCATGTAATGAATCGAATCGAATGGACATAGATCCGACACGGTGAATCGAACAGAGATTTGTTGACATAATTTCATTCACATTAAAAACTTGATCAATCATATTGATCATTCTTGAACAAAGACATGCACATCATTGTTTTCAGATCCAGATATTATTAAACCTTCCTCAAAAGAACTGCTGATACTTATGTATAAATAACCAACCTTTAAAGCATGCACGTCCATTTACATGCTGGGGTATTATTCGATTGGTCTCTCTTTTTTCAGTCGTACTTAAAGAGGCATTCCACATATTTTATGTCCGTTTTTTTCTGCTTAATAATGAAAACTTTAAACAAGCGAAATGTATCTGAAAGTTGAAAAAGTTCAACCGTTTATTATTTTGCAACACCAAAGGTATTTTCAAAGTTCATTTAAACGTCATTGTTTTGTTATGTAAGGCCACTACTGCATGATTAAAGAAAAATTAACGAGCACTTGGAGAAAATTATGTCTGCTATGTTTTCTGAAGGTTTGAACTAATAAGATTGAACATGAAAACTAACGATGTATTTGATAACGGAAATGGCCTCTTTAAATTAAAGAAATAATAGCCGTTAGAATACACTCCTACGTCTAATATTTGTGTTTAATATTGACTATTGGTTAAATAACTATGTATCCCACACTTGATGAATTTTCAAAAAGCGAGAATAAAACTTCAAACAGGTTTGCAAGCGACGATTCCATTCTGTTTGGGAATAAAAGCGTCTGGGAAATCAGCGCTAAAACATCCTTGCGGGAAATCTATATGTTAGAGTTACTTCCCTTTATAATTACAATTTGAAAATTGCTTAATGGATGTATTAAGCGTTTTATTATTAACTACTTGATTTTGTGGATTTATCGAATTACGCTAGGTAAGTCCAGTAATGAATATATACGGTTATTTGTCAAGATTGAGTGAAATTAAAATTTTATGTTACTTTTAACGACTATTATCCCTTTAAGCGTGAGTTGGACTCGTGAAACTATATACCCACAACTATGTATTCTGTATGAATTGAAATATTAATTCCAAAATACTACCAAGAATCTTATATTTCTTACGATTTACGAGTTGATGTAAATGTCGACCAATAATACAAAAATTCATTTTTTGAAATAAAGATTTCTCAGAGGAAATTTACAGTGTGTAATAGTGGCTCAGTTACATGGAAAATGTCTGAGAGAGACATTTTGTTTTTTCTAAATGAAAATCTTATATTTCTGTGGAACCAAAAAACGTCCATAGATGAAATGTATTTTGAATATTTGTGAAATGAAAAGAAGTATCATTGACTGTGGTTTGAAGTAAAATATCAATCTAAATTTCACCAGTTGCGTACATATCACAAACACAAGACAATATTTAATCATGTTTCAAATTCTGTTCCGTGTTTTGTAAAGTTAATAAGGAAGTGGGTTTATAAATGAAATGTTTGAATCCTACAATAAAGGGGAAAGAATAAATTAATAGAATATATTCTGACTGAATAAAGAATTCACTATAACAATCAAAAGATTTCTAAATTTGAGACAAAATGGAAAAAGCTAACAGCTCTTATATAATAACTATTGGCCACTTAAAGGGGCCCAGGATTTATTTGTTTCGGACAATCATCCAACAGCCTCAAACACATGAAATCTTTTGGTTAGATAATCAGAAATAGTCTACAGAGCTTACGTTTGAAATTTGAGCCTTCAAATCCATGTGTATCCATAATTATCCGTGTTTGAAAAATCATAATGTCTTAAGAAATTACGAATGTCCCGCCATATTGGAAAACGGTTCGTCTTGATAATCAAAGAGTTATCCTTCCCGTCGTGCAATAGCGGTCATCAATATAAATAAACTACAACGCATTTTCAATTGTAGACTTTGTCAACAGGACACACAATTTTCAGACTGACTGGAGACCAGCCGCGTACAGCACGGAAAAAAAATAAAAAGTAAAATTTTTTGTTTGAGGTATATTTCAAGGTATTTTGCGATTTTCTTAGAGCTTGAGTATTTCTGAGGACTGTTTAAATGTAACACAGGCCAAAACGACCCCTAAAAATCAAGCCTGGGCCTGGGCCCCTTTAAGGTCTGGGTATGTAAATTTGTGTTTTTGTCTGTCAAATATTCATTTATTTCTTTTTCTGTATAAATTATGTATTTATTTGTGCATGTATCTTGTTTGTACTTTATTATACAAATAAAATTAAAGAATTAGAAAAAAAAAAAAAAAAACGAAAAAAAAAAGAAGTGAGTTTATTCCGTGATATCGTCCTGTGTTTTTGATTTGTGTACGTTATCATTACCATTTTCTTACACCCTATTTCAGTGACATCCGGAAATGGTATTTTAATATTTAGTCATTTTGAAATCCACAGGTTCGTATAGTAATCAACTGCAGTTTGGAGAAACTAGATACGTACTTCTTACAGAAGGTTTAATGGTCTTTTTCAAACGGAAAACGGTGAAGATCTTTTCAACTCAATTTATTGTTCACAATCTGAGAATCATGGTCGTAAACGATGAATATACAGTTTCTACAGAACGATTATTCAAACAATAATTATTCAGTAATATCATGTAACGAAATTTAATTAGCTTTCAGGAACAATCAACATTTTAGAAGGTATTGCTTATCCATAATGATTTTCAGTTTAAAAAAAAAAAAAAAAATCTGATTGGAACCCAGCAAATTACAAATTTAACATTTATCTGCAATATGAAGGCCAGCACGACATTTCGGATGTGTGAAGGTCTACAGCCAAATTCATCAAGCTATCGAAGACGATATCTATCGATTCATGAAGCTTATGTTTTGAGTTACTTTACAAACTTTATATTTAAATGTATTTAATGTAATTTTAAAAATCGATGACTTCTAAGTCTATGGCTCGATATCCTTTTTCTCGGAAGCATTTTTATTTTACCATACATCGGTTCGTGTATTGTCATCGTCAGTTTATACTATATAATTCTTTATCAATAACATAACATGCATATATATTTTATAAGATATAATACTGTACTATACAAATACATACATGAATAAGTTTACCATCAGAAATTGTATAATATTAATATTATAATATATTATTTGTTATATTGGTTGAATACATAGATTTAGAAAGATCTATTAAAATGCGTATTCCTGTAATAACGTTCTGAAGGTATTGTAATGGTTATTCAACCACCTGATGTTAAATTTAATATTTTCCACAGCTTGGTGGAAAACCTTCTCTGTACTTCCCAAAGTTGGATGTTGTTCAATAAACAGTTCAACCTGAAATAGATATTACCTCCTTTGATGTATAGGGAAATAATGCTCCAAACCGTCTGTTAATGTGTGGGACCTTAAATTCTACCATATTATGCTAATGACTTTGCTGTCCTTGCTATTTAGTCATGTTGCTGTTATGTTGATTCTCGAAAAAGTGTTAAAGATCTTTAATATTATATACTTTGGTGTATGGTGTATGCTTACCCTTTAAAATCTATTGGTTTACCTATTTGGATATTTAACACGATAAAATGTCCAATAATATACAAATACAGACTTTTCAAACCCCTTTATAATGAGCGATAAATCTTGAAAGAGAAACGTAGTGTGGTAATTCTATTTTCAATCCATACCTGTATCAGCTCTTGTTCAGTTCTCATATCACTAGTTATCTTCTTAATCATCTCAGCGAACTTTGGATTACCATTAAACCTGCAGCGTTAAATATAAAGTTTAATATGTCCTATTTGGATTAACAAAACACTAACAAACAGAAAAAACAGTATAAACATAGTCGCTATCAATAATTGAGATATTTTGAAAAATATTCGAATTCTGTCACTTACTCATTAAAAAGTGATGCCCAATCCTTCTGAACCACGTCCCAAACCATTGCTCTGGCAATTGGATTAGCACCAACATGTCCAAATACTTCTAGGGTATCATGCTTGCTAAAATGCTCTGGATCGCGAGATGTCTCTAAAAATCTATAAATAGATAAATATAGTGGTTGAATTTGTCATTTCCTTTCAGCATTATTATCATATACACAAAAATATCTATATACTAATATTATTTCTTTATTATTTTCTTCCAATAAATAGTACACTCTAAACCAAATGAACAATACGGACGCCATATAAGAACACCTTGGACGCCATTCCAGAACGCTTAAACTGTAACGGATTTTGAACACCATAGACGCGTCCCATTTTAATTTTATGTTCATTTTTTTTATTATAAGTAAACTTGATCAACCTTTTCAATGTTCTTGGTTTGTTGGAACAGGCCATTGCTCTAAGTAATATGTCTTTCTCGGCTTGCTCGTTTGAATTTCTGAATTGACTCATAGCGAAGTTCCATTCCTTTCCATTGCCATGTCTTATTGCTGTACAGTAGATAGTTTCCCGCAAATCTCTCGATATTCTGTAAATATTAAAAGGTTAAAACAGGTTTCTCATTTGTTAAGAAAGATATTTTAAGATTAAAAAAAGAACACCTAAATGGATAACCATGTGATAAGTTTCGATACAATCCCAAAGGTCGAATTTAAATAATTTTTTGGCAACAACAATTTAGATCCTGAGCTTTAAACTTGTTGATCGAAACAATCGATACATCGCGTGAACAAGGGTACCAAACTTTCCTTTCGCATAATAGGGAAACTGTCCTCAACATTTTGGCTCTAAATTGCTAAAGGCGTATAAGAGGTGGCAGTGCACGAATTTCGTCATTCCGCCTGTAGATTTCAAGCTGTTAACAGTAACAAATTTTGGTGATGTTGCAGCACAGCAACCCCCATCTCTGACCTGCTGTTAAAACTGATAGCCTGCAGATTTGAAAAATTGTACGCTGGAAATACGCATGTATTACGAATGGGATAAGTTGGCAGTGCGCTCGGAACACGTGAGGCATAAGTTGAGTACGTTAGAACTACTATCATAACGTTAGCATTCGTTAGACACACGTTCATTATACGCTCCTCTGACGCTAGGTTTCCTCGTCCACTTAAATTCACCGAATAAAAAGCGTAACCTTCAGCGAACTTCTAGCGTGTTTTGTGTATTGGGAACGTAAAATTCATACGTCGGCATATGCTGGCAATTTTTGTAAATGTTCACTTACACCGATTGTAAATAGAAAGATTGAACCCCTTTCATACAAAGGTGTATAACAGGTCTAAAAACCCAAAAAGATGGTTCAATTTTTGATAAAATTCATTATTTAATGTTTAGATACAAGAAGGCCCCATGTAAAAACAACACCAATTTGTGTGATTAGGTAATTTTAACTGTAGATAATACTTACAGTCGAAGGGGTATTTAGGTTTTAAACCAATGATGGTTCAATGTGATTATTTGTTTGGTTCAGAGAAGTATTTAGCCAAACAATTAAGATATAATTGCGGCGTTGTGAAACGGACATAGTGTGACAGTACTTCTGATGTATTATAATTTTGACGAGTAGAAATGCAAATAATTAGGCATTGAGAAACATCAATAGGTAACTGTTTCGGTACAACGATTTTAAAATATTGGAAATAGGCACATATTGGGAGATATCGTTCAAAATACATAACCAAAGTTATTGTTCAAAGCCTACCTGTTATCAGAGGGTTTAGCCACCAAATTTGCATACATAACCAAAGCACTTCTAACACATTCTGGTTGATCGTATTCACAAGCTGTTGATATTATTAAGGACCTCAATAATCTGAAATTATCCAAAATACAGGTCAGGATACAGGAAAGTCAAATGTGATTAAATAAACTTATCCCAACGAATTTAGTTACGTGCGTATTTACTTGTTCGTCTTAAGAATCGTTTTATAGCAAATTTGTGGCAAACAAAATACGCGACAACATGTGTTTTCAACTAAATACTTACGCCACCACATGTGAAGAATCAAAATGTTGTATTCCCCTAAAGCTTTGAACGTTGTCTCTGTTCTGTTTAATACAAACTCCTGGAATCAGAAATTTAGAAATAGAAAATTAAAAAGGCATAAGGAGATGCGGTACAATTTTAGCCATGTATAGGTTGGTTTGGTCGAACCCATCGTTATGATTGTCTTGGAGTGTTATTGAATTATAAGAAATTATAGGCACTAGACAGTCCATTCAAAAGAAAAAAAACAGGGGATTATAATATTTTTCACAGATGCACAAAATAATATGCTTATAACCATTCAATAAAGGCAGTGATTAATGTCCAATTTTTATAAACCAATTGTGTTATAAAACAATGTTTTACCAGTAATGGTAATACATTATATTCCATTATGAGGGTTTATTAAAATCTCAAATCAGTTTCTAATATTACTATAAATAACTTACTCTCCACGCTGGTTCAACGGTCGAATTCAACAACATCTTGTGAATAAAATCCATGTGTTTCCTGGCCACTAAATGAGGGATATAGTCCCTCTCTTTTTCTAGATATCTTAAAGTTAACACGGCAATATTCATATGAACCATGTTAGACCTACAAGTTTATTAGAAAATCGTTTATATGTTTTCGTCTAATGCAATGTATTCGCAATTCCAAACAGAAATCCGAAACAATCTTGGAGATTGACATGAGAGGAGCTTAATAACAAATGACAAAAACAAACCGTAAAGTCTGGAATTCATATAATGATCTATTCTCTACCATTTAATATCTAATGTAAAACATCATACAAATACTTACGCAGCTAGAGTCATTGCATCGTCTATCAACTGAGCTCTGTGTAATGGTGGAATCACCTGAAAACCGAAATTTTGACATTTTTGACCAAACGCAAATGTTTGTAATATTAATAGAGGACTTCAAAAAAGTACTTACACTTCATACGAATTGTTGAGATCAAGATACTAGCAAACCGACCTTTGATTGCTGGTCGTGTTATAAGTATTGAGCAATCCAGCAGATGGATTTAATTGCAAGATAAGTGCCCCGAGGTGCAGAATTTCAAAATTGTTTGCCTACCTCATGATTTGCATTCAGTTGTTTCAATAAACAAATCCAGTTATTGTCATCA
This sequence comes from Nipponacmea schrenckii, assembly GCA_030562195.1. Taxonomy (NCBI): domain Eukaryota; kingdom Metazoa; phylum Mollusca; class Gastropoda; family Lottiidae; genus Nipponacmea; species Nipponacmea schrenckii. The sequence goes on along the minus strand of JAUJPP010000007.1, from coordinate 6,346,975 downwards.
TAGTTGACCCTATAGAAACCAGTCTGTTGAATATTACCCATTATCCAAGGACAGTTACTATTCTTCTTCGCCTTTGGTAATCCGATAGTTCCTGATAGGTTATAGAGCAGTATAAATATTGATAGACCAAATTGAGGAGTTTTGATCTTTGAAAAGAAATAAGAATGTCGACCTATAGATATATGGCTTCGAATTTAGTTAAGGGTGGTATTTAACTATTAATTCATTACATTAGACCTCCAAACGAGAAACAGTATTTTATTAAACATTTTCCAGAGGAATCATCTACTACCTGTTTATCAAAATAGAGAAATTTTAAGCTGTAAGTACTTACGACTCGACCTTCTTTTGCTTATCCATACAATATCCCTAGCAGTTTGATTGTAATACAGTTCTCTGTCACTGGTAAACGTGAATGGTATCTCCCATCTATACCTTAATAGGAAGAAGTAGCATTACGAAAATTATTGCCCAAACAATCTGGACGAATACCAAAATTGACATTATATAAATCTGATTAACTGAAATGTCCAAAAAGCTGAAAAATTGAAATAAATAACATGATTTGTGACCTACCTCGCTTTTGAAACGGATGTGCTGGTCTCAGTTGAGCATGGATCCCTTACAAACCTCGTTTGACTTATTTTCACCTTATTTCCCTCTAAATTGGTCACCATAACTACTGGGAAGCCTTCAAGTGTTATCCATGATTCCATAATACCTTTAACATTGATTGTTTTACCATTTTCTCTTGCTTGCTATAAATTCGACAAAAATAAATGAGACCATGCTAATAACGAATTGTATTGTATATATACATGTGAAAGCACTTAATTGGCCAGATAGACGTTTATGCTATCATTTAGGCCTGAAATGATGTACTTTTGTTGCTGACTTTGTACATATTTGTTTCTTGTAAAATTTCTGTCCATGAAAATTTGTCCTTAACAATCTGAGTATAACATATTGACAAAGAGTTACTTACGTCGGATAAAATAGTCCATAGTGCATCAGTAGTGACAGGTTTGTAAGAATAATTTCTTATAAATTTCTGTAAAGAAAAGATCAAAGAGCACCTTAGAAAGATAATAATAATACGGTAAGGTATACAGGACGATACCCACTCGGACTTCCTAATTTGTACGTTTAGTGACAAAACATTGACAACGTCATCAGTGATTATCATTACCATTAACATTTTGTATGTGTTGTATCAGATCCAGCAGGAAAAGATAGGAAAAGGTAAGTAATGAGAAATAGTATTTTCAGTACCTTTATACCACTAGTAAATATGCGTTCACCAACAATAAATTGCAACATTTTAAGAACAGATGCTCCCTTATGATAATCTATAGGGTCATATACATCTGGTATATGATTGTCTTCCAATTGAAGGGGATGTGAGGAAGATGAGGCATCTTCATCTAATCCTTTATACAGGTCTTCTATTATCAACTGATGTGTCTGAAAAATATATGATGTGTCAATCATTAGGCCAACCATTATCAGCATGATTTGGCATGTTTTCAGAATTCCTTGAAATTGATATCAGCCTATTGTATACTAGCAATTTTTTAAGTAGACTATTCATCGTTAAAGAGACACAGGATAATAAGGGCCATATTATTTTAAAACTTTTAATTTCATTATTAGATAAACATTAAAAAAAGGTATTACCATTTGCCATGTTGGCAAGAAATGATCCACGCCAAGACCAGCAACAAATCTTCCCAAAGCTTTATTGAACCACAACTCATTAAATGAACTGGGTGACACAAGGTTACTCCACTGAAAATGCAATAAAAGAGCGACTTGACATAATAAATCTTTTGTTACAAAAGGCAATTATTTAAATCTATTTATCACCAAGACTGTGTGAATCGGATAAAGAAACGTCAACAAGCACAGTCTGTGCTACCTTGCTTGTACGTGGCTACTCTTCGTTGTTTTGGTCGATGATTATTGATAATCGATCCTTCGGACGGATCAAGCAATACAAGTGATGACAATCAGACCAAAGCTGCTTACCTGATGGGTAAGACGTCTAGAGATCGATAATACTGCCTCTTGTTTTTTTATATGAGCAGCGGAACCAGGCGTATATAGAATATTACTCTCTCTAAACAAAGATAATCCCCAACTTGTCATATCGCCTTCAACTACATCGGGGAGTGTTACCATGTCTTCAAGAAGAACAAAAAAGATTGAAAGACTGGCCATGTCGTATTCATAAGTATATGATATATTATGTTCTACGGATATTCGGAGGCTTTGGCAACCTTAAAATATTTAAGTCTCGTTTCGGGGATAGAAGGACAGGAATCGATAAATATTTTAGTTCTTAACGTCACCTTCTTTATTTTTTCAAAGCTATCCTTTCTTTTGAAAACGAATATGCACCAATGCTTTTAAAAGTAGACCTTGGCATTCGATTGCAAAGACATACAGATTGAATTGGTATACCTACCATATTTCTTGAGTGGAATAACACTACTGAAATATTTCTCCAGATATTTAACCATTAGAACACTTATATCTAATGCTAAATTCGTCTCGACCTGTTTTTCACCCATTGTCCACGAGCGAAACTGGAAGTAGAAGTGTACTTTGGGTTCAGCTTTTCATAATTCAAAAAGTATACATTTATACATTAAAAGGCTACGTTAATGAAATGGAAAGTTCTAGATTTCGATAATGCAGAATTTATCTATTGTTCTTTATTAAGATTACTGTGTTGCGCTACAATACGGCGAAATAAAAATTGTAATTTGGGGCGCAGATTTGATTGGTTTACATGGTGGAGAAGTGCAATCCAGTTTTTAGTCAAACTGAGTTGGCTTCTGTGAACTAGGCTGAAGATAAAGACTACTTTACAATTGTTTTTAAACATGTTGTGGAAATAATGCTAATGGGGACCTTCATGTCAATCGCCAATCTTAAATTAGGTACTTCCGAGGTTACTTCGTACCTTAACATTTTGTAAAGATGTATCTGGTAAATCATACAGGTGTCCAACAATAAACGCCAGTTGATAAGTTGACATGAGGGGAGTAGTCTCATAAATGTCCGCTGTCTGTTGGTGATCGCTACAAATATAAATAGTTTTATGAATAAATTGTATTGCAGGTTATGCACTTTAAAGAGTGAAAAGAAATGTTTGAATACACTCAATATGTCAATCAGAATAAACTTGACATCAAACGCTTCAGCAAACTTACCAAAGATTTTGCTAAAAATTGGATTATCACACTGTCATCCATGTAGATCTGCATATGCATAAGAATCTGGTTATGTTATTCAGTTTATTACTACGATATTACAAAATCTTGTTAATCGTGATAATAGATATCACATTAATTGGGCGACTCTCCAAGATAGTGTCCTAGAATTTATCTGCTCTTGGGTTCATGTCCAGACCTCCAAGACCGTATAGGCAATGATGTTTAACTTACTATTTTCTAACTTCTTTCCGTGGCATATTGAACAAAGACTTTTCTGAATCCCTCCGAATGACTGTCAGATTGAAGTGAGCCTTGAATGCTGGTTCATCAAAACACGGAAACACAGACCTTGCAAAATCTGGTTCCATTTGGGAAGCAGCAGCGTAACTGAAACATTGTAACAGTAGATCAGATGAATTTATCTAGATACAGAACTTAACGTCTATCAATGGGTAAGAGAATCATTCTTTTATAAACTAATATGAACATGGGGTAATTTTGTTTGTTATAAGATAAATAGCTCAATGATGGACATGTGTTTTTTTTCAAATCTATATTCATTAGAACTACCTGTAGTCATCATTATCTTACTTTAAGACTAAAAATTGTACATCGAAATTTTGTGTAAATTTTGCATCTTTTATGCGTTCACATCATTCATTGTCCCCATGATAGACAGGACCATGTCCTTCGTGCGTGTAGTGGTCGTAATTTTGACCAAGAGGTTATTATAATAAACTAAAAGACTTGGTCGGTGAAGCCTTTGCAAGCACGATGGTTACATCAACAAAACAAATTCTTATGGATACAATTACTAACTTTATTTAAGCGACGTTTCAACCAGCGTTCTCTGGTCTTTATCAAGCAATGAATAAATGTAAAAGGTTAACAAGGTATATATACATGTACATTTAAAACAACAAACACAACAAGACAAAACATGGGATTAAAACTGATTAGTGCTGATTATTAATAAGGTGGTCATATGCTCTAGGGATAAAGACTCCTGGATCTCTGTTGATTGATGGGTTATTTCTTCTTATTTGGATGGCTTCAGTAATTTTTCCTTTCCTTTTTGTTGTTTTTGTTAACTGCAAGTGTTAAGGTTTCATTCCAGTTTATTCTGTGGCCTGTATCTTTGATGTGTTCTTGGATTGCTGATGGGTTGTTGGCTGCCTTTGATTGATGTTCTTTTATGCGTTTTTGTAGTGGTCGTTTGGTCTCACCGATATAAGATTCCCCACAGGAACAGAAAACTTGGTATACACATCCTTTGGGGTCTGCTTTTTTAGTGGGATTATGTTTCCCATTGGCCTGCATCACTTCTTTGATTGTTTTTTGCCCAGAAAAAACGGTTTCAATCCCAGCTTGTTTTAGTAGTCGTTTTATCTTGTATGACGAGTTCCCATTAAATGGTATGCATACTATAATTGGTGGCTTCTCTGGCTTGGTTTTTCCATTATTGGTTGATGATTTTCGTGCTTTGGCTATTGTCTGGTTAACTAGGTGCTCTGGATACTGGTTGAGTTTAGTGAAGACGTATTTGAGATGGTCAATTTCTTTCTCCAGTTTATCTTCACTGCAAATGTTTACTGCTCGTTTGGTAAGGGTGGTTATGATGCCTTTTTTCGTCTGTAAGGGGTGGTTTGATTTGAAATGTAGGTACTGATCTGTGTGTGTTGGTTTTCTGTAAACTGAGGTGCTGATTTGGTTATTGGTATTTTCGATGAGGATGTCTAGGAACGGAATGGAGTTGTCTTGGCTGGTTTCCATGGTGAATTTGATTGATTGGCTTTGGTTGTTGAGATGGTCAAGTAATGTTTTAGGGTCGTCTTGACCATCTCAACAACCAGACAATAGCCAAAGCACGAAAATCATCAACCAATAATGGAAAAACCAAGCCAGAGAAGCCACCAATTATAGTATGCATACCATTTAATGGGAACTCGTCATACAAGATAAAACGACCACTACAAAAACGCATAAAAGAACATCAATCAAAGGCAGCCAACAACCCATCAGCAATCCAAGAACACATCAAAGATACAGGCCACAGAATAAACTGGAATGAAACCTTAACACTTGCAGTTAACAAAAACAACAAAAAGGAAAGGAAAATTACTGAAGCCATCCAAATAAGAAGAAATAACCCATCAATCAACAGAGATCCAGGAGTCTTTATCCCTAGAGCATATGACCACCTTATTAATAATCAGCACTAATCAGTTTTAATCCCCATGTTTTGTCTTGTTGTGTTTGTTGTTTTAAATGTACATGTATATATACCTTGTTAACCTTTTACATTTATTCATTGTTTGATAAAGACCAGAGAACGCTGGTTGAAACGTCGCTTAAATAAAGTTAGTAATTGTATCCATAAGAATTTGTTTTGTTGATCTAGCACCTTTACTAAATGCCATTTAAAGATTACACGATGGTTACCTTTTTGTGTTGTTAAGCAACTGTCTACTGTAGTAAAATCCAGCGAGAGAGTTGGTCAATCTACCATTATATCTCATACGGAGAGTATATTCCTTATCCTTCCACATCCAGCTGTCCAAATGAATAACCAGCAACTCTTGAGCTCTGTCCATTGTCCAGTTCATAATTACAGACTGCAATGGACCGCTGACACTTCCGGTGAGTTTCAGATATCTGTCAATGATGTTCAAATGTCGAGCATGTAAAGTGATGTTGTTGCTGCTCTCTACACATTTCATTCTGATGTCAAGGAAGGCATTGAACGTGAACGTTTTTGGACGTTTGTGGTACATGTGAGGTTTCAGAACCAGTTCATAATGCAGTGGTACCATATGAGTTGGTAGCTTGGTGGTGACCTTCTCCTTGGGTGGTGGTCTTGGTGTTGACGACCCCAGTCTTTGACATTGGTTATCTACAAATTAATAAAACAAATCATGACTGTGTAATCGAAAAACATTTACATTTATCTACCTATGGTTATTGGAATTTTGATAAAAATAAAGTTGCCATTATCATAATATTTTGAATTTGATTATAAATAATATTATTATCTATTTGTGCATTCGAAAACTTTTTGAGATTTCATTCCAATTTGTATCTTGTAATATCTACTGATAGTCGAATTTTCTTTATTTGATTTTTTATATGTATAATTCTGCTTTTATTCCTTGATTATTTCTATATAGGTGTTTACAAATAGTAAGTGTATGTTTTACTTCCGTACTATATTTCAAATTTAATTATATTTGCATAAATGTATATCTATCTTTTGTATAGATAGATTCTATTGTATATAAATATAATGTTTATATAGGTCACGTATAAAAAAGATTCTGTGTATAAATAGAATCTGTATATAAATATATAGTACACATAAATCAGTGATACCGTTTGAATATCTACAATTGAGCAATGTTTTGCATACTACGTTTCGAAACACATACAGTTAACATAATGAACAAAAAACAATACAGTATCAGAAAATCTTGGAAGCCAAAAGAGGTATAAAAACAAGAAGCAATAATATAATATAAGTATATAGTAACAATCAAAAAGATAGAATGATAAGAGGAACAACAAATATTTAGCAAAAAATGCAGTGTATGTTGCTGTTACAGCGTACAAAGCTTTACGTAGTTTTTTTTTTAAACTACACTGATATGTACTACCACATACCTTATTGGAGGAAAATAAATCGAAATCGACAGATTAAACGATATGACAGTAAAGTTGCTTTCAGTTATTATGTTATAATGTGCTTTTCCGATTCACACCATCTATATGAGAAAGGAGCAACATAGCAAGGAGCGATCTTATTTACTTATATTATCATAGCATACAATATATCATGAACAAGGCAGATGAAACGAGGTTATAACAAGTGGAAAACATTAGCTAAAAAGAAATATTAAGGTTAATACTGCTGATTATTGCGCTTGAACATACATTTGTTTCTTTGTTCATTCAAAGAGATATTCCCATAACCAGGTTCCGAAGGTTGATTCTTTGTTCGATATATATAACATTTTTGAAGAATTATTAAAATTTTTAATTAAGACCGAAAGCTTAAAAGCCAAAATCTGCAAAGGCTCATCAATAGAATGCATAATGATCGCATTCAATGCTCTGTTCTTATGCGCCAATGTTTATTTTTGACGAAATAAATAAATAAGAAAATATGTACATACCCACCGCTCCATCAATCAAGGCAACCCAAAGGCACAATAAAAGCACTAGGGGCCGAGACATGGCTCCAGTTCTTTCGAATGCGACGGACGAGTTGAAATAAAGGAATAATATCACCTCTAAAAGGGAACTCAACTTATTTTACAGGTTTTGTTAAAAATGGAATAGCCAATGCAATATGTCAATTCATGACAAACTTGAGGACATAAAAATTACAATATACGTTTTAAATAAATAAAAGACACATCTTTTAAATCAACTTTAAATGTTATGCCAACAATAAAGATTCAAAAACCATATTGAAAATCAAGGCGTGAACAATTGCCTAGGTTTTGAAAGATATATTTGTTGTTGAAGTAAATAAGAAAAATTAAGAAATAAAAGTTGGGTATACCTTTTAAACTTGCATCTTGATCTAATAAACAAACCTCTGTTATGAGCAGGGGTTTGATCTCGGCCCAGATGAAATAGCACACACCCTCCCATCAGTGACCCCCCTGTCCCGTGACATAGGTCGAAAAAATCTCGTTAACTCAAGACGATGCAAGGTAAGATTACCCGACAGTTGGATATTGAAAATGTGTGCAATGTCCCAATTTGAAACAATATTTCGTGGTTAGTCAATTTGGGCGGTAAAACTCCGTTCCATATATAATAGAACATCAGAATATACCTCCACTTAATTTAATTTTTTTTCGGAATTCGTATCTTTATTAGAAATATGCGGTAAGAAAAAGAAGCTCATGACATTAGTCAGAAATACTATAAAGGTGTCACAAAATGAAAATGACTTACTTAATTAATTACCTAAAATACCCCGATTTTAATAAAAAATAAGTGATGTTCATCCATATGACAAGAACGTGTAATACGTTTTATACCCAATACATTATGCATGCCTGAAGCTAAACTATTACTTTATAATTATTTAAGGCAATTCGGAAGAAACACTTGCTGACACACGTCAATCTTTTCAATTATTTTAATACAATACACGATACAAAATAAAGCTGAAAGTAAAAATAGCACAAGATTTAGCCAATAATGTGAGACGTGGATTTAACTGTTGAATATAACCCTGTTGACATATCCAAGATAAAGGCAGCATCAAATAATGGACCCGAGCTGAAATATAGATTAGTGATAAATATTAGGGAAAACTGTAGCATGTAAAATATAAACACCTAATCAGGAAGTCGTGTCAATTGTCAATATCCGGGTGCTGTCAAAGTGAGCGCACCCACGGCTTTGGAAAAAAGCTCAACTTATCGAATGAGATCTACGATTATCCATTAAACCAACAATACCAATCTAAGACTGTGCTGAGATGAAATCCTCTCAAATGAGGGCATTGGAAAACCATGCAAAGAAATTTTGACATGGGAGAAATGGGTAGAAATCGTCTGAGGGAGGCAAGGCGTTCTACAACTGAAATTTATGTCATTCCACCGGACATAAAGAACTCATGAACTAACAATTTGCCGGTCACGTTGATCTATTTCGCTATCTAGCGTATGATTTTATATCCATTTATGGTTAATCATTGAATACAGTTTTCGAGTGAAATACGTTTCAAAATGATTGATTCATTTTGGGGATGAATCGAATGAAACATTTCTTCTTGGGGAGGAATGATCTCGATGACGTTAAGAATGTGTTATTGAAGCGCCAATCGACCTGTGGCTAGCTTCCTCAGTCTTTGATTCTCTAGGAATCTTGCGAAATCGCATCAATAATCACTGACACAAAAAGATATAGTTCTTATACAAAAATTGTTTTACAAACTAGTGAAGTATTGATACATACGTGTGAGTTGTTACTCCATTCTTTGTTGTTCCTTGAAAATTGGCATTGGTACCTAATGACGTATACCACAGAACCATTTGGTTTCCAGTGTTACCAAGAACCCCCCTGTGTACTGCCGATTTACAAATAGGTGAATTCTGTAACACAAGAAACTTTACTTCTTTGAAACGAATAACAGAGAGCTATTGCAGTTATGATCTGTAATTCCAAGATAGCCTTTTCCATCAAGTCATATAAAAGTAAATGCAAGACATATCGATGTTGGTGATAGACATAAGATAAGACATATGCATCAATTGGTAGGTACTGGAGATAGTAATAGAGAATGTGTATAAAATCTCACCATACTATAAGGTCCACTGCCATAAATTTCACCATTTTTGGAAGAACAATCTAATGGACACTTTGCTCTAGATTAAACAAAAAATGATATTTATTAAAATTCTAGAATTTAAAAAAAGAAATTACCATTGATTCAAAAATATTACTTGAAAACCAGAAAATACGTGAAAGTGGATTTTATTTTATATTCAAATTTTGATATCCAGCATTAAAGTGAGCAATATTAGCAAAAAAATTCAACAAGAATTAATTAAATCAAAAAATAGCTAGATACAGTAGTTAAACAAGACTTACCCATGAGCTAATGCAATTTTTGGAGAAAAATCTTCAAATTTGGTATTGCAGTCTACATCAGCATGATCATAGTATACTTTAATAGAATTTATCAAAATAAATAAAATATTTTGAAGATTATCCCTTGTTAAATATAAAAACTGGGTTATGCTGGTTATAATGAATTAGTAACGATGAGATACGCATTGGAAGAATTTACTCTCTTGCAGTAGAGTCTTTGAGTAGCCTACACTTGTTTTTTTTTACATAGGTTAGAATGGGGTCCATTATTTCAAAATGACATGGTAATGACTATTGTCAATTACCAAATCCTCGGACATTCAGAACTACCTTGTTATTTAGACCAGTGTTAAATAAGAATATAGGTATAACTAGAAACTTCTTACTTATTCCATAAGCTGTATTAGATGAGTGACTATTAGTTGCTGTACAGGTATAAACTCCAGAGTCTATATCAGAAGTAGCATTAGAAACACTACTGATTATAAAATCACCATTTCCAAGAAATATATAGCGACTTTCCTTTTTATCTAAGACTGTTCCCAATTTGTCCCATTTAATAGTTGGTTGTGGGTCACCTTTTGCACGACAATCTAATGCAATGAAGTTGATATTTGGGTCTCCTATTCGATGTCTTGCCTGTACTATTTCAACAGTTACGGGCTCTAGAAAAATAGACGTTCTCTAAACTGAAAGATGCGTTGACACATGATATAATGACGACTAAGGGCATTTATTCAAAAAATGCAAGCAACACAATAGGAGCTGTTATTGTCTTTGTGGTCCCTTTTTAGAATTTAGGTTTAACTTGCTTTAACTTTGAATGGGGCTTTGAATGCGCCACAGAAAAGACTTTTAAAAGCTTGTTTATCACAGGTATATCTACGTTCGTGTCTCTAAAGTCCCGATTCCCATTTTATTGACTCTTTGTACACTGTTCAACGCACTTAATACCCAAACCCCGAGTCATCAACTAACAAGGATAGATTATTTAACCAAATCTTATACCTAATACGTCAACCGAGGATGTAGCATTGGCGTTTCCATAACTGTTGGATGCAATACATGTATAATCTCCTTCATTGATTTGTTGGGCGTCTCTAATTGTAATAGACCCATCGCCATTGTCAAATACATTGAATGGTGTATGTCCAGAAATCTACAATAATGGAATTCATATGAATGATATACACAAGGTTTTATAACATTACATTAACTTATAAAAAAATCATTAATTGTTTTAAACTGGCCAACACAAATAAAAGTTTATTGTGCACGCCTTGAATACGGGAGTAACGCCACCAGAAGGGTCAATTACTTACAGAAATCTTCCAAAGTCAATCAAGTTGTCAAAAAAGCGTTAATGGTATAAATTGCTTTACTGCAACGCTATAGGATGTGTCATCGGTATCATCAGGCAATCTGCAACATAAGTCTATTTCACCAACCTTGGAAAAATGTATACCAGAAAACAGCAGTACCGTTTATAGTTCAATATTGTACAAACCTCTGGTAACTTCCATGTAATTGTAGCGATGGGATTGCTGACTACTAAACATTCAAGAATCAAATCTTTTCCTTTGATTACTGATAAATTACGAAAGTGGCTTGTTATCATGTATGGTTTAGCTAAAATGAGATAATATCCACATTTCATAGTTAATGTTAAATTTATCGAAATAGAATCTTATATACGTTCAGTAACGTCTTTAGTTTTAAATAACTATACTCGTATTTTATTCAGATATCTAACAATATTCAGTTTTCTTATATAGAAAGGTATTTTGCGGATAGAGAAACTCAGCACAACTGAATCGCACAATTTCAGAAAACCCACAACAATACTATACCTTGAACTTCGAGAACTCCGAAAGAAAAGACAGTTTCGTATCTGTTGGTGGCAGTACAAATGTAAACTCCAGAATGCAGAAACACTAGGTCGGAAAACGTCAGTACGCTTTGATAACCAATGGTTACAACATTATCAGTCACCGTGGCATTGGTACCATCCAGACCAATATGTCGCCATGATATAGATGGCAATGGTACTCCTGTATAGTTACAGACCAGGTTAGCAGATTCATGGTTACCATCTACAAACGTTTTGGCTGGTATGGTGACGTTAACTGTTATATTTCCTAAAAGCAAAACATTGCGAGGATCATCAACACTTTAATATAAGCCCCAATCTCTGTTCGCCACATTTTCATATTCTCTTACCGTGTAAGTAGCTTTTTGTTCAAGTCGCAACTCCAACAAAAGTCTTATGAACCAATGTACAAGAATGTTAAATGGTGGAATAAATCTATAAAAGTATCCATTGATGCGCAAGACCGCATCAAACACAGCTTTGACACCACAAACGATGAGCTACAACGTTAACTTAAGCATTACATTGCGTTTATTAAAAGAAAAACTTCAAGAAAAGCAATATGTTTATGTTCTTCATCGTTGTCTTTGTAAGATATCATTTTCATTTAAAGATTGACCCACCTCTTACTTTCAGATCAATCTTTTTAGTAGAAGTACCGAAGATATTTGATATGGTACATTCATAATGGCCTTCGTGATATGCTTGAGCTTTGGGTATAAATAGACCCTTTTGTGGAGAGTTTACAAATGTGCCATTCACGGTAGAATTCCAGAGGACCAGTGGTGTAGGGTAACCAACTCTGGGCACACAAGGTAAAAGGATGTCTTCATTATATGTGGCTGTTATTTCTTCATACAGTGGACCTTTTATAACCGGGGCAACTGAAACAAAAGACGGTTGGATGAACACAATTAGCGAGAAACACCTATAAGCGAATATTAACTAATTATTGTTGTCAGTTTGAAGTGTTACTTTTTTCCCTAATTTATAATTAATTGTTAATGTAAAATAAAAGAAATATAATTTAACTTACTTAAACTTTCACAACAAGCAGTAGTTGGTGGAGCACCAGCAGAACATGCCTCTCCTCTCGGCCCTCGATCACCTTTTGGACCTTGTGGACCTCAGAAAAGAAGATACAGATAATGGAAAGAGATATACAGATAAAGGGATATAACTCCAGAATCAATCCTAGAATAGAATGTGTTAACATCCATTAAAACGAATATATTTTGGTAAAATTTAACTTTCGTATCCTAATCACCTTTTTTGGACCTTGTGAACTGAGACGTTTAAGAAAGATATACAAATCAAGACATATATCCCCGGAATCCATCCTCGAATATAATGTGTGTAAAATAGCATGCACTCATGTAGTAGATTATCATTTTTACCCAAATTTGACTTTGGTATCCCATAGACAAACAAATAAAGGGAAATTACTCCTATCAATCCTAAAAAGGAATGTGTATAAGATTTGGTTGCCTTTCACTTTATGTTGATGGTGAACAAAAATCGTATTTAAAATGTTGTAAAGCTGATATATCGACACCTAATATATGTCAATTACCTGGAAGGCATATTTTAGAAGAATCTCCACAAAACTCCTTAAGATCCTTGACCTGAAATGATAAAACGTGAAAAGCGTTCTAATTTCTTTACCAATTATGACCTATGACGAATGAATTTTCTCGTAATATAGATTGGCAAATTACTAATTGACTTCTTGATTGGTTAGTATCGCTATTCTTAACTACCAAAACCAACGGTACCATCAATCTTATTGATCTAGATCGAACTACCAATACCGTCGGCGATATCGACTTTAGTGACTAACCAACCAACCAAAAAAGATTTCGACGAATCTCTGTAAAACAACAACAGCCCCAATTACAATTTGGTATATCAATATATTCATTAACTCAAATTTGTTTCGTCCTGGAATATCTTTTATCAATTAAGAAATACTTACAGAGGAACCAACCAAATCACGTATGAATGGTTCGATTTCAGATTTAATCTCCTGGGTTAAGCTTCTCTTTTCATTTGTATTCGTAATATATTCGTCAACATGCCTCTTTAAATACAAAAATTACAAAAGATCAAAATGCGTAATAAGTTTCTTTGAAAACAGTCCCGACAGAACATCAACTTTTGAAGATTTTCAAACATTGGATTCAAAGCGTAAGAACAAAGAAACGACTCCTTTGTTTGTTGACCTTATTCCGCTAGTAAACTTAAACAAAATACATGCCTATCCAATGACAAGAAAGGTGTCTATTACAGCCAAGGTATAAGCTTGTTGAACAAAAGCAGTTTTTAAACGATAACATTCTGCAGTGCGAAGAAAGAATACGGCAGACCAAATTAAATTAGTTTTAAGTCTGGAAATTTGTGCTCTCCGGCAGAACTTACCCTAACCCGTGAAACATCATCACCAGATTCAACGTTTAACAGTCTATTCTCAAGCTCTTTTAATTTCTGGTGCTCAAAAATTACAATTATTCCTAAAGCCACACTTAATAGAGCCGCAGATGACGAAAATATGACATATTTCTTACTATTATTAAATGTACTTTTTCTGTCCATCATTTTGATAGTTTAAACTTTAACCTGAGAAGTATGTCGCACTGATAATTATCTGAGATTGAGACGTCCTTTTATAAAAATAATCTGTGATAGGGAATACTGTCTTAATAGGATGTTGATATTATCTTTGTGTGAAATTCCCAGTTAAAAGATAAAATTTGAGGACAGATAGGAGATAGGCTGCAAAATCTAATCTAGATTGTGTTGGAAGTTAACTAGTGCAGATCACAGACAACACAATGGATGAACCTTGATAACAAGACTAAATGAAAATTTCTTAGCTATGGTTTAATTTGATTTAAAAAATTAATTTCATTGAAGTATTGTTTTTGTTTCTTTTTCGACGAAATACATTCATTTTACCGTCAGTGACGTTATTATTTTGTTTTACAAATTTGAAAGTTTATTCAGTTTTTACTCCATTAAAATTGAAAGTCGGCTTCCTAGAATAATCTTTTACGTTTGTAAAGTGATGAAGGGTAAACAAATATGACAATCAGATGCCCAAAATAACTTTTCTCAATTCATTGAATCTATAAAGATGTTTTTATTTTAGGATTGTGAAAATTTCCTTGAAATTTAAAATAATACTACCTTCCAGAATGGACAAAAGCTCTCATAACCGACTTTTACAATCTCTGTATATCGCGATACCATATTTCAAAATACTAGTAACTAAGTTTTTAATTGATTCTTTCTTTCTTGTATGGATTTATTGGTACATACACCGATGAACAAGGACACATTTTGACCAAGTTTATAAATTTCAGCATTTTTGGTAAAAACAAATGAAAATAGTGAAAGATTTTCATGTCACCTTTAAGTCGTAGTATACCTTTAATGATTATTTTTAAAAAATCTACTATTTACCAGAGTTAACCCAATAAATCAAACTTTTTTCTCTATCTGACTTCCTTATCATGAAATTGGTACATGACTATCCCTGTGTCTCACGATTATATCTTTCAATCATATCAACAGGAAATCGTTCAAATCTTGCCACTTTTCTGATTTAGCAACAGTCGTCTATTTATTTACACATTTTAAAATCGCATTTCAGTACTAGTAACCATATATGAAAAAAAGAAATTGATAAATGCATTTTTTCAAAAAATATATTTCATATGGCGAAAATAAAAATAAGTGGTACAAAATAGTGCAAGGATTTACATCGACATTGTATAGCAGCAGTCACTGGTTGTTTGGTCAAACGATCTTGATACCAAATGATGTGCAGAATCATCACTGTAAATAAGGATCGGTGTATTAATGAGGCGGATAAAACATAGAATAAATAACTAATAAGTTTCAAATTAAATCTAACCATTAGGGAAAGACCGTTTACAATATGATTATTTAATTATTATTAATGAATTATATCAGACGTCTTAGTTTAGTAGTTAATGTATATTGACGTTTTATATACGTTTCACTTGAGGAAGGGAATTCTGTTCAATTTTTATTTGACACTGAGGCTATATCGAAAGGTTTTTTTTAAACTGCTAATCAGGTTCTATATAAGATAATTATCTTTTCTAATTGACAGACGGCAGTGCGGTCTGAAAGTCGATGAAATGCGCGGATCTATGAGTAGCCGGTTGACTAAACTCCCTATGAACCACTCCGACCACTTTATCTTCCACAAAATCTAATTATAAGATAACCGTTCTGTTTACTACCTCATGTTCCACTCTGCCTTTCTAATCTTGCAATCTACTTTCCGTAAGAGTTTCTCCCTTCTTCTTCATTAGATCTTCATCAACCCTGTTTACCCTTCTGCCCTGTCTCTTCTTCCAGTTGTCAACCTACATCGTTCCACATTTCACCCTTCGTTTCTAGATCATTCACTTTTATTCAGCTTATATTGTATGATTATGTCCATATTCTTCATATTATTATCCCAGTTCTACGCCTTTATATCATAATTAGGCACATTTCATTCTCATTTTCTTCATAACGTTTATATTACAAAAAGAAATGAAATAAATGGAGTTTCTTTTACATTGTACCAATTTAATAAATATTTTTAGGCGTCTTTGACGAGAATGATCTGAAGTCTACGACCAGAACTTTTTGAATTGGTATCGAATTTCAAATTGATAGACCAAAACTGAAATTCTTTTGCGACTTTTGGTTAACCTTATTGAACCCTGCTCAAGTACAAAAACACTGTTGCTGTTTTTCTAAGTACCAGTAACTGGATGAGACATAATATGAGACATTGGTTTACCATTAGGCCGAGATCACTATAAACTAGCATGTTTTAAAGATGTATTGCCTTATTGTTAGGAGTCAAATCTATCTTACTAATTTAATAATCCGTGTTTCTGATGAGTTATCATGTATTCTTGGGTAAATAACCGTGCGTGTTCGAAGAAAGGCTTGGGAATCCATTTAACTCTAATCTGCTTCGAACCGCTAAATTTAGACTCCATGTTTGATCACGTGACTAAATGACCTATGAAGTTAAGCTATATTATTATTGGGCAAGCTGAATAACTTAGAAAGCCGATATGCCAATTTAAGCAACACTTTCTGCAGCGATTGTGTACAATCTTCTATTATAATTTTAAGCTTTAGTCTTGCGATCTATCGATCATGTGAGCCGCCATATCTCGGTGAGTCTTTAACTGCAGACTGTGTATTCCAGAAGTCGCCATTGTAGGTGTGTTATATGATCTTATTCTCATGTCTACATTTCGAGATAAGTTTGAAACGATTGTTTACAAGGTGTGTGCTTAGGGGCATTAATTATGAACAATTATAGTTTAATTTGATGTATATGACACGCTTCATGGCGAAGCATGTACAATTTTCATTATCAAAACACAGTGAATTATACTTAAAATACTTATAAAGTAAACTATTTGTACATCCATAATATATCAAACTAATCAAAGAAAATTCAAAAGGGGAAATCATTAACTTTTAGATTCATTAAAGTACACATTTAAACTTTGCATAGTGGCTGTTGATCACCTATGACCTTTTCTGGTCAACACGAGTAAAACGGTTCAGAGTGAGGGTACAGGAACGAGAAGGCCATGTGTGCAAATCATGGCTTATCTCTTAGTGTGTTTGATAAAAGTATAAAAGGGTACCGGTACCAGCACGATTACAGTAACAGCAACATCATCAAACTTCCCACATCTCCGAGGAATATCTACACAGATTGTCAGAAACCGTATCCATGAAACAGCTTACGCGCCAGACGTAACGAGTAGAAAGGGTCTAATAGTGCAACAGAGTAAGGGTTTGTAATCCTTCTGCGCAATTGGAGAAGGGTCTGGTTCAGCGACGAATCGCGATTTATGACTGCACAAGAAGGAATGAGAGGTTCGCAATGAACTGTGCCCTTGACGTTGACCATTTCGGTAGAGGGAGTGTGATGATGTGGGCAGCCATATCCTACACCCGAAAAACTCGTCTGTTGCATATTCCCGTCAACCTTAACGCAACTCGATACAAAGAAAAGATTTTGACACCACTCATGCTTCCCATAATGAACCTTCAGAGGGCAATCATTATGCTACTGTTGACTTTTCCGCTTTAAACTACCAGAATGTCACAGTGTTCTTTGGGTCACACATATCACCAGTGTTGAACCAAATAAAACATTTGTGGGAAGAATTGGTTCGCGGTGAGCGCATGCGTCATCCAGCGCCGCAATAGCAGGCTCTTGTGCAATTCGTAGCTTGATCCGGTCTATGCCAAAAGAGTCTGTACTATTACAGCCTTATGGTGGACACAAAAGATATTTACTTTATAGTGACGTCATATGAACATTTTGAACTAAAATTGGAAAATGAAGTAACAATTTTATTTTTCATATTTTGCGTTCCTTTTTTATAGGAGAATATATTCTACTTAAATATTCACATTTAAACAAGTCGAATTTTTACTCTACCCTTATCATGACATATAAAACTGAACTGCAATCTGTCTTGATCAGCATAAAATTTGGCATACAGGGATGTCATTTGTCGCCATAACTTTCCATTGTTTCCTTTAGTGACCCTGATACGAGTTATACTGTTAAGGTAGGCTTTGTAATCAAGTGTTCCATGATTAAATAGAAAATTCTGAACATATGCACATGTAAGGCATATTTATTAATCGACATTATTAGTCGACTTTAAACTAAAAAAATGAAATAGGAAACAATTTTTAGTTTTATCTGGTATGACGTTGGTTTTGTCTAAAAAAGATGTCACCATCCAATTGCTTATAAGTAGCAGTATAACAAATGTAAACGACCATCATATCCGACATTGATTGACAAGTACAGTATTTCTTTTACTTGTCAGATACATCATTTGACGGAAATAGCCGACTCCTACGTCGTTTGTGTTCGTTATTTGCTAAGGTATTTATTCAGGACGAGGTTGGATTGCGTCAAAGGTCATTAAGACTAGGTGTTCACGAACGAAATCGCATCAATCAAATAGTAATTCTATTCATCTATCATAATATAATAACTCTATATAATATACCCTCAATTTCTATTTTACATTTTACTTTATATCTGTCTAAAGACAATATACTTGAGAGAAAAAAAAAGAGTGTTATTTAAATTTCCTACCTGGGATATTTAAGAAATTGATAACAATAAGGATTAATGTATATAATGAATTTTATTTTCTATGGTTGTGGATTAGTATTGCTTGCAACATTAACGACAGGTAAGACAAATATTTGTTACGTAGAAGCAAGAAAAGACAATACACATGAAATCACAAAGGCATGATCCATATCGTATTCCAGAAGAACGCTCAGATGACAAGTTTGCGGAACAAGTCTTGAGCGGATAGTTGAATATCATGAACAATTTCCAAATCAGCATAATTTCCTAATCTTCAGTTATTCTTTATCTTTATCCTTCGTATTATGTTTTCGATTCCGGAGTACTCTTAGTACCGTACATGTATATCAAAATGACATCCTTTTATACAATACCATGTATTATACGTTGACATGTCATCTTGAGGCAATTACATCTATATTGTATGTATGTTTTTTTTAAAACAGACGACAATCTAATGTCAGAACGGCATTTGGCCTGAGGCATTACATCACATTATTTATCGTGATTTGTTTGCACAGATACAGAAAGACTTGTTTTATTCGGGATCATTAAAACTCTCAATCCCGACAGTGTTAAATTTTTATTATATTTTATTTTATTTATTTTGTGAAGTAACATATCATTCATTCTAAATCATTTCAATGTTGACATGTTTATATGTACCATAGAATAGAAAATATTGCCTGTTTTTGAAATCTTTCCTTATCCAGAAGCAAAAAAAACTTATCCAGAAGAAAAAAAAAAAAAAAAAAAAATGACGTCATCATCCCATAAACGCTATTCTGGCGAATGTAAATTTTGATAATTAAAAAAAAAAAAAATACTATAATGTGCATTTCTATCATTGCCGCAGGTAAAGAAATTAGTCATTAATCAAACTATACAATGCATTTCTTTGTCTAATATATACACTCCATTTTAGATGCATTTTTTCGAACACTTACTCAAAATAAAAGATTAATTTTGGTATTCCTGTTTGTATATTTTGTAATAAGGAACAAAGTCGATATATCCAAATACAGAATAAAAAGAAAATAAACTGGACAATAAATTGATATCTTAAAAGTATCATTAAAAAAATAAGCAAAATATAAACAATTTTGAAAACATATATATATATATAGGTTATTGTCAAACTAACAAACTGATCGTCAATGTTGTAGGCAACCAGAAAATAATCATTGCCGGCTGTACAAGAACGATTAACAAATTTTTGCACAACTATAATAATTTTTTTGATCGTTCATCGTATAATTATGGTGATGATAAAGAATCAAACTCTCTTCTCAGGAATATCAATTTTTCAAACGGGGAGACTAACGAAATGGGAAGTCACTACTACTCTTTTTTCAAAAGTTGACTAGTCAAACATAATAACTTTACTCTTTGCTTTTCAGGTCAGGGAAGAATATCTAACGGTAAGTTTCATGTCAGAATAGATTTTTGAGGTTTAATTTAAGAGTTTGCAACTTTCAAGGCTCATATCAGCTAATTTTCACCAAGTAAAGAGTCATGAGCAATGTGGTTGATGAACAAGAGTAGCGTTGGGCTGATTTCGGTTTTAGTCTTAAACTACAACTTATAATTTATTATGTGTTAAATGGCAAGACACAAATTCCTCCCTTTCTTTCAGAATGTACCACCAGTGAATGGTTTGGATGTTTGTTATCACCATGTTATTTTGCATCAT
Organism: Nipponacmea schrenckii; assembly: GCA_030562195.1. Taxonomy (NCBI): domain Eukaryota; kingdom Metazoa; phylum Mollusca; class Gastropoda; family Lottiidae; genus Nipponacmea; species Nipponacmea schrenckii. The sequence goes on along the minus strand of JAUJPP010000007.1, from coordinate 6,326,408 downwards.
GTCCTCTTTATCCTGATGCTATCTGCAGGTAAATTACCATCTTGTGGCTTAAATTTCTCTTAAATTTATCATTGACTGCTTATAATAAATAGACATGGAATTCCTGTGGTTCGTTTGTATTTCTCCCTTTAACTGACAAACATCTTGCCCATTAATGATGAACAAAAATATATATAAGTATAACAACTTAGGTCCACAAAGATTCTTTCTTCCTAAAACTATCGTGCAATATTTTGCTTAGAGTTTAATGTTCGATTGAGACACATGAATGTTTATTTTAAAGTGTAGAGACTAAAAGTTGTGGAGGATGTCGAGCAGTATGGACCGTTGGGGGACAAATAGTTGATTGTAAGAAACGATCAAGTGAGTTTAATATACAGTTTTCTTTGTACTGGTAACATACAATTCATAGGATCATTTGTGCTTATCTTTTACGTCTCAACCGTACAGCTGATTTAGATCGAAAATCGTGTGTGCTATACTATGCACTTATCGAACTTTTGGTCCAATTATCTTTACCAATAATAAATGTTGTCTATAATCCTTCCTCACATTTTTAGTAAAGGCATCAGATTAGAATATTATTATAGTATTAATTATATACATCACCGGACTAAAGCTTTTTCAATCTTTTTAAGTTTGTCCCCCTAATGTTGTCGAAATGACGAATTGTGCTAACAATTTATGTAGAGATCCATTCTGTCCAGATTATCCAAGAGCCACATGTGTGTAAGTATTTCCATTTTTTTAAAATCTAGTCAATAACAAAGTGAAACCGACAATTTCTATAAACCATACTACATAGTTTTGAAAAGGAATTTTTTGTTGAATATCTATTGGGCATCGCCATCAGTCTTCAAATTTAAAAGGCTAATATTGTGATTTTTAATTGTTTACTCTAATCTCATATGTGTCTCTTCTAGTCCTGATATTTGTGGTCATTGTGAAGAAGATTATTATCAAGATGGAATTAGAGTGGATTGTATTGGTTCATTTAGAGAACAACTCAGACAGTTGCGTTTGATGATGAGGGGACAATCATCTACTAGCAGTAGCGGACCATCCAATTCGATTTCTTTATTTAGAAACAATCCTCAAAGAATTACACCAACAGTGCAGACTGCACCAGTTCCTAGCAACAGCCCAACAAATATTGATCCAGTGGTACAATCCCCTGTCCTGGATTTAAATGGTGTAAATCCCAACGTGCAGAATCCGGATATGATCGGAAACGTCAATGAAGCCAGTCAATTTAGTTCATCGACAAAAAGCCCCATCGAAATTGTACCGATAGAAACTACACTGCTCATACAATCTAATTCCCCGGTCGTTGGACCAATTGATACCCCTGCTGCAACAGTGCCTCAGAGATCTAATACTCCGGTTGATATTTCGCTAAATCTGGGTGCCAGTCAGTCAGAATTGAATCCTGCACCATCAGCAAACGCGAGCCCATTTGACATGTTTCGAGTCGGTGGTATGAATGAACCAGCCCCTGGTTCTCCCGTAACACCTGAAATTAATCCTGAACATACAGAAGGTTTCAATGCTTTTGCAGAGTTTGGCATCGCCAATGCTGTTCCACAAACTACTGCTGATGGCCTAATACCTGAAAACAACCCTAAACCAGTTGAACCCATAAATCCTTTCGCTGCTTTTGCTCTTGATGGCACGAATGAAGCTCAACCCAACACACAAGCCTTTGGAGGTCCAAACGAACCAATAGAGAACACCCAAGACATTGTTCCACAGAACTCCAGAGCTCTTATTACTCAACAACAAAATCAACTACCGGGGGCAACTAATGTTGAAATACCACCTCGTTCTAATGTCGAGCTACAGATCAATTCTCAAACATCGTCACCAATAATTCCACCAAAAGATTCTCAGACTCCTTTCCAAGGTACGTTAAAACCATTTCCTAAACTGAAAGTAAGATATTAAAACCAATTGGGTACCACTTCAGTACTTCATTTCTTGCAATATATCTTGTGGAAATGATTTAGCAATGCTTTTTGAATTTGTCCGCTGAGGGATTTTTTTCTTCGTTATCTTTCAGTTTCTGCATGTGTAAAAGGCTATGTTAGACGAAACTGCACAGAAAATGCGTGTGCTGGTCAAACGTGCCATATACCTGGTGCGAGATGCTTGTAAGTATTATGATAATTGATGACCAAATGTGCCTTGTATAGTCTTTTGCTGTAAAATTTTTAAGCAAATTACAAATCTTTTCACACAGTAAAAACTCAAACCAACTGCTATTTATATTATCATTGAGTAAAATGTGCTATTAGTAAAGAAGTAAATTGTAAACCGATATGAAATTTAATATTCTGCAAATATTTGTAGACATCCAGGTCACTATTAGAACTAAAACGATACTTGACACGAACCGTCTAGCGGTGTGTGGCACATGCAACGCGTGGTATTATGTCGTACACACTGTTTGATTCAGTCATTTTTGGTGTTATTCCTGTTACTATTGTCAAAATAATAATATCAGTATGGAGAGCGACGATGTTACTCAGGGGCGTAGCTACCGGGGGGGGGGGGGGGTGTGGGGGGGTGTCACACACCCCCCCCCCCCCAGTTTTACTGAACTCGTCGGTAAAACGCGGAATCGGTCGGTAAAAAGGGGGGTCATGGATGGAACCGTCGGTAAAACGCGGAATCGATCGATTAAACCGATTAATTAACCTAAAAAGTCAAAACATTGAGTTGGTTATGATCGGTCGATAAAAGACGGCAAGGTGGGATCGTCGGTAAAACCAATTAACCTAAAAAGTAAAAACCTTGTGTTGGTTATGATTTTATCAGTAAACTGTCAACATTAAAAGTATTTTTTTTACTGAAACTACCGGAATCGGTCGGTATAAGTTGGTTATGACTGGAGTCTTCGGTAAAACCGATTGGTTAACCGATACCCTTTTTATTGGTAAGCTGTTCGTTATTTGAATTTGTCGGTAAAACGCGGAATTGGCCGATAGAAGAAGGTCATAGATGGAGCCGTCGGTAAAACCGATTTGTTAACCGAAAGAGTGAAAACCTTGTGTCTCTTAAGATGTTATCGGTAAACCGTTCGTCTACATTAAAGTGATTTTTACTAAACTTGTCGATAAAACGCGGAATCGGTCGATAATAGACGGTCATGGATGGGAAATAGAGCCTTCAGTAAAACCGATTGGCTGACCGAAAGTGTGGAAACCTTGTGTCAGTTATGATGTTATCGGAAAACTGTTCGTCTACATAAAAAGTGATTTTTACTGAACTTGTCGGTAAACCGCAGAATAGGTCCCCCCCCCCCCCATGTCGGTAAAACGCAGAATAGGTCGAAAAGGACATAGAAAACATATGGTTTTCTGATGAAAATTGATAATTTGGACCAGTGGAAAAGACTTCCAAAATCGCGTCAGATGTATTCTCCGGGTTTCCAAGTATGTAAAATTTTCCGGGGAAGGACCCCCGAACCCCCCGCCACTGCAAGGGCCGAATACGAAGGCCTTTGGCCTGCAGGGCTTGCCTTGGAAAAATCACCTTTCAGTCCCCCCTCTCAGCCATATTCTAGATACACCCCTGATTGATATGGTTTTCTAAGGTTTAGGATTTGCTTTAACGATGGATTTCGTTCGTGTATAATGTATATACTTAAAAGTGCGAGTAAGTTATTTTTGCCCCGGGAAGAACACGTGTTCGTCGGTAAAACTTTGACGTTACACGTGTTCGTCGGTAAAACTTAGACGTTACACCCCCCCAGTCAAAATGGTCACGCTACGCTCCTACTGGTATTTTCAGAAATATTTGGAACATGGCATTCTACATTTCAAAAATTCTCAATGTCGCATTGAATGATACAAATCTGTCACAAAATAAATCAATAACAATCTAAAATCACTTTTAAAAACTAATAAATGTACGCTGTATCTTAAAGATGACCAGTGAAAAGTTTTATAGAAACATATAAGGGTACTTATTCTACTATACGGTGAATATTACCTACAGAAAATAATGCTATACTTTATCCATGTTAGACGAGAACAGCACTCTGATGTTTGATGATAATTGATTTTGAATCTTTTAAATTAATATACACTTGAAAAGTAATGAAAACATCTAAACTTAGAGGCCCCGATAGTAACCTGGTAGGAGGGCCTTACGAACGTTCGAAATGCCCTACTACTAGGTTATTATATGGGCTTGTAAGGCCCTCTGACGCCAGATCGGGGCGTTCCATGGGGATAAAGACTAAAATATAAGGGTATAAAACAACCAGTAGGTATGTTTATGAAGTGAAGTTATGCATGGAGTACTCTTTGAAAGGGTCTGCCACCTTTGACACTCATTTAAGGGTATGTAAATTTCAGTGAAAGTAATTGTGGAAGTTGTCGAGCTGAATGGTATTTAGATGGTAGATCAGTTGACTGTAGTGACGGTAAGTAATGTAATTATGCACACCATTTGCATATCTACACGTAATTAGGCTCAGGCCTGTGCAACTTCTTGGTTTATTTTCGTTCACAGACAGTTCCCTTTTTAGCTTTAAGTTGTATGTATTAAGCATAGTGCAATCTCATTTAAAATTTGGTAATCATAGTCAGTGTTTATGTGAATCACAATCACACATAATATATCTTGTCATCTTAACTTATCTGTGAAAGTATTCTGTTGCAGCTTGTCCACAAAACACAATTACATCTATTTGTACCAATCCATGCTCATACATGTCATGTCCTGCCCATCCTAATGCTATTTGCAGGTATGTTCCATAAGTATTACTCATTCGAGTTTATGTTATGTCAAGTTATTTAACTTGGTATACTAGTATCTAATATTATAACAACAACACAAGGCAATAACTATGGCATAACACAGTTCTTTAATAACGTTTGAATACAATTTGTACTTTCTTATTAAAAATAAACTGTGTTATACCATAACATAATTTTAAAAAGGGTTTGTTCTCACAAAAATCAAGGTCACGTGCAATTGGAGAATCTTGTTGTAATTGCATTCTAAGCTTTTATCAGCTATTTTATGAGAGTAAATCTTTTCAATGAATATGGAGTACAAGGGCCAAATCATTGGTTTTTTTTTTATAAATATATGCTATTGTTTATTTAGAGTAAATAAATGTGGTATTTGTACAGCAGAATTCTTTGTCAACAATGAACAAGTTAGTTGTGACATACCATCAAGTAAGTACAAAATCAAAATATATTAATAAAATGAAATAAGATCAGCTGGAAAACCTTATGTATTTATTAACCAAAAAAACTCGACTAAATCATTGTAAAATCGTGAGAAATAATATAAGTGAACTCCTAAATCCAGGTATCCTTATAAATTTATTTTTTTCTCTAACCTATGCCATGTTTCCATGAGAACGACTAGTTCGACATGTACTTACATTACATGTACTTACTTACTTACATGTACTTTTGGAGAGAAATATAACTGGTTCATTCGGGAAAAGGAAATTGACTAAATTGATGAATGAAAGTTTATTATAAAGCAAGAATATACGATTCCCATCGTTTATTGACATAAACACATATACAACTACACTTTCTAGTGCTTTTAATCAATTAGTACCTTATGTGACGATTATTTTTCAGCTCGTTGTCCCGCTGGTCAAGAACCACAAGGTTGTGTCTGTTTCTCAAAAATATGTCCTTTGGATAGTCAAGCCAGGTGCAGGTAAACAACAATACATGTATATTAACGTATTAGTATTCTAACGATAAATCTGTATCACAAATTCACCTAAAAAGATATATGACATTTCAAATAGTTCTGACTGTCGGTCGTGTTACATATCATGTAGCACACAATATTAAGTCATGCATCAATATCTGGACCTGATAGAGCTAAGCAGCATACATTTTTTCTGAATTTAAATTCGATGTCACTTCCACGACGCTTTAAGACCATTAACCCTCTGAACCCTGGTGTCATATAACGTCGTAACGTTCAGTTATTATGGATATCAGAAGGTTTATTTCTTTTGAAAATCACTCTTCGGGCATAACATGCTAGAATATTTCTAAAATGTGATGGTAATAGCCAAAATTAATTTATATCACCTTGTAAAGCGTTCAAGCCAATTTGAAACGATGATATCAATCGTTGCATATTATTGTCACTTTTTTCAGAATTGTTGGTTGTGGTCGAGACTGTAAAATACAATATTATAAAGCCGGAATAAACGGAACAGAAGAGGTTTCTTGTGGATGGTACAGTCGTAAACGAACATAGAAGTCGTGTCATTAATTTATTATGTATTTAATAACTTCATTCAAGTGCTGGGGACGTGCATTATATTTTCTCTGATTTCAGTACACATTTTTTTCAAATACTAGTAGTGTAGATATTATTGGCTTGTTAAAGAAACAATACGACATTCTTGGTTTTGAGGTGCAACTGTTTTTTGTTTGTTTGAGGTGCGACGTTTGCTTTTGTTTTAAAACAAGTATCGATGTTGCGCTTAACCATTCTACAACTAATCAGTCATGTTTCCTGAAATAAAAAATAAAATACCTTTGCCTTAAATGCACGCATAATTAGTTCTCAGTAGTTATTCTGAACAATTAAGATGCATAATTGCCATCCATGATCAATCTAATTATGTGTTAAGTCGCAGGACTTAGTTAAAAGTAATTATCAAGCAATTGTTGGTACACTTTTTCCTCACTCTATTGATTTTATACCTCGCAACTTAGCAACTAAAACGGAATGGTAATCACACAAAAAACATAGTAATAGAGCATCAAGTATTTTTAGGAAAACTGCGGCAAACAATTTTTTTTTTTACAGTCACTGCCTTGCTTTAGTTTTTTAGTAAAATATCGACGTGGCAAAGCTTACTGTTAAGTCTCTCAAAATGAATTGTTGAACATAGCACTTTTTACACCTGCATAAATATAGGAGGTATTCTTATTTTGTTTAAATTAAGCAATTAAATTATGACAAATTTTTAGTTTTTGGTATATTTGTGTTAATATTCTATCCCTATGAAACTAATGACTTTAGACGATCAATTTTAAATCCTCTCAATTGGTTCTAACACACATAAATCTATTACAATTTATCTTTCAATGCATAAAACACTTATTTCACATTTACTTTATTACTTTTCTATTTAAATGCAGAAGAGTTCGCTCCCCGAAATATGTTTTTGCAATGAATTGTCAAATTGCTAATGATATGACAGTCTGGGATTGTCTATCTGTACTTATTCATAGTTATTTATTTGAAGGCGTCATTCATTCTAATCAGATTGCAATTCGTCAGTTGCGATTTATTTATTTCACACGCATTTATTTGCCTCAGAAGTTTTAAATGAAGGCACGACATCATGCTTAACTTGACAGATATCTCATTGTGATTTCATAACTTCCGAAATATTAATGATTTATTGAGTTATTTAATATTTTGTGTGAAATATAAAGCTTTTAATCATTAAAAACAATTATTCACTTATATGACGTTTTCTACAGGACAGATATTTTTTTTGCTAGTCCAGTGGCTGAAGTAGGTGCTCGAAACAATCAATTTGGGGGTTGCTGTGTATGCCAGCTTGAAAGTTCTCATCCTGTCATCCTTAAAATGTATGGCTTTCTGGTCACGTTGTGAAGTCTGTTTTTTTACAAAATAACAAAAAGAAAGAAAAAAAGAAACTATATTTTACAAGATAACAACTAAGGTTTACAAGGCCGCCGTAACAATAAGGTCAATACAGGGGAGTAGTCCCTGTTATATGACCTCATTTGGTTTAACTTTTACAAAAATGCTAAAATTCTTCACCATAAACAATACTTCAAACTTTTATTTTGACTATGACATAGATATTTCACAATAGATCAAGAAGCATATTGAAAATAATTATTTAACATAGCTCAAATATCTCTCAAACAAGTATATTAACTTGACTCTTGTTCAGACACCGTGTATTCATTTATTATATTGATAATTCTGACCGTACGCTTTATACCTCTTCTATTCTTAACTTTAGAATATACTACATCGCTATAATTCATTATCTTCCGAGTTAAACGCATGGAAACTCTAGATTTGGGTTAAATCTAGAGACACGTGTTTAAGAATTCTCAGAGGCCACTATTATTTAAGGCACTCAATTTTACCCAACTTGGAATGCTAGTTTATTTCCTTTAGTCTTATGCAGAATTTGAATAAACTGCTCAACTTAGTGATAGATTTATATTTTGATTAGAACTTGTTCTCTTTGTGAAATCCTATAATTTAAATGAAGAATAAATTTGTTACAATCAGGATCACGACTTTCCATTCTTAACCATACTTAATTAGACCATGTAGACGATGGGGAAAAGAAAAATGAATTCCCTACAGTTACTTTGAAACCCTGTTCTCTATCTTTCTTCCTTGGCACTTCAAGTCGATGATGTCGGTTGTTGCTTAAAGTACCAGCATTTGTCTTACGTCTATTAATTCTAGAAAACGTTTACTATTACAAAAACAATATACTTTTTTGTCTGTAACTTGTGAATATGTTGCTTTTGGACTTAATTATAATTGATCAACTTAAAAGTTATATCCCTTGCCAATGGGGAGATAACCTCTCACCAGCAAAACTTTCTATTAAAGAAAAAATAGCTTGCCAGATAATTTTAGTTCCAATTGGTACATGAATATAAATTGTAGCCTCTATCGTGTCTAGAAGACAAAGTTGATGCATTCGAATATATATTGTTATATAGCCATTTCATGTAAACTCTAGTTAGAGTTATCTCCCTTTGTTGTTAATACGTAAATCAAGAAAACCACGTTTATTTTAAAACTGCTTTCGTTATGCTTTTCACCCCATCTTACAATTAGACAAATCTGATAAAAGCTCTAGTGAATCTACAAGCCAAGATTTTTACGACAGGGCAATAACTCCAAAACTGTTCATGTCATTGTTACCAAATTTTGGAAATTATTCCAATTAGTCCTTAGTTCCTTCCCTCCTTCCATGTTATATACAAATTCCTTCAATCCAAGAAAAGACAAGACCTAGACAAAGCAAAGGTCGCAAGCCTTAAAGGTCTTGACATTTGTTAGCGTTATCGCCGACCGTCATTCACATAAACCTTATACTTCTAACCATGATGTGCTGAAAGTAGAAAGAAAAACCCAATCACAAACAACTGACAAATCGTAAATTAGGGAATGGTGGGTGGGTATTATTATTTGTAAATATATGACTTCAATTGCCAAATTTTTGACAATTTTCAAGAGAGTACAAATGTTAAACCTTCCTATACAAGTAGCAAGTCAAAAGGAAGTTTATAGCATAGACTCCTAGGCTGAAGACAGAGGGGTGAGACAACTCTATTGTCTACTAGCTGTCTGGATAACAGAGACAAGTAAAGTAAACAACTGAGCTTCTAATACTTTGCTCCGTATTCTTCTTCTCAATCCTTTATTTTGATCATAGAACTGTATACTGACTGGAACGCCAAGTCAGGTCTACTTCCGCTTCAATTTATGGTTAGGAGAATTTGACACTCCACATGCATGACTAACTTCCGGTGTAGTGTAAATAGATAGCGCTAAACAATAACAACAGCGATAAATCGATATTCATCGATGAAAATTAACATCTGGAACTTTTAAAATTGTTTTCTAAAATATGTTATTATTAATACTTATCAATATGGTGTTTTCTTTTAATAAAATATAAGTGATATAATTTTGAAGTTGAAGTTGGGCTTGGTAATCTACTGATAGGCCTATACGCCCACTGTCTACTGAGTGTTTGATGAATCTGAACTAACCAAATAGAAAATATGGGTTGTGATAGTTGCTGTATTGTTGGCTGTTCAGCAAGTCGTACAAGACATAAAGGTTTAAGTTTTTTCCACCTATCAAAATGTCCAAAACATCCTGAATGGCGTTCAAAATTTTTGTAAATTGTAAGATCCACCAGGAAAGATGCATTAAATTTGGAGAGACTGACAGTTTTCTCAAGGCATTTTACTCTAGAATGCCTTAGGCCTATTACAGCAGATAGTAGTAAGTTAAGATAATTGTTTCTCAGATATTGCTTTTCACTTTTTCTTTCCAGAATAGAACTGTGTTTCCAGACATTGAATTTATGTTTAATAATTTGTAGAAACATTGGGCTTGGGGAAAAATATTCTGTTAGTGAAATAAATGCTACTTGGTTTATTATTTATTCAGTTGTATTGTAAAATATTTCAGAAAAAAAAACAAGCGGTTGACTAGCAAGATACGCCCACTTCAAAATATATTTTCTGTTTTAACACCGCAGAAACTAACATTATCTAGGTCTAATCCAATCATCAATATAAATGTTCACTCCAAATATGATTCAAATCAGATGAAATCTAGTCTCTATTGCATTTACTAGCTAATTATTATGTGTTTGAACTAGTCAAGGGCAATAACTCAAATATAGTCAATATTCAATGATCACATCAAATTTCACTCAAATAAGATGAAAACTGCATTGTCTTTCGCAATCACAAGCCAATTTTGTCTCGTTCTGACTTCAACGATCACACCAAATTTCATTCAAATCAGATGAAAACTGTTGTCTCTATTGTGTTCAAAAGTCTATTTCGATGGATTTTGACAAAGTCAAGGGCAATAAATCAAAAAGTATTCTCCGAAAAATCATCACTATCAAACTTGTCCAAGATCTCATTAATAAATGATCACATAAAGTTTCATCCAATCCTTATAATGTGGGAGTATAAAATGAAATAACACAATACTTTATAATTTTGTAAGTAATTTATTAATTATTAGAAAGGTAATTCATTTGATGTTAAATGATATAAACAATGAAGGTTTTTTTAAAAATATTATCAATAAGATGTACAGAATTGAAGGAAAACAAGGAATATTATTTGAATAATAACTTTGTTGCACATGATAAACCATGGTCCTCTCACAGGAGTCCACTACTATACTTTTTGCTCCTGACTTTAAACGAGATTTTTGTTTGTATGAATTTTTAGTATCATCACATGAACAAACTCTGTCTTTATAGTTAATTTGCCTGTACCTTCCTGTTTCAACTTCTAATTTATGAGCACACAATCCAGTGAAAGATTGCATTTACTAAAATGTGTGTAAATATATGACGTTACCATCTGTTTTTAAACCAATATTTCTCAAAAAATATCACCAACAAAAGAATACCAGGCATATCATGGCTATGGAGACTTTGGCGTAACTTAATACTTAACAATAACTGCAACTTAAAAAGAAAATATAAACTGATGCATAACATCAATACAATGCTTTCATCTTGATCAAATTGACAAGTTACTGGTACAGTAAATTACATTAAAAAAAACATATTCAATAACTAAATATAAACTGATGAATAACATCAATTAATTTCAACTTGAATATAAAACAATAAATCGAAAAAAGATTGAATAACACACAAACAAGATATAAACTTGCCTAAGTTTTCGCAAAGAAAAAATGATTGACATAAATTCCGATGGTGGAAGTGTCTTACTGAGCTGGCACTAAAACCAAAGAAAATAAGCCCAGGCTTGATTTGTTTCGGACAATCATCCGACAGCCTCAAACAAATGAAATCTTTTACTTAGCTAATCAGAAATAGTCGACAGAGCTTACCTTTGAAATTTGAGCCTTCAAATCCATGTGTATCCATAATTATCCGTGTTTGAAAAATCATAATGTCTTAAGATATTACGAACGTCCCGCCATATTGGAAAACGGTTCGTCTTGATAATCAAAGAGTTATCCTTCCCGTCGTGCAATAGCGGTCATCTATATAAGTAGACTACAACGCGTTTTCAATTGTAGACTTTGTCAACAGGACACACAATTTTCAGACTGACTGGAGACCGGCCGCGTACAGCACGGAAAAAAAATGAAAAGTGAAATTTTTTTTTTGAGGTATAATATTTCAAGGTATTTTGCGATTTTCTTAGAGCTTGAGTATTTCTGAGGACTGTTTAAATGTAACAAAGGCCCAAAACGACCCCTAAAAATCAAGCCTGGGCCCCTTTTAAAGATCCCTTGACAGTTGGAAATCGAAAAAATTAAAGTAGGCTAATGCTGTTGTCCTGGCAAAGTTTACCTCATTGCACCCTGCATGGCGTTTTCCATCTTCATTAGCATACATAATGCAGAAAAATAGGACGTGAAACTCCATTCGTTTCATTTTTATTAGTGTAATAAATTAGGCTAAAAGCCCCTATTACATTTGTCCAACTTATATAGGCCTACATGTTAATTTCATCACCTGGCTCACTTCTTCATCTCCATTTCTGGGGTGAAACTCAAAACTTTCAATGTCTAGAAATTTCTGAAATGTAAAAAATACACAGTACAAACAGGACATAAAAAGATGTTATCATTCAAAGTTTATGTCAATGAAAGACGAACTGGAAGGAATAGGTCTATTATATAGCTTACGGATGAGTCTACCACTCTACCGCTACGTTGAAATCGCTGGCTAAAACACAAGCTCAATTTAAACTTCGAACACCATTAGCACATCCATAACAATAATATGTTATTGTATCTCTTGAAAATATCACTAATCTAATAATTTAAGATAATTTTCATTCATAACTTATCTCTCAAATAACATCAACAAATTCCACATCCAGACTATCCGCCATGTTGAAGATGCCGGAAGTAAAGCGTCCACTTAGTAAGTCGCGCATGCGTGCCAAGCATAATTCGACATCAGCCTTGACTTGGCGTTCCAGTCAGTATACAGTTCTATGTTTTGATTGAGAAAACCGTAATTTAAAGTGGTTTCACACTCGATCATATATTACGGTAGTTCAGTGTTTTGATTTTGAATTTCTGAATACTGAATTAACTTAAAAATAAATTTGTCTCACAGGCGAATTAATTAATTTATAGATTGATTGAAACCGTGGCAACCATTCCAAATAGGCTAACGGTGAATCTTACCAGTCTCAGTCATCGAGTCGATCTATCTCAGCCTAAACATCTGATTCTGTCTGCGCGATTATCGGGCCTGGCACCATCTTCTTCGTCGTCATCGGACGCATCTGCTTCGTATAAATACGGTGGTTTATTATGATCGAGCGCTTAAAAACAAAAACCCTCGTCTAATGGCTCATCATCTGAATTCCCGAATTCTTGAATTGATTCACTCGACCCACTTGCAAAGGACGTAGCCTATTTTCATCGCTTGTTTCGGCCATTTTGGATTGTAAGGCTAACAAGGTTGTTCTGGGTTATACGTCACTCGGTGACGTCATATCCTTAGCGACCATTATTTTGTTTTAGTATCGGAAATGTAATAAAAATACGTTTTTTAAATATATAAAAACAGAAATCCAGATTTTTTTTTATTTTAAATGATTTTTGATATCATTTTCTACAAATCTACATGACAATTCTGAGAATTTTTAGTTACATGTCACAAATCCTTTAAATGTTAAGGAATATCGAAAAATTTAAAATATATAAAATATCAAAACAAAGGTATATTTAAGAAAAGAAATAAATGAGATTTGATATTTTTTTTAAATGCATTTAATTCACGACTGACGTTAAACGCATGTCAGATTTTGCATGATATATGGGGACTCGTCATTGACCGATCAATAGGATCATTCAATGTAACCTCTGGCTTGTACATGTCCATGTTTTATCATTTAGTTAATATAAATGGCCCATTTTCATAAAACCCTTTTCTTTCATTCAAAGCTGTCAGTCAGAAGTCTAAGGAATGCCAAAGGCGATATATTTGACATCAAGTAAATGGGGTTCATAATTCGGAGGGCGTCATATTTTATTTTGACAAGACACGATTTTCATCGCTCGACATTTGGTATCAGATTTTCTCTTCAACTGGATGCTCCTTTGATTGAGGTAAATAGAATTTTTATGGTCTTGACAATTGAACTGTGATTTTCCATGAGGAATATAAGTACTTCCCTTGGATTTTACACTTTATTTAGTTTTACTTTTGACTCGAAGGAAGAGTAAGTTTAGTTTTACAAAAGTCAAATACTACAGTAAATTTCTTGACGAGGATAGTACAAAAACTTGATAGCGCTAAAATATCAATATTTTTGAAATAATATCTTTTGACAGAAGAGCAGTAGCGAAATTCATTCTTGAAATTCGACTGCAAATTTAGCATAATTTTCAATAAAAAAATATATATATTTTAAAACTTTTTCGAGATAAAAAAAAAATTGTTGAAAAATTCAATCGCTGAATCGTGAGATTTTCAATGTAATATATTCGCATGGCCATAATATATTTCCTAAATATATTTGAAGTCAGTGCATTTTTTTAGACTAGAAGTATTCTTATAATGATGTCCATCATGCAAATCGTTGTTTAAAAATTATTTCTATCAAAGTTATCTTCAGTAATTCATACAGCAAGAAAAAACTGCAGATCTGAATATTTGGAAAATATACATTAATTTCAAATGTGTTTTTCAGAAGAATATACGGAGCTATAAACAAAATGTTATCACTATGGGCTATAGGTAAGTGAATCTTTTATCTTATATTGCAGTATATCCATGTTTCGGTTGTGCCTATAGAAAAAAAAAACACTGCTTATCATTAGGAGCGTTGTTGTAATATTGTCTTAGAGCGATGAATATGTCAACCACTACCCTCGATTTTCCCCAACAGCCTAAGGCTGTTACGAGTATCATAAATTACTGACATATAAGTGCCTTGCATAATTGAGACAGTCGACGTCTTTCCAACATTTTTTGTTCACAATTTCCACCAATCATAGTTATTTCAGCAATTGATAGGCCCTAACCATAATTATATTATCATCCCAAACAAAATTGATATACTTTTAATTTTTTTAATGATATCATAATCATAGGAAAAGCTTAGGATAATTTCCATTTGCATCCTAATGCACAATTACCATCCGAGTGCGTTTAAACTACCTAGTCCAATAATTGTCATTGTACTTGAATGCTTTTCTCCAAATTGGAATAATGTTCAATGTTATTTTTAATCGGCGAAATTAGTCGTAATAATAATACATACAGCAAACACAGCTAATTGATATAATGTGGGCGATATTTAGGGGAAGAGAAGGTTTAATTTTCTAAAATGTACAGGCAAAAATAGAGCATTGTTGGACAGGTGATCTAGATAATATTAAAGTGACCGAGGTTAAAAAAATCATGACCTCAATTCATGGATCCTGTGGTCATGTCATGTTTGAAATCGTGATGTCTGGTGACAAGTCATGCCTGTTTTATGATTGGTCCAACATCTTCGTCATAGATGGTGACAATTGTCTGACATCTAAGGATAAAAAACAACAGTAAAACATTTACTATAATAATTTATCTCTGACAACACTTAAGTGATGATTTACTGAATTTCACTTCCATAAATCTTAACAAAACTAGCTTTGTGCTGCACATTTATTCATTACTGTGTACAAGATTAGTTTATTTATTTTATTGCCCATCAAGTCAGAGCATCAAGTCACCTGTTAAATCGAAATGGTACACATTAAACCTTCGTGATAACCTTTTAATTAATATATTTAACTAAAGAGCTTTAATACTATTTATACAAAAAATGAATTTAACACAAGATCATAAACGCCACTTATTGTTTATAAACTAAAATAAAACCAATATGATTCTGATAAATAAGGGAAGTCTCTAACTCTTCTGGACTAAATTGTATCACCTTTTTATAGGAAAAGTTATCAAAAAATGTACTCTTGTCGACTGAAAACACTTAAGATGCTCAATGTTTTCTAGTTAGTGTAAAGATAGTCTCTCCAATATCATCAAAGTGATACTGCGTCTTAATGTGGACCTAAAATTTAAGTTCTGAAGAATGTCAATATGAGTATATTATATTGATCAGGGAACTTACCTGATGTCATGAAGTAACAGAGTTTCCTGTAAAATCCGGAAAACTCACAACACTAAGTAATTATTGAAAGACGCTTTATCAATTTATTGGGCGTTTTTCAATAATAAATTGCATTTATTGATAATTACTAAGTTCTTATGATTTTTGGATTATATGAGGATTCTGTTACGTTATTCATGGCAGCAGATTTTATCTACTGATGAGTACATGTATATACTCCTTTTGGTCAAGTTTAAATTCTTAAATTTTATATTCATTCTACGACGCAGTATTCCATTAAAACAATGGCACAAATCATAGACTACCATCACCAGGCACAAGTCTTTAACATGTACATATTAAATGAATCTTATTATGAACCTTTTATGAATAGAAGGACTGTCGGTTGAAATTATTTAGAAATGGGTATCATGAGTTCTAATTCTCCACCGATCGAATAGTGGAGCCTGCTCTAATTAGAAAACCCAAAAGAACATTATAAATGGGTATAAGACAAGCAATAATTATGTTGCATTGAACATAATATTTGATGTATACATGTACATGTACATGTACTTCATAGATTAACATTTCTATCGATATATCTATCGATGTAATTTTTGTGTTCTCGTTACTTTATATTTAGATCATATTTTTCTCTTTATTATTCTAGGTCTATTGGGGCTATTGAATCAAGGTAAGTTTTCTAAACATCGGTTCGGTTACATTTTTCGTTGTTGAAACATAATCAAAATACTAATCAAATATGTTTTTACTAACTTCCCTAAAAGTTAATAACCGGAAGGACCATTTAAAAAGTAAAAGGGCCAAGGGGTTAGTAGACCCTCAGCAAAAGATATAGCTCATGGGACAAAAGCCAAACAATTTGAATACAATTTGTAAAATATTACCCACCGCAGCTGAATCGTGTATTTGTATTTCATTATCTTCTTAAATTCTGGGATACAGTGTTTTGATTTTGTCTTCACTCAGGCCGACTTGCGATTCAAAGAATTTACATGAACGGAATGCTCGGGAAATTGAACGGTTACCAGACAACGAGATTTAAGCACATTCCTCCTGCTCATATATTCTTCTCGTGTATTTGTGATTGATGCTGTATTTGGAGGAGGATCGAAGATGTGGCGAAGTGACCAAAAAAAAAAAATAAAATAAATAAATAATAGATCATCCTGTAAAAAAGGCTGTTGTTTCGTACATAAATTTTTGAACCTAATGATGGTGGATTGCAGGTTCAACTGATTTTCGTTTTCAAGATCGACAACGACCTATCCCGCTAGAGGCTGACAATACTACAATTAATATATATAGATTTGTAACTAGAAACACTTTTAATTCACGCTAAGGGTTGTTACAATCGAAAATCTAACGCGACGCGACTTCCGTGAGAATTTGGTTGGTTTAAAACCTAATAAACACAGACGTACATGTATTCCATTTTTTATCTTTTCAGTGGAAGCGCTATGTAAGTACCAGAATACTTTTTACCTAACAGCAAAAGAAACATCCCATATGGAATTCGTTTTGCAAAGATTTATTTTTCGTTTGTTTTGCGCAAAATTGCACCATCGAATTAAGTAAGAATTTTCAGTCATATTAGAATTTATCAGTAAATCTATCTTTAGCTTCATACCTTATTTTTTATTATTTTTATGTGAATCGCAATATCTGCTTCAAAGTATTAATGACAATCTAAGGCCAAACAGTGTAAAAGATAAACACATAAAAATCGTAATAGAATGTATGCCAATTATCAGGCAACATTTAGGACGCAGGGAAATGTTTTAAATACAAATGCGAACCTTTGTGTTCATATTCTTACTGTTTTGAATACAAATTCTCATAAATAAAATAAACTAACCGACCAGAGTTTGAAGACAGATATATTTAAAGCCTTATGAAAAACTTCATACTCTTTGTTGCTTCATCTATATTTATGCTCTATGTAGTGTTTCTTTTGCTGTTATTGTTGTTTTGTAGATATTTTGTACTTATATTGTTATACTTGCTTATTTACAATTTAGTCTATAAATCAATCAGCAGAATTCAGTACATTTACTTATAACGCTTTCGGTGTTTGATCTGTTTTAGTACAGATAATAAGTAAAACTAATTTACATCAATTATTTGCAGGGATGCCAGCCTCTTATCAGTCTCCAGCTCAACAAAGCTCTGCCCAATTTTCGTCATCAGGTTGGGGTGGTTCACCAGCTGCACAAAATCCATGGAGTTTCAATCGCCCTATGTCGAATAATATGGCAAACATGAATGCAGGTGGTATGCCTGGAAGTATGCCTAATGGTATGCCTGGAAGTATGCCTAATGGTATGCCTAATGGTATGCCAGGAAGTATGCCTAATGGTATGCCAGGAAGTATGCCTAATGGTATGCCTGGAAGTATGCCTAATGGTATGCCTGGTAGTATGCCTAATGGTATGCCCGGAATTATGCCTAATGGTATGCCTGGAAGTATGCCTAACGGTATGCCTGGAAGTATGCCTGGTGGTGGAGCTGGTTATATGCAAAGTACAATGACTGGTGCTATGCAGTCAAATATGATGGGAAATATGCAGAATAGTTTTCTACCGCCGTACATGAATCGTAGAAATTCAATTTGTGTTGCACCCGTTTCTCAACCAAGATTATGTATGGTGAATGGAGGTTAGTTATTTCTTCTTTACTGTGGGCTGGATTTATTGGCCGTAATTCTGTTTCATAAATTTTTCGGAAGATAAAGATAAAAAAAATTTCAAATTGCTAATATTAGGATCGCGGTAACGTTAAAGGAGTGCTATGAATTTTATTTGTATTATCAAAAACATAAATATATCTATATTAGTTATTCACATCTATTTGAATCAAACTGCGATGGATTTTTCAATTGAATTTTTCAGAAACTTTATATTCGGTGTATAGTTTTAAATATATTCTGCATAAACATATAAAAACAAAAAATATAATGCCCCTTTAAAAAGATCTTGAATTTTCATTGGTGAAATTGCATAAATGGCAGTCAGACCTTGTCTTGCTCGTAACGTTATTAAACAAAATAACCGACTTTTATTTAATATAACTGGCATCATGCTTAACATACACAAATATTTTTTCCAGAAAATACTCATAAATACAGACTGAAAGGTAAGCAATCTTGAAATAAAATAAAAAGATTTCAGCTGTTTGAACTGTGAAAATCACTCGTGTTGATAAACCATCTTGCAGAGTGGCATCAGGTGTTTCGAAAGAGTGAAAATTATAGTATATCTCAAATCGAGAACTTAAAGGTGGAAACTTTTGCAGTTATCTAAATACTTTGGTAAGTAAAACAACATGGTTATACACATATCATCATTTTGCACAATTTTGCTTTTTCAGAGGTCATCGAATTCTTGGGAGATCCAAACGTCGAAAAGGTTCCTGGTAAGTTAATTGTAATTATAATTCTTCAATTTAAAATCTAATTGTCACTCATGGTTTAATCCTTTTATACCTAGTGGAGCCAGATTTCGATTTCAAAGTGAGGATATCAGTTGAACGAGGTTTAGAAGCGAGGGAATGATTGAAATGAAATTGAGTTTTACGCCCTACATTCTAGATCTTATGGACTTTTTAAGAGCAGGGTGAAATAAGGGAAATTGGCCACAACTGTCAAAGGATCTTTACATGAAAAGCCTTTAGCACATGGGCTTTGGTTTATTATTATTGTCCCATCCGACATTGACATTGACCGCCACAATTAGTCCAAATTGAGAGGAGCAAAAAAAAAAATCAGTCAACTTCCGACACAAGTTATCGTCGTATTTCTAGATTGATAGACATTAATACTGTAAGGTCCGAGTGCTTTCAACAGGATACAAATCGATAAAACTTAAAAATATACTTCAATTTTATATCACTAGTGAGGTATATGATAAGGTCTCCGTTAATCATATACAATTTGGTTAAAACGTTTCTTATTTTGATCAGGCTGTTCAGAAGGCGTGCCAAGAGTTAATTGTGCTGATTATTATGCAGCTCAATATATATGGAAACGTGGATATTGTTATTGTAACGCTTACCATAACAATAGGCGATACCAACTAATGGGACAGGCACCAATCCGATGTGTGTAAGTTATCATTTTCATAGTCCAATTTGACCAATCACTCAAAACGTCCACTTACTACGGGTACAAATAAGTTCGTTGTTTGGAGATTGCATAGCGTGATACTCTGGCTAACAACACGTTTTTAATTCTGGTTTAATGTTTATAAGAGAGCTATATAACATAATTATCTTTTTTCAGACTAAACAACTGTGGGGCCTGTTCACAAGAATTCTATGTAGGAAACCGGAGAATCGTCAAATGTGAATAAATGTGGATACTTCAAATGCTTTTTCTTGTCCATTTTATCTCTTCTCAAAAGTCCAATGAAAAAGTAACCTATATGATTTGAAATGTATGCTAATACACCGCATTCAATTATGTTCAATTCAATACAATATATATTAAATTATATTTATATTTATGAGTATATATATATACAGGAATTTCTTCAGACTGTTAATTTCGTGAATATCCTGATATTAAGGGCCTACTGTTTCTTTGTTGCTTCTATTTATTTCAATAATGTTAATAAGAAAAATTCTATCATCAATGTCCATTATATTTGACGAAAAAAATGCGGCTCGTGAAATCTTTCTGTTTCTGCTGTGCAAATTGCAAATAATAAGTATAAGTGATTTTCAACAGTCAAATGGTATTTAAAAGAATTATTATTAACCTGTGTTGCGTTGACAAGAAATTAATTTTGATTGTTTTGTTTGTTACATTTCGCTGTACTTTCAGCGATCTTATCGATAGTGCTTTATTGTATAATTATATTGCTGGTTAGCTGTTATTGTTCTTATTTGTGATATTGTATTAAGTATGATTGCTATGAATCATGAAAATATGAATCATTGTTCAAATACAACAAGCACTCTTTTGTTTATTTAATCTTCAGATATATGTATGTATCTATATATATCCACAGTTGTAGACTTACGTCATCTAATGCTTACTATTTACAAAACTGGGACATTGTTTTTTTGCAGCCATTATTAAAACAGAATTCACAAGTACAATTCTAAATCAGTAAGGTCAATTACTGATTTGAACTGAGAGGTGTACAATTTATGCAAATCAAACTTTTTTCTCAATCTTACTGTCCCATTTTCGTTTGTTTGGCTTTTGTCCCAAGTTTCCTTCCAAGATGTATATTACAAAAGGTAAAATTCTATTTTTTGCATTGCTTAATGTGTGTAATTTGCATTATACGGAGTTTCACTAAGCAAGCAAATGTGTCCTAAAAGTTACTTGCTTCTTTAAAAATTTATTATAATCTTTCGACAAATGATCAAAAGTTTTCACAATCCTTCTATGTTTCTATATATATCTCCTCGATAATCTACAGGAAAAATAACCCAATTCGGTATAATATATTTAATATTAAATATAATATATTATACTTTATTGTCATGAAGATCAGTCTTACATATTCCATTGTTTTTAAATTAACTCTCATAATATTTTCATTTTCTTTTTCTTTTTATATTGCAGTGGAAGCTCAACAATGTAAGTGGCAATATACATGAAATAATAAAAAGCAATTATTTCGAAAAGCAATTATTTGGCATTCAATTTATTTATCGCAATATAAAGAAAACTGTTATAACTATGCGCACAGGTCTCGAAACGATGCATTGTTGTTATTTTGATAAAGGCATGTAACGAACTGTTTAGTATAATGGATTATCATCTTGTATAACTTTCAGGGGGAGCAGCACAATCATTCCAATACACACCACCTACTCAACAAACACCAACTCCAGCAAACACCCAATTTGGACAGATGAACAAATTCTTTCAAAGACCAATTCAGACGCCGTCATGGGGAGCAAGTCCTAATCCTACTCCACAGAATGCTTGGAACTTCCGTCAACCAGTACCTAATAATATGGCCCCCAACGTCCCTGTTAATGTGCCCGGGGCGATGCCGAATATGCCAGGAAATATGCCTAATTCCATGATGAATAGCATGCGAAATTTGATGGGCAACATGAGACCAGGTGTCACACCAAACATACCAGGATCTCGTGGTTTTGGAAGCGGCTATCCAAATAATATGTGTTATGCTCCACCAAACTTACCCTACCTATGTACGGAAAAAGGAGGTATGTTCTATAGCTGGCGCATATTAGCAAGACATTAGCACGACCGATTCTGTTTTCCTAACAACATAGACTGCAGGTTATTTAAATGGGTACAGTCCTTTTGAGGGTTCAACGATCTACCTTTGCATTGAGACTTTCTCGCCAATTGAGATTGCACACCTTAGTCACATTACGACAAAGCTGCCTGTTCTGTAGACAGGTTATAAAGGTGTTTCCTTTACCAGAATAAAGTTTGTTTGAATTACAATTACTCTAGCTATTTCATTCGCAAAGCCGTACATGTGAGAATAGTCAACATGGACTTTTATTTTTTTGGTTAATCATTAAGCATATCAAATTCTTTTATTTCAGAAAACCAACATAAATTCACATTAAAAGGTAATATTTTCGACGTTCGTTAGGGGTAGGATTTTCATGTCTCAATCTGCCTGTACCTTAACATCAAACCTGCAATGGGAACTAGCAATTCTATTTCTTTTTACAAACTGATAGGAAATGACGACATCTGTGAGTATCTGGACAATATTGTCGGGTTTAAATTTAAATCAACCCGATAGCATAATCGACTGAAAAAAAGGCGCAGCAGCTCATGTTCTACAATCTTGCCAATAAGTTGAGATCTTACAACTGACTATTTGATAACAGTTGTTTATGTAGTCGTGTTACGTAGTCATAACCGATTAGATTTATTTTGGCTTTACACCATATTAATTGGACATGAATTTGAGTTGTCTCCATCTTTCCTGTTTCAGAGGTAATGAGAATGCTGGGAGATAAAAACATTGAAAAAATACCATGTAAGTATGGCTTTGACTTTAATTTCTGTAAATGAGCAGGCTTTATACATCCCATTTTCTTTAATTTCAAAGGCAAATTTCATTCTCTCTTAAGAAAATCAAATCCTCTCAAATTATTGAAATCATTATTCTTAAAAATGAATCATTGGTAAGAAAATATATACATTTATGTTTCAATATCGGTAAGGATTATTTGGGTCAAGTCAAAGTCAATTAAAAAGAAAACAACTACCATAACGTTAGTATGTAATGTGTTCACAAGAAAATTTTGACTTGTTCAACAACCCAAATAATAAATCGCCCATATTATAATGTGAGCATCTATTGACTCGGTCTAGTAATTTATTTGCCATCTTCTATAGTAAATAACGAAATTTAACCATAACTTTTTTCAGAAAACTTTCAAATATGTCACATTAAAGCCTGGACAATGCCTGGGTTCTGTACAATAAATTCAATATACAATGACCATGAAAATTATGAACTAGACAAAATGAAAGAACATACATTTTATCAACAAGCGCTTGACTGTCACTGCTACATAAGTATCGTAATTTTTATAGGTCGGGGTTGGGGTAGGAAGTCATTTTGCGGTTCGTAGCAATAGTGCTTGGTTTATTACTAATTCTCAAGAAATACATTGAAGAAGAGAAATATTATGCCCTCATGAATATTCTTGAATACTGTAAAAAAATAACATACTTCACAACACATAATTTACACATATCCACCGGTAATGATTTAAGTTTGTTTTTCACAGATTGTGTTCCTGGTATACAAAGAGTTAATTGCGCAAATTATGATTTGGCACAGTATATTTGGCAACGTGGTTACTGTTATTGTAAACGATATCATAGTAACATGAATGCTTTTAAGAAATATGAACCCCTCCGATGTGTGTAAGTATTATTTCTTCTCCAAAAGTAAAAATCCAGCTTCACACATAAAATTTTTAGGGATTGTTTCTTCTAGATATGCAGGGAGAGCTCCCGGCTTTATATGCGAATGAGATCTCTACCTACAAATCTATTGGTTTGATTAGGATCAAATGCATAGGAATAATATATCGCCTTACTTTAAAACATGCCAGATTTAATTGCCGATCACTTCTGAATTTGTCACAGGACTGTTGCATAAGACCGCACATGGGGTGATTTTTCCACAGATATTTTTCGCGTGGAAATATCGCCGATTGTTAGACGGGCATGCTCAAAACTAAATACTTCGCTTAAATTATAAAATATATCAAAAGATGTAATTACTGATATTAAATTTTTCAGGTTAAATAACTGTGGTGCATGTTCACAAGAATTCTTCATTGGAAAAAGTCGTATTGTAGACTGTGATTAAGAATTATAAATGTTTTCATTATTTGGTTTATGGTTTTGTCATTTTGATTTGAACATATGCACTTACATTAATGATGACCTGTGGTCAAGACTTTATATTTGTCGTCGAGTCAAACAAAAAATAAAACAAAAAAATAAATAAATGAATAAAAAAAAAATCCACCTCATAGAAATATTTGAAATGGCTTTTGCAAGTATATTATATTACTTATTTTAATTTGCACAATGTATGCAAGGATAGTTATTTAAGTGCATCTGAAATTAAAGTTACTTACTCACGAGACTATTAAAGTCATAAATTGTTTTTCAATTGCATTAAAGGTAAAAATAAACATTGCAACAAAAACCGCCACTAAATGATACACGGTTTCCGGTGCAGTGTGCGATGTGGGTTTATCGATACAGTAGAAAATGCCAGAAGCGCATTGTATCCGCATCGAATCCGGACCAGTACCTCGTGTATTCACTTCTTCTATCGCAACGTACACCACACCGGACACCTATCTATACGCGACTTAAGCACAAAGTTTGAAAAACGCGAAAAGCTCAAATATTAAGTTATAGATCTTTGCAATTGACGTGTAATGTATCTTAACTTTAGAAAGGTAACAAAGTCGCACATTTTGATCATGTTATTACACCTATATATTAACTTAACCTGAGTTTGTAGTTGAGATTGTTCGCCACTTGTTTGTATATTGATCTGTATTGAAACATTCAATAAATATGAGACAAAATAAGTTCTCTATATATTTAGTTGTTTTCTGAACTACCTTTTATAACACAGTCATTAGCAATAATGATGCGATCACAGGCTATTACAATGCCGTCATAAAGGGGTGATGAAGACGACAGTATATTCAATTCAAATTCCAGGTAATGTGAGTCTGGTGCCGGTACTTCAATAAATCATGATCAGTAACTAACCCTTTGAATGTTCATCGATAGACTTGGTCTAATTAACGAATATAAACTAAACTGATACGAAAGCATGCCAGTCGATGCATGGTCTTCAATGATATTCATCGTCGATTTCACAGAAAAGGCCCGCATACTATGGAACGCCGTAACTGCCTTCTGTTAGTATTTTTGCATTATCAGCATCTTTTTGTATTATCAGCATCATCTTATCGTATTATCATCTTTTTCTCTTATCATCTTTTTGTATTATCAGCATCATCTTTTTGCAGTGTCAGCATCATTTTTTTGTATTATCAGCATCATCTTTTCGTATCATCATCTTTTCGTATTATCATCTTTTTGAATTTTAAGCATCACCTTTTTGCATTTTAAGCATCATCTTTTTGCAATATCAGCATCTTTAAGTATTATTATCTTTTTGTATTATCAGCATCATTTTTTGTATTATCATCTTTTTGTATTAACAGCATCATCTTTTTGTATTATCAAATATTTGTATTATCATCTTTTCCGTAACTGACCGTAGGTTTATGGAAATAAAAGGTAAACTTCGTAAAAATTCAACGTAAAAAAGATGTCGTAGACTAGGTTAATGAGACGCAACTTTTATTTTGTCAAAATGATTTTAGACAGTTACACCTTTCATTGCATACGCCTGCCTTTCAAAGAAAAAATAACTCTTGATATAGTTGCCATTTGTCCAGATATGATACGGAATGCCTTGGCATATAAAATATGATGAAAATCAGAACAGAATGTATTAAATATGTGACAGTCAGAATACAAACACAACAGATTTTTTTTGATATATCAAAACAATTGTTACAGAGTTTGTTAAAATCCAATACAAATAGTCTATCTACCTGTATCTATGCGGGTCGAAGTTGAGGGATTTTCTGATTCTGTATCATTATTATAGTAGTTGAATAAGTAGGCCTATACCTTTTAGTTTTAACTGCTTCTCTCAATCTAATTCTGTCACCTATTGTGACAACTCCCAAATCGTTCAGATCAGTATCTGATAACATTGAAGCTACAAAAATGTACAATCAAAGAAAAAATAGCTTGCCAGGCAAGATAACATACGCCTACTGGCAGCATTGAATTTCATCAAATTCCTTTGAAACCTGCAGTTTCTATGCACACACAATACCATTTGATGCAATTTTACTAAGTCAAGGGCAAAAGTCGCAGACAATAACTCAAAACCGTTCATTTCAAAATCGCCAAATTCAAATTTGACCGCCGTCGTATAAATTCAAATGCTCATACCAAGCTTCATTCAAATCCATGCAAAATGCTTCTATAGCATAAACAATAAATTTTGGACGAGATTTTACTAAGTCAAGGGCAATAACTAAAAAACAATTCATTGAAATACATGTACGGTCACATTCGAACTTGACCGCCATCTTATCGATTCTAATGCTGACACTAAGTTTAATTAAAATCCATTGAAAATTGTAGGTTCTATTGTGTCTACAACAAATATACCGACAGGGCCAATAACAGGATTACCGTTGATTTCTGTAAACCTACGGCCAGTTACGGAAAAGATGATAATACAAAAAGATGATAATACAAAAAGATGATGCTGATAATACAAAAAGATGCTGAAACTGCAAAAAGATGATGCTGATAATACAAAAAGATGATAAATTGAAAAGATGCTGAGAATGCAAAAATACTAACGGAAGGCAGTTACGGCGTTCCATACCCGCATATCGTAAATGGTAATTAGACGACTCACTTTTATACGCCCACATGAATATGTGGACGTACATGCATATTGACGTCGCCCCTGTCCGTCGTTCTTTCGGTCCGTCAACATTTGTTATAGAGGCTATAGAAGCTACAATTTTAAATTTATTTTAATGAAACTTGGTATGATCATTGGAATTTATAACCTGGCGTTCAAGTTCGATTTGAACGATTTTTCGATGAACAGTTTTTGAGTTAATGCCCCTGCCTCTATATTTGTTGTAGACATAATAGAAGCTACACTTTCCAATGAATCTTAATGAAACTTGGTGTGGATTTGACGATTTTTCGATGAACAGTTCTTGAATTATTTTCCTTGACTTAATTATATCACGTCAAAATTTTATTGTGGGTGCAATAGAAGATACAATTTTCAATGGATTTTGATGAAACTTGGTATGAGTTTTAAAATTGATAAGAAGGTGGTCAAGTTTGAAATTGACAATTTTTTGATGAACGTTTTTTGAGTTTTTGCCCTTGATTTAGTAAAATGTTGTCACAATTTTGTTGTGGGTGCAATAGAAGCTACAATTTTAATGGATTCTAATGAAACTTGGTGTGAGTGTTGGAATTGATAAGACAGCGGTCAATTTCGAATATGACGATTTTTCGATGAAAGGTTTGCGAGTTACTGCATAAAGGCATGTGTTCGATTATGCAGGGATTTTTCGATAAACGGTTGGCGAGTTATTGCCCTTGCTACTTAGTAAACTTGCGTAAAAATGTTATTGTGAGTGCAATAGAAGCTAAAATTTTAATGGATTCGATGAAATTATTGTTAGGATTGAAATTGATAAAACGCCGGTCAAGTTCGAATATGACGATTTTTCGATGAAAGGTTTGCGAGTTACTGCATAAAGGCATATGTTCGATTATGCAGGGTTCGATTATGCTAGACTCGATTATACAAGGTTTGAAAATGCAAGGCTTTATTATTTGAGGATTGATAATGCAAGTTTTGATTATGCAAAGTGTATAATGTAAAGTGTTTAATAAAAAGTAAGCCTATTAAATGTTACATTTGATTGGATATACATTTTGTATAATTACAAATCGATAATTGTACTTTGCAGAATTGACAAATGCATTTTGTAACGACGACAACTGTATTTTTAAGCTACAACACAATCGAGAATTTCGACAACGTTATGCCTCCATAAATAATGGGATTGTTGTCACAGCAGAGAGCGAACAATGATATGTGATGTAGAATGTATATTTAAAAGTGTACAGTCATTCCTTCTTGAGAAAGCCCAATGATCATATATTTATATAAACAGTAGTAAATTATGATATACCATAAACCTGACAACGGCATCTGAAATACGATCAGCAAAGTATCTGACACACACTTGAATACCTCCTTCATAGCTGATATCACATATGAAAACATACCCATTTATTGCCCGTATAATTCAAACTATTGATAAGTGAAATACCCTTCAGACAAAAATACTGCGAAACACAATTCAAACCAACCTTGTTCTAGGTCCCAAAGGACAGATTTTTCGGCGAGCCTATCACAGGCATAATATAGTCCTGATTTAAATCAAGAAATATATATGCCTAATGAGTATAGTCTTTCCGGGATGAACGGTGACGCCTATAGAATTGATGGCAGTGAGAAAAACAGTGGCTGCTTTGTGAGTACTCTTACGGGATTCGTTTTGGTCCTGGTATGTGTGCTTATATCTGTAGGTGTTGGACTCATTGTCCATCTGGCTGGTCCTGGACAAGTAACATGTCATTGCCATAATGAAAATGATAATGTTGGCGGGGTAACAGACGGACAAGGTGGCAATTCTCCTACCACCGCGCTGCCTACGACTACTGATTCCATTGAAAATTCAACTTCATTTCAACTTTGTCTACAATGGGCTGCAGAAGGACATCCACAGATTTGTAAGTATAGTTACAAAATTAAAGCCTATTAATATTGAAATCTTTTGTAATGATTTGGGTAATGAAAACATAAGTTTAATTCCTCATGTTAAAAAAGTGTTTTTTATATCAATGCTATGGAAAGCTTATTGACGAGATCAAGTTATTTTGCAAAGATGATTACAATTTTCTCCGTAATACATGACTTCGAATGTCCATCTCTATGCTTTCCACTGGTAAATTTTTCAAAACATTCATTAAGCAAGTAGTTGAAGTGATGCTAGGTAGGTAATAGCATTATAAAATGTCAAAATTAAATACATTAAAATTTTCAAGGTACTGCATGTGCCCAATCAAATGTAAGCACCACAACAGATTCGATTACATATCCACCAAGTACTGCGACACCTGAAACAACCATCAACTACCGCCTACCATCAAACACCAGACCATATCATTACAATGTTGATCTACAGCCCAACATGTATGATGGTCCCCAGGATGAGTTTACTTTCAATGGAAATGTTAAGATTTGGACTGAATGTCTGGAAGAATCTTCTGAGATAACTCTCCATGTTGACCGTTATGATGTAGACGAATCATCAATCGTAGTTAATCATCTGGACGAGGTCGAGAATCTTTACTCTAGACACACCAATGATACCGTTAGACAATTTCTAGTCTTACATTTAACTAAGAATATGGTTGTTGGAGAGAAATATACAATATATATGACATTTGCTGGGCCATTGATTGGAGGTGGTGCCGGTCTGTATCTTAGTTCATATACGGATAATGGAAATACCATGTATGTTTACTCTATCTAATTATGTTCATTTTTTTCCCTATACTTAAAATTCGGCAATGTAAAAGTTTCTATGAATTGCAAAAGCATACATTTTAGGTAATAATATATCGAATCTGCATTCGAATAATACGTTTGCTTATCTTACTGAAAATTTCATATCACATTTCTCAAATACAAACACTGTCGTAATTTTCTCTTTATAGATATCTGGCAACAACACAATTCGAAGCACCTCATGCAAGAAAAGCATTTCCATGTTATGATGAACCTGAATTGAAAGCGACTTTCAATACAACATTACGGCATAAATTAAACACGGGCCGTAATTATATTACGTTATCCAACATGGATATTCAATATAGCTAGTAAGTAACACTTTTTTCAATATTGAGGGTCTGATACCTCTCAAGGTCGTAGTTAACCGATAATTATAATAAGAATTAAATATTCAGCCTCCAAAGAATATGGGAAGGTATTTGCGTTCGTAATAATTTAATGTCTGAAATTAAATTTTCATCAGTCATTCTAAGTAACAGTACTATTCTCGATTTGATATTCAAATTAACTTTTAAGTTCGCAAATTTTGATTTACCAAAACAGAAGAAAATCTATAAATGTGCATGTAAATGAGTAAGTCAAGAACTATGTCAAAAAAATGAAAAACGAAAGAATGCTACTTCTCTTCTATAGCTTATATTATTCTCTCCGCTGTAAGATGTGTGGTTGCAAGGTGGGCATTTAACAAATCTACTACGACCAATAACGTACTTTTAAAAGCTTCTAATCGTCATTCTCCCTCCCTACCCCGAAACATCTCGAATCTTCCTGAAATGATGATCCTATTTTTCAGTGAAGAAGGAGGCTATGGAGTGGATGTTTATTCTACTACAGTCATCATGCCAACTTATCTTCTAGCTTTTATTATTTGTGATTATGATTATGTGGAAGGTAAATCAGCCAAAACTCAAATACCAGTAAGTTGTTAGTCAAACGTTCTTTAGATCACTCACTTTCAAATAAAACAACCGACCAATCCGATGCTTTAAAGAGGAATAAAAAATTCAGCCCAAAATGATCTTCAAAAAATTTTCTATTACATCTAACGCATTAGAAAGAGAGAAGAGACAACGGTTTTTCACTTTTAATTAACAAAAGATCACAACTCTTGTTCACCAGGACCTTTTTTACCACCTTTTAGTACCGAACCTATGCCCGACCCAACGCTATACAATTCACAGAGAGAGCTCAGGAGCATGGTATCAAGATATTTGATAAATATGAATCTTACTTTACACCCAATTACTCACTTCCTAAAATAGGTAAGACAAGATTATCTTATATCGATTTTGCAGTTGATCAAACTATCTATATACCTCTTCAAGTGGTTAGAAGAGGTTATTGGTTGAAACATTGAGGGGGGGGGGGCAGGGAAAGTCAGAAATCCAGGAGAGGAACATGATATCATGTGTCCCCCCCCCCTCCACAAATGGCTTGAGTAGGGTGTCTTTTGTAGGCGTAAAATAGGCACAATTTGGCTTTCAAGAACATCAAAGTTCCGAAATTTTGCGCCTTCGGCGACAGGAGGACAATTTGTTCGTTTTCTGCACTCACTCTTTAGAAGCGTCGTCGCGTCGTCACGAAGTCGGAGGCATATCTTCGTCAATCATGTGATGTGATCAGTAAGATTGACGGATATTTTGAAAGGTATCGGGCCTACCCCGCCCTGTAGAATACATAGGACACGGGCAGACATGCGAATTTAATCGCAAGGGCGTAAAAATAATCGCTGTCGACAGAAGGGGGAACATAAGGGTATTTGTCGAGCGATTTTGAAATTAACGGCGAATATTGTATTGTGTTTTATATGTTGAATACATATATTTGAAAGATAAAAAAAGCGGCGATTGGGCGAAAACATAAGATTGTTTGCACCCTATGCACCCTATATTACCGGATCTCGAGGAGCACAAAATTTATATCGTCAATTCTTCTATTCATGACTGGAAAATTCAGTAACATGCAAGGAGGTGCATTTCTTTCAATAATATTCCGGAGAGCTATAAAGATACGGTGTCACAAGCACAACTGAAACGTTCTCTTGCCGACCCCTTTTGAGTAAATCCTGGGTACGCCAATGGTCCCCCCCCCCAACATTGAAAAAGCGATCTGCGCCCCTGACAATTTGCATTGGATTTTGATGAAGCATAGTGTGAGCATCGGAACTGATAAGACTGCGGTCAAGTTCGAAATTGGCGATTTTTCGATGACTGTTTTTGAGTTATTGACTTAGTAAATCAGTTCAAATTTGATTGTAGGTGCAATAGATGCTGCAATTTTCAATTGATTTGGTGACGATAATTAAAAAGACTGAGGTCAACATTGAATTTGACGATTTTTCGATTTAGTAAAATCGCGTCAAAATCGTATTGTGGATGCAATAGAGGCTACAATTTTCAATAGATTTCGATGAAACTTGGTGCGAGCATTGGAATTTAAAAGACTCCGGTCAAGTTCGAATATTACGATTATTCAATGAATGGTTTGCGAGTTATTGCCCTTGATTCATTAAAATCACGTCAAAATTTATTGTGGGTACAAAAGAATTGATAAGACGGTAGTGAAGGTTGAATTTGACAATTTTTCATAGAACGGATTTGAGTCATTGCCCTTGATTTTGTAGAATCACATCAAAATTTGACTGAATGCAATAGAAGCCACAATTTTGAAAGGATTTTGATGAAACTTGTGCGAACATTGGAGTTTGGAGGTCAGCGGTCAATTTAGAATTTGATGCTTTTTCAAGTTACATTTGTTTTTTTAGTTATTGCCCTTGACTTAGTAAAATCACGTCATAATTGTATTGTGGATGCAATATAAGCTACAAATTTCAGTGGATTTTATTAAAACATTATGTGATCTCTGGAATTTATAAGACAGCGATCACGTTTGAATATGACGATTTTTCAATGAACAGTTTTTGAGTTATTGCCCTTGACTTAGTAAGATCACGTTAAAATTTTATTGTGGATGCAGTAAAGGCTACAGTTTTCAATGGATTTTGATGAAACTTGTGAGCATTGGAATTTAGAAGATGGCATTCAAGTTTGAATTTGACGATTTTCCGCATAGTGACAAAATAAAATCACAATTATTAGTAAAAGGTAATGTTACAGCCTAATATTCTAGCTTTTCTTAACCACAATGTTACAACCTAAAATCCCAAACTTCATTTATTCAGATAATATAGCTATTCCTGATTTTAATGCTGGTGCTATGGAGAATTGGGGATTAATCACATATAGAGAAGGTCTATTATACTATCCCAATGAATCTGAAGCCTCAACAGAAAAGTGGATTGCAGAAGTTATTTCTCATGAGATTGCTCATCAGGTATGTTTTTGGGACCGGTTTCTCGAAAAATTTCTTTGAGTGTTATCATTTTTTAATTGTTTAATTAATAAATTAATTAAGTACAATGTATGTGAACTGTCGAAATAATGCTCAATACTTTAAGCATAGAGGGAAATAAAACAGAACTCCTAGTCTCTTTTTATCGCACGTACCGGATCCACAGTACATGACATATCTATAATTATGTATGTAATTTACCATTCGTTAAGACATAAAACAGCCACTGATTGTCCCGAATACCATTTCACATTTATCAAAACATTTTCGATCAAATTTCATATACATAAAGTGTTTAAGAGCACTATTTAAATTCTTCATTAAATGCAAGATGAAAAGGGAATATAAAATCTGATGATTCCATTAACACAGTATTCTAATACATTTTAGGTTCTTTGGATTTTTTTTTTTACGCTAATGTAAAAGCAGATCAAAATTTTATTGTGGGTGCAATAGAAGATACAATTTTCAATGGATTGATAAGACGGTGGTCAAGTTTGAATTTGACGATTTTTCATGAACGGTTTGCGAGTTATTGTCCCTGGCTTAGTAAAATCGCGTCAAAATTTTATTGTGGGTGCAATAGTAGCCACAATTTTCAATGGATTTTGATGAAACTTGTTTGAGCAGTGGAATTAATAAGGCGGAGGAAAACAAAATCGATACTCAGTGATTATATTTCAGTGGTTTGGTAATTTAGTATCTCCCAAATGGTGGAAGTGGTTATGGTTAAATGAAGCATTCGCATCATTCTGGGATTACCATATTGTTGGTGAAGTATACCCTAACTGGAGATCGGTAATTGGATTGATCGTGGCTCATTAGTTATATATACTTACCATATAACATTCCTTAGTCTTTAATTTTTATCAAGAACACATACTGGATTTTATTTGACTGAATTTTTTATTTGCATAAAAATTATTAATACCTTTTATCCCATACTTGACATGAAAAATAAAAATTTCAAATTTGTTTTAGATGAGTTTTTTTCTCATGTACTATGTCTGTGACGCATTCTAGATAAAAAAAAAATTCTTAGTTGGGTAAAAGTGATATTCTTGTAGACCATTGAATACAGCCCATTGAATAAATATATTGGTATTCGATGGGCGGGGCCAAAGGCTGTCATCGTTTAACTCATGTGCTTATTTCCATTAGAACCATTTATGTTAGATGAGTTTTTTTCTTATGTACTATGTCTGTGATGCATACTAGATAAAAAAAAATCAAAATTTCTCAGTTTTGGATAAAAATCATATTCTTGTTTCCCGTTGAAAACAGGCCATTGAATAACTATTTTGGTATTCGATGGGCGGGGCCAAAGGGTACACAAGACCAAAATTCATCAAAAACAAAAACAAATTTGAAATTTACATTTTTCATAATTAGGTATAGGATAAATCGGTTATCCAATGGCTAACTCGTGGATATGGTTTTTATGCCACCCGTGCTTGTGATATTTTCACGAGTGGCTTAGCCACTAGTGAAAATATCACAAACACTCATGGCATAAAAACCAAATCCACTCGTAGTCATAGAATAACCTCTATATATTTTATAGCTATCAACCCAGATTTCCAGAATAAAGTCCTTAACGTATTAATGTAATAGTTCATAATAACAATGCTTCAAATGATTTTCACTTTTTAGCTAGATCTGAATGCTTTAGATAAACATGCTATTTTTATTACCGATGCATTAAGGACGTCACATCCGTTAACCCATGACGTAGAAAGTAATACAGAAATCGGATCTATCTTTGATGGCATAACTTACACTAAAGTAGGTATTTTATATAGGTATTGTAAGCATTATGGCTTATATTTAAAGACTGAAAATAATTAGTCTCGGCCAGAAATACATATTCATAATAGGGCTATTTGTGAAAAAAGTTGTATGCAAGTCGATTTTCATCATTATTTTCAAATAGCACTTGCTTTTCAATACAGTTTTCTCACCGCATAGATTCAACATTAACTTTCTCAGTCAGAGAACTCGTCCATGTATTAGACCGATTAGGCTTACAAACATTGAGATGATTGAAAAACTTCAAAATCCTAAGATGATTGTTTGTTTTAAATGTAGGGTTCACAAATAATTCGTATGATGCACTTTATTATGGGTCAAGATCTGTTTATTAAAGCGCTCAATGTAAGTATATAAAAAATAAATATTTTTTATGAATAAATATAAGTTTTACGGTATAATCATATGTAATACCATGCAGAGTTCATTGTGAATATTGTGCCATTTTATCTTGTTTTCTATTTCTAAATCTTCAATCCATTTTTGACCATATCTACCGCGATTGTTGAATACGGTCAAATGGCTTAAAATGGCCAATTAACACCTTTCACCTAATTGCGTTTTTTTTGTGAATAAATATGAATAATGCATGAGCATAGACTACCAAAATTTTGGAAGGTAGAGGATCCTTTTGAATTTTCGAATCCTTATTGATTAACTGAATCACGGTTGCTTTGAGTAGTCCCATAGATACATAACGTTATTGCTTAAGTAACAAGGGCACTTTCGCATATTTTTCAATGAAGTGATCTAATTATACCAATCCTACATTTTAGAATTACCTTCATGCATACCAATACTCAGTAGCTGAGCATTATGAATTATTCGATAAACTCACAGAGGTAAGTGATTCCAAACACCTTCGTCCTTTCGCATACGTGTTGATTCCCATCTTAATCTCTTACCTATTTACGTTACAAGTCTTAAAATAAAAATCAAGCGTGACAGTTTTTCGTTTCATAGATCGAATGCAGAATCAATCTGATCCACCATCTGCAACCTTCACAGCCTCGAGACTTATTACTCACATTGTGAGAGCACGAGGTTATGTTTTGTAGCAAAATAAAGCTTAATCTAATCCAATACTAATCAAAGAGGGCAGTTGGTTTTGAGTGCATGGTCATATACTTTGTACTAGGAATAATTAACCTTGTCGAATTTCAGACAGCTATAGCTGAAGGTCATCCAGAATTGAATATGACTCTACTAATGGACCCTTGGGTAACACAAGCTAACTACCCAGTTGTAATGGTGACTAAAGAAGGTAGCCGATATAGATTGACACAAAAGCGATTTTTGATTGGCACCACCGATCAAGAAGCTGCAAATGATACGGCTTTATATGAGTAAATATTCCAATATTTTTTAAATGGATTGTAAAGATTTTTTTCTAAAATTGTAAGTGTATCAGAGACGCTCATAGCATCAATTTGCACCATTCCATTCGTGACAATTCCTTTAAACTTTATTTTCTCGATAAGTATTGTTCTTCACAGGAATAAAAATGAAACTAAGCTATGTTTACTCTATTTGTATCAACTTTGCACGTTATTGTTTGATTTACATGTTTAACGACTTTTTTCCCTAAAAGTATTAACCGTACATGGCTTATACAACAACCAATAACTTTTTTTTCATGCCAGATTTATGTTATTAAAATACACACAATTATAGTTAAGTTTAAGTAAATGTGAATGATTTAGAAAGCGATCTAGAACAATTAAATGTTTTTCTTTCAGCTATAAATGGCCTATACCTATCACTTATACAACCAACAATGATCAAAACTTCACCGCAGATAGAGCTAATGTTATCATGATGAATGGAAAAGGCGATCCAGGTACGATAAAGTCATAAAGTAACAGAATCCCTTATAATGAAACTTAGTCATGTTTGAAAAACGCTTTATCAATTTATTAAACGTATTTCAGTAATTTTAAGTATTCTTTATGAATAATTACTTTTGAGGATATTAATTCATTTTTTATGTTATTTATGGAACCAGGTATATTTACTGATGAATAGTGCTTATTCATGCGTTGTTTATTTCTTGTTTCTTGAAAATTAACCAACAAAACTAATGTTTGCGACTTCAACTTTGAATTGAAATACCGAATTTGGCAACCCTAATATGTGCCTATATGACCAATATATCCCAGAACCTTTATCACCAAATGAAATTATAAAATAGACTAGAAATCACTTCGATAATTTTTTAGCTCGAATGAAAAAAACATTCTTCAGTTTTACAATATTTCTTTATGGTGTATTTATAGTCTATATTGACGAAAATCCTTCTGAAATTCAATGGATTATTCTAAATCTTCAACAACATGGTTTCTATAGAGTAAATTATGATCAAGATAATTGGGAAGCCCTTATAAATCAATTAAATACCAATCATACAGTAAGTTTTATTGTTCGTACCTAACGTGCTACTGATACGACTGATACTTTGACACCACTTAAGGCCTGTTTTATCACGAAATCCAGTGATTTGAAATGCAGCCAACCTGAGCCCTCAACAGAAAGACTTATCATTGTGGCTTAGTTTTTGAAGTTTCTTTTGAAAATGCAGGTTCGTAACTGTTTAGCTAAGCGAATAATTTACACCCTTACCATTGAAATTTGAGTCTTTCTTACACGTTCGAGGGTCATTACCAGTGGTTATAAATTCCTAAATTATCTATAATTTAATATGTGAAGATTATTTTCAGGTCATTAGTGCCATCAACAAAGCACAGATCATCAATGATGCTGCTAATAATGCCAAGTAAATATTTCTCTTTCCAAACCATAATTTAATGCAAATATATCTGATAAAGAGTTTTTGTAATTTTAAAATAAAATCTTGTTGAGTTATATTGTGTACACCGTGAAGCGGTTTAAACAGACAAACTTCTCTTCTTTATATTGTTATAACTTGCCTCGTAGTAGATAAATTACACTAATAACAGTAGAATGAATTATTTGATTACAGAGCTGGGCTGTTGGATCCTCTTATCGCTTTAAGGACGTTAGATTACCTTGAAATGGAGACGGATTATCTTCCTTGGAGAGCCTTTTCTAGAGAAATGAATTATGTTGAATCGATGTTATTGCGGACGGAATTGTATAGTAGTTTTAGTGTAAGTAAACAGCGTATCTCAATTCTTAAAATATTTAAAACAAAAAATATTTCAAAATTGAAAAATCTAAGACACCGGTCAAGATATAAATACATGTAGATAAATTTATGTAAAACAAAAAAGCAGTATACATGAGAATCAGGTGGAATTGTATAATAACTCTTTTTGCGAGGTTACTATGAACCAAGTTTAATATCCCGTTCAATTGTTTTGCAGAAAAAGATGAAGAGTATGGTCGAAGTCCCTTTGAAAACACTGACCTTGAATATTACAGATGAGATGCAGCACATTGACATGTAAGACTTGCTCAATTATTGAAAACTATGTGTCACCCATTATTAACTCTGACGATAGAGATTGTATATTGCGACCTCTTTCATTTATTAATTTCATTTACTTTTTTCTTTACACCAGACTTTGATCTGATCGGTTTGATTTTACTATTAGAATATATTTTTTTGTAGATTTGCTGTTACAACCTTAGCTTCTTATGCCTGTAATCATGATGTCAGTGACTGTGTTGACAGTGCAAACACATTGTTCAATGAGTGGATGGATACTGGAGTAGATAAGTAAGATAATATTGGCTGTGGTTAAGATAAATGGGTCCAGTATATTTTGCTTCAAATTTAAAATGATATGAAATCGTATAGCGTATATAAGAAGAAAATGATGTGTTTAGCACAAAATATACCTTGTGTGTAACAAGGCTATTCTAGCCTTTTCATTAATTTAAATTACATTGTGCAAGGACGTTTCATTTTTTGAAAGGAGTAAATTATTGCATTCATAAAACTAATGCAATGGATAAACCCAACACATATCGTTTTTGAAGTACATTAATTTTGAGGTCTATACATGATTTTGTTAATCAGTGACAATATTTTTATCCATTGCAGTATCGACCCTAATCTGAGAAATATATTCTACTGTACAGCAGTAAAAGAAGGTCGATTTGCAGAATGGGAATTTGTATATGAAGAGTACAAGAAGTCAGAGTCCACTTCCAAGAAAGATGCTTTAAGACATGCCTTGTCTTGTACAACAGAAATTTCCCTATTACACAGGTATGTTCAAATATACGTGTACATTTTTTTCTGTTTAAACGGTTCCTAGCTTCGACCATCTCATATTATACGATCAAGTTTTCAGAAAATATATCCTATTTCCATATTATGCTATACATACTCCTCTTTTTTTTATATATTAACATGTATATTGCCGGCGTTCACAGTATTCAATCGGTTCTTTAAGTTCTTTAAAAATAAAACTGACTAACCTATTTTAAAACTCCGGCTTGGTTTCTTAAGGATTCTTTTTATATGCTCAAGTTTGCGATAAGTTTCTAGTCTCTATTATATTGTACTGATATTTCCAGGTTGCTGAGTATGTCTCTAAATACAGAGGAAGTTCGATCACAAGATGCAAGAACGACTATCCAGTATGTTGCAAACAATCCCCTTGGTGTCGACATAACATGGAATTTTTTTAAGGAAAAATTTAGCACTCTTGAAATAAGGTAAAATGTAAAACACCACAATCTTAAATTCATAAGCACCTTGTAAAATTCAGAGGTATTTCCAAAAGATATTTGAGTAGGCCCATTGCCACAAAACTTGTTACTGATATAATCATTTCCCGGATACACCAAATAAATATTTATATATATAGATGGCCTACTGCTAGCTAAAATCTTGCCGTTTTCCTTCGATCATGTTTAGTTAAATAAACCAAATAACTATTAAAACAGGGCTCAATTAAAACTGTATCGCAGCATAGTTTGTGAATTTCCTCGATTCAATGTTCTCTTGATCAGAAATATTACTAGATTTGCAAAGCAAGTCATGAGGCTTTACTGCCAAATCCAGAAATATAAAGAAACTAATGTCATGGGAAATTTCGACTGGAACTGGAACAATTTTGGAAACATTGAACCATGTAATACCTATATTATGTCTCATTCTGTATTTTGCTTTATTATTTTCTAGCCTGGGAAGCATGAACAGTTTGTCCAGATTGTTAACATCAGTAACTGAAACATTTAATACACACTATTACTTGGATGAGGTAAGATAAATTTTGTGGTATATATGAATGCACACTACCGTATAAAATACAATTTTCATTTAAGGCCACTCAGTCATCGCAGATGTATAAAATGTAGATAACTCATAGGATCACTAGGATAAACAATGCTATTCGTATTAAGGCTCTTTCGAACCTTCAACCTACACGTAACCTCTCAAAGAAGCTTGACGAATCTTTGGCTGGCAAGATGTTCCTTTCTGACTGGTCCATGAGAAAACAATGAAGATTATTACTAATACTCTTGCAAAGTTCACTCTTATAACTTCAATAATAACTCTTAGAAGTCTGAAATTTGCTACAAACATTGTTTATTATTTTCATTTTTTAGCTACAAACTATGGTAGATAACAATGAGGTGGGGAATTATGAATCCGCATTTAAAGGAGCTATTGAAACAACGAAAGCCAATATGGAATGGTTGTCTACTAATTACCAAGTATATAAAGAATGGCTTTCACCACTAACCATCAACCCAGTCTCGTCTTAGAAAAATATTCTCATAATTATTATGATATTCATATGCATGGGCTGATATTTTAAACATCTATCAAGTCTATTTTAAACTATTTTTCTACCAATAAGATATTAAAGACTGTCGTTCGCCATTTCCTAATACTGATCTGGATCTTAACCTTTTCTATGTATTTCCTTTGTATATAATGCGAAGAATCATTAAAAGACTAGTCAAATTTCGAAAGGGGTGATTCTGTGATTGGATGTCTCAAATATCGACGATGAGGTGTGATAACTGTTACTGATTAGCTAGTATAAAGAATCCCTGTTTCTGAGACAAAGATAAGATTGGTCAAAGGGATCGTGAACATGTCGTATCGCTCTACAATTGTAACTTGTGATTAATATAAATATAATTAAAATATAAATATATGTATATATGCCTTTTCATTACATTCTTAATACATTTAAATTTTCAAATTTTTAATATCGAACTGTTTATTTACCTAAAGAAAATGTTAAAAAGTATAAATTATTTTTTTAATATACAGTAGAACCTGCATTCAGAGACCACTCAAGGGAATATTCAAAATTGTCGCTGAATGAAGGTGGCCTCGTAGGAGAGGAACTGCAAGACCATTTCGTTTTGACATTTTGGAAATCATAGGATCATAGGATACTTTTACTCTTACACGTTTAGTTTCTACCGCTTTTGCATGCTATCTCCTATCTACCGACGGGGTGCCATATTTTGTCGTATTTTATAAACGAAATATTTGAAGGTATCGCTGAAGGCTAGGCCACGGTAGGGGAATTTGTAGACCTGAAGTAACCTATTCAACGACCCGTTGAGGTTCGTTTACTCAAACGGAAGATACTATTGCAAATCGGATTTTCTCATATAGGTGTAATGGGGTAGTATAATAGCCAACCGATGAGTTTATTCGCCTAAAGATTATATTCAGAAATCATACTAGTGGAATATAATCCGTTTCTCCATACTAAAATTGCCACCTTGTGATCCTATAGGTTAATTAACCTCAGGTTGAAAAGCTCTGATCTAATCTATTTATTAACCAAAAATAACTAAAAGAACTATCGCTACACTAAATTGGCGAGCTTGCCATTTTCACTCTTTTGCTATTCCGAAGTCGATCCGTTGTGAATATTTTAAACAAGTTTATCCAGACCTTAATAAGAATCATAAGAATGAATATCAAGAAAAAAGGCTTGCTAACTGAGTCTATGTTTATAAATTATTTGATACACGTGATAGAACTTTTACAACAGATTTTGGACTAAATCAAAACACAATGCCATTGATATTAATGTGTGGATATCCTTCTTGTGGTAAAACGAAAAGAACACGAGAACTAAAAAACTACATCAGTGAAAATGAGCCGGAAAGAGCTGTACATATCGTCCACGAAGATGTCGATTTATCGAAGAATGAATTATATGCAGGTAGATCGATTGACATTTTATTCTCCTTGTTTTCATTTTTTTGTTGGAGAAACATATCTGTTACTGCAATATTATAGCTAAAAACTCATCTTTCATTGCGAAGCGAATGAAATCAGTCGCCATTTGTATTGTTGTATTTTCAAGTCGTACGGAACAGAATAGGAATATAAAGTCGCTTTATATTGAATTATTTTGTAGATCCTCAAAAAGAGAAAATATCCAGAGGGAATATGAAATCATCAGTACAAAGATTATTAAATAAAGAAGATTTTGTTATTCTAGATTCCTTAAATTATATAAAAGGTAAAGAAACTAAATAACAAAAACTGGATAGAATTTTGGCACCTTTATAATGGGGTTAAGGGTCAAGATAGAGTCAACTTCCAATGCATCATGTACTCTCCTACGACTGTGAATTTAATTTTGTCCGTCGTTTCATTTCCAATTTTTTGTGAACTTGTAGTCATCTCTATTCAAAAATGAAAAACACACACCATTTCCTTTTTTCAAAGACAATCTTACTTTATTCATTTATGTTGCACAAGTACCAAATTTCATAATTATATTATGTATTTAGGTTACCGATATGAATTATTTTGTGTCAGTAAATCTTGCCAAACACCACAATGTGTTGTAAGTATATTTTTTATATATTTAATTTTTTTATTTTGTGTGTTTGTGTTACTTTGTTTTATTCCTTTGCAACCAATACAAAATGTATTTCAAAGTTTTGAGGTTAGCTCCCTTTAATCATGTTTGCAGAATGCCTACAATAAGTATCATTTAGGATCCTTTATATTTTTTTCGTCCACGTATTAGTCATGGTTCACTCCGAACATAATAATAATACGTTTTTGTTTTCAGCATCTATTATGTGTTTGTTTACAGGTATTGCGTTGCTGTCGTAGAAGGATAATCGTCCCGTCACACACTCACTGTGTACATCCAGTAAAAACTAGATGCACTAATTATATTTTCACAATCGCTTTTTGTTATGTTTCTTAGATATTATGTGATATTAGTGCAGAAAATGCAGAAAGGTTCAACAAATCACGTCCAGAAAATGAACAATATTACGATAAAATGTAAGTGATTAGTTTTTATACCAAATGGTTGTACAACCTTATTTTAATGCAAAAAACCCTCACTTTTACACAATAACAATTTAATGAGATAATAATAAAGTTGAACCAAAAGGCACATCAATATTTTTTAGATGTGAGACAGCGTCCGGTGTCAAATTAAAATGTATCGTGTCTAAAATTGTGTATACTGCGTGGGATTCGATATATAACAGCAAATATATCAATTAAAAGAAGTTCATCGTAGTCCATAAACCTAACCTTACCGTGTTATTGCTTATCGGAACCTGAACGCCGTTTTATTCCCATCTTAAGAGAGATTGTGACTATCATATAGATTCAATAGTCCACATTAAATAAAATTAAAGTATAATAAGATAAGATACTTTAAGTTCTTCAGAGGGTAGAATTTGAAATTTTCAGTTTGGAAGGTTTAATACAAAGATTTGAAACACCGGTATCAACGAATAGATGGGATAGTCCATTATTTACAGTACAGATAGATGATACCTTACCATTTCAACTTATTTTAGATAGTCTACTAAAACGTAAACCACCACCACCCAATGTCTCTACACAATGTGTAAGTAAACAGTTAAGCTTATCCGCTGTACTGGCACTAATATTGACAATTATTTTGAACAATTTGTGGCAACCATAATTTTACATGGATGTCCGCCTTCTGATTCACTAAATAGGATAGTTTGCAGTAAAGTTGCTGAATCTGCCATTTATGATTTATGGCCATTTGTTTTTATCTGTTTATATCTTTACTTAAAACATGAATGTTCAATTTCAGCAACCGCTATCATCAACCAATTTTCTTTATGAATTAGATAAAAGAACTCAAGAAATAGTTACGGTAAGTCAAGTTTATTTTATGTTTTTCATGGGCAAGATGGCGA
This sequence comes from Nipponacmea schrenckii, assembly GCA_030562195.1. Lineage (NCBI taxonomy): Eukaryota > Metazoa > Mollusca > Gastropoda > Lottiidae > Nipponacmea > Nipponacmea schrenckii. The sequence continues at coordinate 6,282,472 of JAUJPP010000007.1, read as the reverse complement.
AGAAACTCTAGGAAACACGCGAAACAATGCAAAAGCATAATACTGATAGAAGGCAACTGAATTTAACATGTGGTTATAGTCTAGGACAGTATAAATAAAGTTGTCTTAATTTCCGTCGTCTTGGACTAAAGAGGTTTACAATCCAGGTTGCATATTCTTTATTGATTGATAGAAATATCATTAAAATAGCGGTAATTATCTAGTTAAATGAAATCAGCAGTTTTGTCATAATATAAACTATTCCAAACATTATATTTTGAACGTTGCCATTAAATGTACCCTAGTAAGCACATATTATACTATCTGTCCGAGACCAATTTATTGCAGTATTTACACGTTAAGTCTGGGATATTTTAATTGCCTTTATTTCAGACTTTACTTTATTTAATTAATTTTCACAAACAACTCTATTTAATTATGGCTTAAAAAGCTTAATGTAAAGGTACAGAGACAAATGTTTCTTTTGTTATTCTTTTAATGGGTATTCTAGACACGAAAGGCAATTGGAATTAAAATAGTGACTACGGCTATTTAAGGACCATATCGTGTTTATCTTTTATTTTCGGAAGCTTATCACAAATAGTATGATTGGCTATTTTCGTCAATGGATAGATTTTCAAATAACACAGAATGCTGTCACGTTTTTGTTTGCTTGTACTATCTAGCTGTGCGCAATAAAGAGACAACATCTACAGTAGCATACCGTACCACCTATACCCCACACCAAAGCACTTTGATCTTAAATTAAATTAGGATTATAACAAGTGTTAATACCTCACTTGTAATGATTTAGTGTTAAGTCATTAATTTAGTGTTTTCTACATTTTACGGAAACAACATCTACTGTTGTTGCCTACAGGAATTTTACATTTTTACGATCCCTTCTTCTTAGGAGATAATGAGTAGTCAGAAGTTAAGTGTTATTGGTGATTCCATTACGATTCCTGGAGCTACAGATAAAGTATCCTTTAACAAACAATTGTAGTAATAATTCATGTTAAACATTACTTGACCAGTGTGTCTTAGCAAAACCTTTAACGTCCATATTTTAAGAGGATGGCAACTTCGTCTCCCTAAGCCCAAATCTCTTTCTCGCGGATGACATTTGCCCTCAAATGGAAACGTTCGCTATTCATGGAATTTACTGTTAAACTGCTTTATTATTTGACAATTTATGTAGAATTGAAATTTGAACTGCATGTCACGCCAGTTCTCTGTTTTTATTTATTGCTACCTAGAACCGACTATAGTATTTGATTATTTTTTTGGAATCATGCATTGGTTTTCATTTTTATATTGAATGTTCCTTTGATTTCTTGGCCTCCCTTGAATCAGTAATTAGAATAATATTATATGTTTATTTTCCTTCCTTCAGGATCATATTATATATTTTCTTAATTTGAACTTAGATACTTTTAACTAAAAATTTGACAATCGGAGAATTACAGAGATATAGGCGACAATTTATTACGTATAGTAAAATGCACCCTGTTGATGATTCTAATAAGATATCCAATATGTTTGTACAATACCTCGACAAAAGTTTGCAATAGCCCATCTTTGTTTTTTGCAAATGATGCCATCATAAGCTTTGCCCCAAGACTAATTGGAAAAGACTACAATAACCACCGAAAAAAATGATAAATGTATATGGAAATTTGTCCTATACATCTGTTTTCATCAGGGGTTGTTTCATCCTAAATATCAGGTCTCTTCGAACCGAGATTATATATTTTCTATCCTTTTCATTAAATACAACTGACATAGACAAGAAAGATTCCTCTGTAATAAGAAGTATGTTGTATTTGGCTTGTAATTATATGTATTATTGAATGACAGAGAGGTAATTCAAAGAAAAGATCTCAAGAAGACCCTTTTACTCGACAACTAAAAGTACCTTCCTTGATTCTGAGGAAGGAGAGGATAGAATCTCTATGAGTCATTTTACACGCGCACATAATCAATATATGTATATAGCATACAGTCTGTCCGTCCTTCCCCCTCTCGTCTCCACAATTGTTGTGGACACGATAGAGAACTGGTTTCTTGATGGATTTTGACACAACTTGGAGTGAGTCTTTGTAATCACCAAGGACGAAATCAGACCACCCGAAAATTATTACTATGAGTTATTGCCCTTGTTCCTGAAATTTTGTGAACACGACAGAGAGCTGCTTTTTTTTATCTTGTTGGATTTTAATGACACTTTGGTGTGAGTGTCTGTAATAATGCAAATATGAACCTATTGCAGTTATTGTAAACATATGTATTGTGGACACGATAGAGAGCAGGTTTCTTGATGGATTTTTACGAAACATGCTGTGAATTAGCGTTATCACCCGAGGATGAAACCAATTGCAAAATGTTAACTAGTCACTGCCCTCTTCTTGAATTCTTTAGGGACGTGGTGGAGAACTGGTTTCTTTGCATCTTCCACAAGGTTCCTTGGGAAAAGTTATTGAGCATGATTTCATACCTTTTTGGTCCTGCCCACATGTCATAAAAAGATAATGCAATTTCGCTAATGCAGTGTAGAAGTTACTAAGACGGAGATGTAATGTAGATAGTGAAATGTAGAAGAAGAAGAAGTCAATTATGCTTTGTTCAGTGTTAAATGTCGAAAGCCTAAAGACATTGCACTTATCATTTTAAGTATTGTGTCGATGGTTTTATGTAAAGAAACAATTGTAATTTCGAATTAGCGGTATCATGACAGTATGTAATAAAGGCATTTTGTATTTGAACATTTGTATTAGACATAGTGCATTACATCTAATTTTGAATACGATTGACCTCCATAGAACATTTAAGCTTATTTTGATTTTGCAGTTTTGTCTTGGAAAAATTGATATGGCTCGAAGTAACTAAAAAATACTTCTTAGCATTTATTTTTTTAAATAAAAAAGTGAAACAATCAATTTACTGTGTGACACTGATAAAACAGAATAATATTACATATTCAATATTTTCAACTATGCAAATCATGCCTTAAAAGCCATTTAACGGTAGGTGATCATAACTTTGTCAATCTATAGAAGTATACACTCAAGAATTTTTGAAACAATTTATCATTGTAAAACATATAACATTTACTTTGCCAAAATGCCAAACTAGATTTGACAGCAATAATTAATTTGACGTAATATTGAATATAGTGGAGGAATTTCAGTTATTAATGAATTTGATACATTTTTTGTTCATAAAAGTTTATAGACCTTCTAATAATTTATAAATACATGTAAAGTAACAATCACAATCAATAATATAAGATACATAAGAACTCTTTTGGAAAAAAGAAATTACTTACTTGAAAATAAGATTCTCTTAGGGACACAACTACATCAAGAAAGACCAACGAAAGAAAGTTTAGCATTGCTTTTATGCAGAACAAATCTTTGAAATTTAGGACAATACAAGAAGAATGATGTTATAAACTAATCTATCTTTCAGTTAAAGTCTAAAGTAATATAAATTAGATATGATTTAAGTGATATGAAATATTTCAAAAAGGTAGGCTACGCAAGCAACTTAAGAGTTGAACTTATTTGACTGAAATATTCAATTATAAAAGGTAAAATAAAATACATTCCTATATACAAAACAAAAACAAAAAAATAAAACAGTATGTACACAAATAAACATCTTGGTATTTCATAATAAAAACATATATTTAAAATTTACCTATAACGTTCTTAATATCTTCACGAACGTCCAAGTATTTAGTCTTTAACGTGCCATTTCCGTCGTGGCACAAAGTCATTATACTGCTCAGAAAATGAAGATTTGCTTCGGCGATGGTTTAATATCAAGAACGGGCATCACGGTTCCTTTCACCTTCGTTAACTATTCAAAGGATGACGAAAGGTCTATACAAAATGCTCAAAATGTATGTATATCTAAAGTAACATAGAGCACGGAACCCATCAGATGCCTTTCTCTCCATACGATCACTTAACTCTGATTTCTTCTGGAATTATTTTTATGGACGAGCTTCTCGTTCACCTATTAACCATGAGGTAACTATGGCACCTTTACCCTGAAAACACAGAATAACATTTAAGTTCTAATCTCCGGCACCAATCTGTAGGAAGGCCGATTGTATTATTGATCATGGCTCAGTCAAGTTAGTCACAGTTAAGTTAGAAGAAGTTGCTTTCGGCATCCAAACATACAAAACCTACCTTCATTTCAACAGGACCTCTTAACTCTAATTCGAATGTACCAAATGTGTCTAGAACGGCTCTACATTCTGGGCTTACGTGGATTCGTTGTGCTGCAAAAATTAGTTAAAGGAAGATTAGTAGTAAGGAAGCTATAATAATAACACGCTTTTCTTTTGTGTGGAGCAAACCGTCTTACCCGTCATTATGCTGATGTATAATTACTGTAAGTAGCATTGCACCTTAACCCCCACTCCTTTCTGTTTTCTTTCCTCTATAAATTTTATCGGTATACAGTGTATTTGTAAGTGTAACCTAACATGAACAAGGCGGCTTATACTTACGAAGTCCGTTTGATTCCATTCTTGAGGCAGTATTAACAGTATCACCAAATAAACAATATCTTGGCATCTTCTTTCCCACAACACCAGCTACCACAGACCCTGTTGTTGATAATATGGCATGTAATTAAAAAGGGGAAGTTTTTCAATGAAAGATTAACGTTATTTCAAGTGAAGCTCTTAGATAATTCTTTAAATAAATTTATGTTTGATAAGTATCTTTCTTATAAGAATTTAACGATCCGGATGTGAGCGCCTAGGGATAAAATTTGGTTGTAGCCCTGCTCAACGGAGGATAACCTATTGCAAAATTCTATAGCCTTATGGAACCTCACAGGAACATCCTATGAAGCATCCAAGAGGCTTCTATTCTCAATAGAATTGATTTGCCTGCTATGCACCCCTTGTGATTTGGATAGTTTACTTCTTAGATTTGTTAAACTGAATGGAATTTATCAGTGATTTTTAAAATAGTCATATTTTTGTCCTTATCTTCAAGTCTCCACACATTAATACAAATATTTAATGCCAAAAAGTGTAAAAAAATTATGTAGGGGGGTTAAATCTTAAGGTAAAAAAGGTAGAATACCTCGATCGGTGCTTTCAAGAGTCAAAAAAGTCAACAATACCCGTTAGCTCTTACCTGTATGTATTCCAATTCGTAACTTCAATTGATCTTTAGGTCGGTGGGATATTTTGAAAGACAAAACTTTATTGAGCAAAGTCAGCGACATTCTGGCTATTTCTCTGGCATGGAGGTTACCATTTCTTACTGGAAGTCCTGATACTACCATATAGGCATCACCGATTGTTTCTACCTGAAACAAAAACCAATTAATGAGCACGTTATTACTTGTGCATTAGCGTAGATTGTTATTGTATACGCGAAACAAAATGATGGACTCTGCGAAGGTGAAATTTTGTAATATAGGCTTACAATATAATTGGCCGCAATACCAAGACGCTAAATGGTCTCAAGACACGATTGAAATAATGAAGTGTTAACATCTATGAACCGTGAAAAGAATGGACTTATGGTTGCTACATAATATTATTTCATAACTTACCTTATATACATCATAATTTTCTATAACACAGTCAAATATAGTATACAAATCATTTAATAAATCTACCACCTGAAAATATACAGACATTGCCTGAGGATATCTATAGAGCCTGTGAAATGGACGTGCACATTCTAGAGTTAAGTTACTTTAAACGTAAAAAAGTACTAAAAGTATTGTCCTGGAAATGACATAAATGGAGTTGACGGGCAATTTTCCTACACGTTAGGACTAATCAGAATGGGAGTACGCCATACAGCCTTCAGTGGGAAAATACTCTTGTTTTTCTCTTTAAGTAGACATTGTCAAGTGATCTGACAGGCACACTAACATTTTACTAACTGAATCTCCACTGCTTCCGTAACATATAGATTAAACTAGTGTACCTGCATAGGTGTACTCGCAGCAGATAGAGAGGGAAAAAAAAAAGTGAAAGGCCAACCCCTTTTTTAATCCCACCAAAAAAATATTTTCGAAAAGTAAGGGTTTAAATTAAAGGAAAAAATTCTGCTTTTTAGGCTTTTCCCTGGTTATTAAACCCCTGGGCCAACAAAAAATTTTTAAAACCAAAAGATGAAATGGAGTTTTAGGTCTTCTTTTCTGCATCTAATGGGCAAATTGGGACGGGCAATGACATACAGGGTGTGATTAGGGAAATTTTGCCAGGACAAAGGCATTAACCTACTCTTTTGCGATTTCCAACTGTCGATGGATCTTTAACGTACACAGCCTGTAGCACACAGTGTTTATTGCACCATCCGAACGATAAGACTTCCATGTCAAACCCTCCAACCCGCATCATTGTTCCGGGGAAAATCAAAACCCCTTTGGGGCTTCAGGCGTCTAACCCACTGAAACACCGCTGGTCCCATTTATCAATGCACTTACTTTGGTAGCATCATATAGAGTAAATCTTCAGCGCGTTTCTTTTGCTCTAAATAATCACCGGTTCTTTCTTCGACTAAAGCTTCTAAATTATTGGCATATTGCTCCATTCGGGAGAGTAAATTATCTAAGATATCACCTTTATCACCGTCCCTGAAAAATGGAAATCGAAGTAATGATTTAGTCATCGTATCCCAATACATCTTTTTGATATGGTCTTTCCCTCACTTGTATAACAACGATCTCAATGAAGGATGATGTACGGGTGTTGTTGTTTGTACACCATGTTAATTAGTAGAAATTTTAACGTACCAAATTCTCTAATGTAAAGTTTTTCCTTTGTATACTTCAAGTTCCTTACGTACCGTGAATTCATAATATGAAAAATTCTTTCACAACTATTTTCAATTTCTAACGTAATGATCTGTTAATATTGACATAATACATTTCTAACTAATTCTTTCTTCGTAGCAATTTCGAGTTTAAATCATTATCCTTCAAAATGCCCTAGGTTTGATTCTTATAACAGATAATATTGGGAGTAGTTTATATAAAAAAATAAACTAATAAATGTATTATATCTTACTTATTCAATTTCCTGATAATATTTTTTAGACTGTGAAAATCTGGTCTTTCTGCGGGATCTTCTGACCACATTCTCCTTATAACACCAGCTAATTCATCACAAGGACAATCAAAGTCTTCTAAAGTTGGTCTAAAATATGGCTTCATTCCATTCTTTACTTTAGTAAGTATTTCTGTAATAAGGCAATAATTTAACAGTCTGTATTGGCAAACAAACAAAATAATGTTTCGTTTCCGAATCGAAAAACAATATGATGGCATCATTTGATTAAGAACTGACAGATTTACTCTACGTATCATGATTATCCAACTGAGTCATAAGGTAATTGCTGGCATGTTAGCATCAAGTTAGTTTTGAACTCAGTTCGACCTATAGAGCAACTTGTTTTCAGCGACAGATGATCACTTGAAGGAATATAGGAAGATAGCTTGGATTGCAAGGTAATATACGCCCACTGGTAGCATGGAATTTGAATAAGAACTGACAGTACATTAAAATCACCGGAATGAAATATTCAACCTTTTATTATTATACACTTTATAAGTTTCCTGAGGTGGTAAGTATACAGTATTACTATTTTTCATTAAAATCTGTAAAAAGAATTGTACCTTCTTAGTAGGCAATAACTCATTAGATATTTTTCGGTCTTTCTGATTTTCAATAGGGCTCATCCTTGGGTGATAAGAAACAACTTCACCAAGTTTCGTCAAAATCAGTAAAGAATTGTGTCTTGTAGAATGTTAACGACCCAAAAATTGAATACGTTTTAAAGAACAAGGGGAATAATTCATATTAAATATTTTTTCATAATTTTGATTTTCAAAAGTGTCCATCCTTGGTTGATTACAAATACTCATGGTAAAGTTCATAAAAATTCATCTAGAACTGTGTTTGCTAGAGTTTTAAGAGCTAAAATTGAACGCGTTTTCAAGAGCAGAGGCAATAACTCATACTAATATTTTTCGATATCGCTGATTTTAAATAGGGCTCAGAGTTGGGCGATTACGAACACCCGCACTATGTTACGTCAAAATCCGTAAAGAATTGTTTCTTCAATAGTGTTGACGAGCAATTGAGGACACATGACAATATAAAATCTGTTAAAACCCTGCTTTAGTAGAACGCGGAAAACTGAAAAGGTATAGCTTCTGATGACTTCCATCATTTGAATATATGATATTACCAAGAAATCGGGGCAGTTACTACCCAAATGATTTATTTTTTCAATTTTAAATAGTCACAAGTAGCCCTAGATTACCATGATGTAGACGGCTTATATTATGTTACTGCAAATTAAGGTATTCATATCTGCCCTACCCGATGTTCCCCTTCGTATTGAAAAACAGCTAAAAATTGGTAAATATCTACAAGAATAAGGTATACCCAACCACGAAGTGCCGAGGGAAGCGACAAACTGCGTATGTTATTTCTGCATTTATCATGTTATTGGCTTTATTAATTTCTCATCAAAAAGGAGTTTCTATTAATGACATGATGGTAGTCTAATGACCTTGGGCGTCCAAGATAAATACAATTTGCATAATGTATTGTTCAGGTTGGGATAAGTATTAACCCAATCAAATCAACATGATTTTCTCGAAGGTCATGACTTCCGAGTTGATCTTGAATCAGAACTTATCTACAGCTTCCACAACTTAAACTGTCAAATCAAATCGAAGAGGTGATCAACTTGAGCTTAGATTTCTTATCAAATTAACATATCAGCTGACAGTAATGAGGGAATTAATTCCGTTCATCCTCGACGGATTAAACTAATTAGCAATTCACACAGTCCGATCTTATAGTAGAAACGTCTGAAATCATCTGACCCAATTCATTCTTTTGTAACGTTAATTCGCTAAATATGTTTTGTCTTCTGAAAAGCAAGGGATCATTCTATGGCCTTTTTGCCGCCGTTATAGTAAGAAGTATCTTGTACTTTAGCTTATTTTTACAGTTTGCAAGATAACGCCCCTTAGAAAGGACCATAATGTATGCAGTGGCGCAACAGTTTCTAGGACAGTCGTAATAATGTACTCTAATTCGATTTCCAATGATCCCTTGTCGTGCTCATCACTTTCAATTCTTGTCCATTTTTATTCCAGAAATACTTACCCTGTGGTGCCATATCTAAATTTTGCAAATAAAAAACTCCTTTTCTATACACAATTTCTTGACATATAACAGCAAAACTATATACATCGCCACTCTTTGTGCCTTCTGGTGGTTTATTAAACATTCGCAATAGTTCTGGTGCTGTCCATAACTTACCTAAATAATGAAAACATAAATAACGAGCGAATATACATTACTGAGGAATATGTCATTTATTGAGACTAATTGTAAGGTGGACTAATAGTGTTTGTGTCTTGAATCAGACCTGAATATGTTAACTGATAGATTTCTTCATTATTATTGTAACCATCTGGTTTTGAAATTGAAACATAAAATGACACGTACAAGACAGTATATTATTAATAATGAACACAGTTTTTATCCCATAAAAACTGTGTTCATTATTCATGTGCTTCCTACCCCTAAATGTCGCTAAAAGAGTATATTATTAGAGAAGTACAACATAAAAAAAACAAAAAAACGACGTATGTCGTCTTTCATCTTGTGTCCAGCTAACACTCCTCCATCTATTTATTTAGTATACATATCTACACTAATCAAGGTGTGTTATAAAACTGTTTGTCACCATAAATTAAATGCGAGTAGGATAGAAAAAGTAAAAAACTTACTTCTAAAAAAGGCATATGAGGTAACATCTATAGTATCTTCGTCGGGTTCTCTTAGTTTATGTAAACCAAAATCTGTTAATTTGACTACAAATCTACTATCAACAACACAATTGGTACTTTTTAGATTACCATGACTATGTACATCAGTACCGTGAAGATAGGCCATCCCCTGAAAGGTGATCATTTTCATTAGAAGTTTTGGAACTTGATGAACGTCATAAAAAAAACAAAGAAACACAGAAATATATGCAACTGGGGGAGAGGAAATGAGGGGGTGGGGTGTATTTCTGTGTAGTTGAACCTATTCAGTTAGGAGTAGGGTTAGGTTTCGGGGAAGGGAGGGATGATATGTTCACACAAACGCTCAAAACTATTTGCCATTTTTTAAAATCTTGGAATCAGTGAGTCTCTTGTTTACTTACCCTGACAATATCTTGCATAATAGAATACCTAAACATCCAATCTAACTGTATTTCATCGTTTTCTAAAACATCCTAGAAAAAACATGTCAAGTTTTTACGTAACTGAACTAAATCAGGGCTCATGCTCATGCGGTTTATTTTCTCTTGTTTCCATTTGTTTGTTGGGATTGCTTTTGTTAGCACTTTTTACTAAGATCGCTCATATCGGCTCGCGATTCAAGGTATCAAGATATTTTACTACCAGCTAATGTGATGAATTTGGACTGTCTAGGCTTGCAAGAAAGCCTGATTTGAGCAACTGGTACCAAATGCGAATTCAGTCGTCCTTTAACCAGTAATTGATAAGATTCTCTCAGAACCTTAAAAGAAGGGAACATTTTTTTTTTTATTGCAAAATTCGAAATAAACAGAGCTAATTATAAAGCATTCTTTCTATAACAAATCAATCGATAGCTTCTGGTATCTTCGGTAGATTCGTCAAAATTAATCTATTATATTTTCTTTTATTGTACCTGTAAGCTTCCTTTAGGACAATACTCGGTTAATACACAGCAGTGTGGGGGATCTATACACGCACCAACAAATCTTACTAAATGGTCATTCTGTAGGTCTTTGATCTGAAAGAAAAAGAATTCTGTATATAGGCCTATTATCAAAAATATATTAAGTCCGTTAAAAACCAGACTTATGACCCGATCATGTTTTACTACAGTTTTTTTTTTTTACCTTTTTGACTTCCATAAGCAACGGTTTGTGTATAGTAATATGCTGTTTGTTAATCTGTTTAATAGCATTAATAGCTCCCTGAAATATATAAAAAATATATTAGATAAGTTGACATTCGGGGACGAGTGTTGATTGTTTGACTTGGTTTTTTTTTGGAAAAATACGTGCACAAGAGGTATTTTCTAAAAGAAAAAGTAGTCCCAAAATTCCAATCAGAACCACTGTATGTATGTAATATAAACACAATGAAACTGCCAGACATGAAAGATCAGTTGCTCTATTAATGAGTGCTATAAATTCAACAATTAAAAGACATGCCAAAATCATTTATTTTTCCCCCAAATTTTTTTAAAAATCTGTAAATTCCTCTTGCATGCTTCAAGATAACAAAAAATGTCCTAATAATGTCAAAACAAATTTCAAAACAATTTTCCCTTATTTCTTTAATTGAAAGTTGATGTTGCTTTAACAGCGTAAAATAGCGTAAACTAACTATGAAAGCTGTAAAAGCAGAAATAATTTGAAATAAAAAGCAATTTAGAAAAAAATTACTTTAATTTTTTTATCATGGACAAAAAATCATGTTGAATCATAAACAACATAATTTCCTGTGAGACTGAAGTTTAAATCCAAAATAGAAAAAAAGTTACATTTAATTGTAGAAAGAAGATAAGCAACGAAGCTTAAACAACGCAAGAGAGAAGGAAGTTCATGTGTATTATTTTAGTTTAAGTATTGTCGCCTAAAGCATTAGGTTTTTATTATTAAGAAAATATCAATTAAGATTAAGGCTTGTCTTGAGTAATATGTCTCTGTTGTGTTTTACACATTTCGAAGCACCGTTATCATTATTTACTCATCACACATGGCACCGAATGCAGCTAAACTTCAATTTTACATTAGAGGTTATTTCGAGTAGAATACAAGTGAATAAAATATTGCTATCTACTAGTATATGTTTTGAAGTAGGTTGAGGAATGGAGTATATTTGTGTATTTATAATTCAAATCATGATAGCCTGTACGTTTTTTATTTTATAGTCATGTCAACAACAGCAACACAAATCTGTCCATCTATATTATACTTGTGTACTTTTAAACAAATCGAAATATTTGTGTATTTTTCTTCTCATTATATTTTCTTCATGGACTGAAAGTTAGACAGGACCTTGTGATTGTGTATTAGACCTGACCTATTTAAATTAAAGAATTATTATTAAAGCACCTAACAATGCTTGTGTTTATATGCAAATTTGCTATCTGTGTTGTTATTTAACAAGTAATTTAATTTATTGTATTGTTATTTTTGAAGGTGGCTTAAGTTATTAACTGCATAGCCTACTGAAGAAATGGTGATTGTTATCCAAAATGGTCTTTCGATCATATGCAAAATAGTTTTACTTTTAGAATTTTTTCAAGTTATTCGATGAATAACAAAGGAGCAGTTACAGTTATTTAACTTGTATTTGTTACAAATAAGTTATTCCAGTTATTTGCTGAATCATACGAAACTGTTATTGTTATCCTCAGTGTTGTTGTGTTGTAAGCAAAAGTTACTCCATTCACTGACAACTAGGTGGGTACAATATACCAAAAGAATCACAGATGGGAAAGAAAACTACATATATAAATTCTGTTTTTCTTACCTTATAATAGCCTGTTTTTGTAAAAAGTTGTTTATTACCATTGTCTAAATGTATAGCAATTGTATCTCCTGATACAGAGCTCGTTATAGAATTTCTCTGAAAATCAACATAATCACGATTTATTCATGAACCTGCATTGATTGGATACTTTTGAAAATGCATCTGTAGGAACTGTAAATAAACTTTTTACAACCCATAAGAATACCTTTTGTTTCTGAATATTTAAAATAAATTGTTCTTTGATGGTATTTAACTGTCATCACTTCAAACATCCATGTTACCGAATCGAAAAGGAGATAAATCTCATATTTTTTTTTATAAAACATAGTGACAAACGTGATCTATGTTGATTGAAAGTTGACTAAACAGAAAACGTGAAGAAATGATACAGAAGGATTTTCTTCTTTAACACGTTGAACTTTAAACAGATGATTATGCCAGCTGCAATTTATTTCTGGCAGTGAAATTTACGACTTTGTGATAAATAATTGATCAAAACATTTCGAAATGGTGAATATGTTATTTGACGTCGCACCTTTAATTACATCTCTCTGTTGATATTTTCAAATAATTCCGCAACACATTAATTTCTGTCAACACTTACTATTCAATTTCGCCAAAAAAAAACAGTTATTTCCAGTGGATCGATGAAACGATTTACAAATCTCAATAGAACATTCTTTAAGTATCCATACGACGTGTGGAGATAGTGACATATATTGCTGATAAAAGGTTCTTTTTTTATTTTTCGATGGAGGCATAGATTTAAACTAATAATATTCAACCAAACGTGTGATCCTTGAGCGCTCGCAAATGCCTTATACATGTATATACACCAGGAAAATCAATAGATATGAATATGCATAGACGAAATCAGCTGAGTTCGAATGACTATTTACAGTATAGCATATCATAATGGGTAAAACTCTCAAGCAATTACTGCTTGCTATAGCAAATGTGATTACAATTATTAATTCTTATGTAACAATTGTATCAAGGTCAATAGAACAACTGTAACTTTTCAGATCTTGCACCGAAAAATAACAAGTTGATTTTAGTCTGGCAACTGATCAGATAGGGCCCACTTCCACCTGTTATTAGAAATCGTAGAATCTGCCAGTTTCTCAGAGACATTTGAACAAAATGTATATAGTTTCACCCGTAATGCAAACGTAGACAAATAATAGCAGTCAAAATAATTTCCATCGACCTGGCTTAAACCACAAGATATACTTGTCAAGGTTTTCTGTTTATCTCCGAATTTTGACACCTACAGCAACCTAATCTAGTAACTTTTAATTGTCTAGACACAATATCAATATTGAATTTAATCAAACTTGTTTTCTATTGAAAATGTCACGTTTGAAAATTAATGATTATGTTCTACTGCGACGGTAATTTATTGAGCTGTACGGTGGAACACACACAGAAATTAAGTTAGAAATTGTAAGCTGATTTACTATTTCAAACTTTAAAATGCCGATTTTAAGGCAAAATTTTGAGTCTTTAAATACGTAAACTTTAATTTATATTCATTGTTAGGTCATCTGAAAATTTTAACATAATAACAGTGTTATAACCTCTCAGACATAGTAGTTAGTACAATTTGTGAGTACAATAATATTCTTTATGTATAGTTACACAACAATTGAGCGATTCAGTAGTCAATTGATTATCAAAGGGCAAAAAGCTTTCCAAATAGCATAATATTGACGTAGCTATGTATTTATTTAATTACTATTTTCTTTTGAAGGTTGACTCCAGTTAGGGCCATAGTCTCCATGCATGCGTTTATGAATTGCTAGGACCTGAAACATTATCTATTATTTCAATAAGGTAATGCAGACTTACTTATCATAAATAATGATTGAATTGTTATAATATTAAAAACATATAACCGTCTCAATTTTCTAGCCAGTTAATTTTGTCGGAAACCACGTAAAAAAAACTACGCTGGCTCGGTTAACAATCTCTTAGCAAAGACGTTAGTAATCCAGTTCAGTTGAAAATACAGATACACCAAAAGTCAAAAGATTTAAATTGAACATTCTGTAAAGCGCTAACATATCTAAAGATAGCTTGCCAGGCAAGGTAACATACGCCCGGTGGCAGCATTGAATTTGAATAATAAATTAATTAATAACTAAAAAAACATTCACTGAATGAATATTGAAGTCAAGGGCAAAAACTAAAAAACTGTTCATGGAAAATCGTCAAATTCAAACTTGACCACCATCTTATCTATTTTAATACTCATACAAAGTTTCATCGAATCTATCAAAAAATTATAGCTTATTTTGCACCCACAAAACTTTTTGTCAAGTCAAGGGCAATAACTCAAAAACCATTTGTTAAAAAAGGTCGGAAATTAAAAACTTGACTAATGTCTTATCATTTCTGATGCTTACACTAAGCTCCATCAAAATCCTTTGAAATTAAAGCTTCTTTTTGCAACCACAATAGAATGTTGACGCAATTTCACTTAGTCAAGGGCAATAACTCAAAACCGTTCATTGAAAAACTGAATACACATACCAAGTTTCATTCAAATCGGATAAAAACTACAGCTTCTATTGCATACACAAGTACATTTTAACGGTTTTTTCATTTAATCAAAACCGACATCTGGAATCGTGCCATTTTCGAACCTGTCCGAGATATTATCAAGATGAATACACATACCAAGTTTCATTATAATCGGATGAAAACTATAGCTTCTATTGCGTACACAAGTAAATTTTGACGGACGAACGGACCGACGGACAGGGGTGATGGCAATTTACGTCCATATTTTCATGTGGGCGTATAAAAAGTGAGTAATAGAAGGATATATCCCTTTAAATTTGTTCTTACTCGGATTAAACTCATTCGACTACCACATCTTTCCAATTTCCGATTTTTAGTTGGTGCTCCGAACATAATATCTTCATATTTAACTCTCCAATTCATTTCTGCTAATTCGGCCTCAAGCTTGATATGTCTGCAATATAAATATTATAATCGTTATTCAGTAATATTCCTTTCAACTTTTAATACAGTAAATGTTTATTCGCAATACTTTTATAGACGATTATCTTCAATCCTAAAGGGTCACAAGTCGTCAAAATGGATCTGGAACCAATTTTAATTTCACTTTCAGTTAGATTCGTTAGAACAAAATATTGTGATGTCACGGGAGGTATCTAGCTTTCAATGACGGGAATTTCAGACTGCTACCTTCCAGGTTACCATTCTATATTATAGAAGCACTGCCAATGGTGTCATAAGATGGTTATGATCAACACATTGGACAAATCATTCAAATAAAATAGAAACTACTAATTCTAGACAGATTGAAAGAGTCATAAATAAAACAGATAGTTCTGATTTATATACGTGTATTAAATTATGTCTTCGGTCAACTATCTGACGATAATGCCAAAATGTACTTGTAATTTACATGGTATATGGTGAGAACATAGATTAAGTGTTCATGATACTGAAAGTCAATATCAATCTGAGAGCTCCATGATTGCTTTTTGACCTCATCCTCCGAAATCATTGTTATACGATAGATTTCAAGAATGCCACAGGATTGTTTACTTAAATATCCAATTATAATGCAGATCTAAGAAAATATGTACATTACAGTCTTGAGCTGTTTCTTCAAATTTAAAATAGTTTCCTCCATTTAGCCAGGTAATATTTTCATAGAAATGTCCTTTGTGAAACTCTAAAGTTTTCTTTCTAGGAGGATAGTAACGTATGTGTATGTGGCTAAATATTTTCATTACAAGACTAGTAGACATACTCTGTATTTTTTACTTCGGTGTGTACTAACTCATATTATTCTTTTTCTTCTTTTTGAATTTTACATGCAGTTCAAGTAAAATTCGGACTATATCAAATGGGGTGACTTGAGGATCATTTATCAGACAATTCGGATTATCTTTCATGTTTGTAATTCCCGAAACAGGATTAGTCAATTATCCCTCCCTTGACAAAAAGTGAAATTATCCGGAATAAAATATATTCTAAATGTCAGAAAAAGATTTGAAATATTGGCATTGACAGGTCCAGACTTAATCTTATCGACGCTAAACTAAATCTCGATTCCATCAGTCTACCAAATATAATCCCCTTTATTAAAAAAAAATCTTCAATGTTTTCCTTAAAGATTTGTTAAAACGCTTTTCAATTGCGAAATCCTTCAGGCGGATGTGGAATAATGTTCTTATTTTCGGTTTATGAAGTTAATTATATTCATTCGCATGAGTTCTTATATTCTCGCGAATCTTTTCCGGAAAACCAAATAGTTTTTTTTAATCCTTTCTTAGTTAAAAATATATAGAAGTTGAAAGTAACAGATTAAAAAAACGTTTGAAGCCAAAATGTGGTTAGAACTACAACCAGGAAATAATTGATTTTTGATACATGTATAATGTATAACGTCTAATCTATTATAGAATCACGTCAGCATGTAATATGTATCTTCAGTAAAACTTCAAATCAACCATTGGTTCTCACCCTCGCATCCTTCTCTTGCCCCTTTTATGTTACTTGAGAGGTTACATTACCTCTCTCATTCCTGTTCAAAACATAGTAAAAACAAACGTATAAAATTCAAAAACGAGGAAATGAATGCCTTTAATAAGATATATTTAACTATAATTCAAGTTACACATTGGATAGAGGCGGAATGAACCAAATTTTTAATGACAATAAAATTGGGTAATTTCCCAATAATTCCAGATGCATTTAAAAAAATTTTGCTGCATGTTGGATAGTCTAGCTGCTTTCAAATACTCTAGACTACATAACCAGTACTAAGTTCCCTTTCCTAATATTTGCGATAAGTTTCAAAAGTTCCAGTTGAGTCGGTAGATCCATCAATTTTTTACTAGTACATCAACAGTTGTATATAGGAAACGGTTGCACATCAATGAAGTTTTAAGAAAAAAGCCACACATCTAAGTTTCCATCTCGACTCAATTTGCTGTGTACATCTGATCAAGATGCTCTAAAAAAACCTGCAAAATAACGAAAAATTTTGTCACCTAGACAACTTTGACAATCAAATAGGTATTTTTATGTTTATTTAAACTCATAAAATATATTGTGAATAGCTTCGTCGTTTAAGATACGAAATACAATAGCACCACTGCAGCGTTTGTGAAAGATAAAATTATTTTTCCTTCTGTATTTGTAACCATCTATTTGACGCGTTGAAACTTCCCGTGCAGCCGAAAAGGCTACACAATTTTCTCTTTTTATATGATCGAGTTTCTATTTAATTAATTGAAATGACAAATGCACAACTAGCAAAGGCATGAAGGAATTAAACAAGCTATAAACTTACCTCAGCCCAGAACATTGCATAGAAATATACGTGTTGTAATATCTGTTATAGTGGTTCTGCACAAGGCAAATTGAGCAATTTTCGTATTAATGTATAAAAGGAAACACATTCCCTTAAGACGTAGGACGTAATGAAGATCTGAAGAATCGACATGCAGTATAGAAGAAATAGTAAGCAAGAAATCCGAGAAACATTATATTAGGTTTTGATGCAACTAATAGAAGGCGCCACATATGTCTGCCACATTACCGCAATTTGACAATTTAATCGTTATGAATTTCTTTTGCCCAGCAAAAACATTTGGATACTTCATTCCTCGTAGGAAAGTGTGTTTCTGTAATTGGGATTTTGAATTTAATAAACTATACAAGATCTCGACCTTTCGACATACAACCCTTTGTAAAGTGAAAGTCACATCGCAGAAATAATCTATTCTCTAAATTAGACAGGCGAAAGAAAAACAGAACAATCTATATATTATCAGAATGCACAAAGTTCAGATCTAAAATGTCGTACGAAAATGACAGAAGACATCCATTCCTTTACTACAGATAAAGGCATTGTGTAGGACTAATCATTCACGATTAAGATAAATTATCAACTTACCTATATACAAAAAATGTAACAATTAAAACAACAAGTAATACTGAACCAAGAACAATAATGACTATGCCATATTCTGGAAACGGTTCTGAAAAAGTAACAGATAAATTTGGAAATCTTTCCCGTTGTAGGTAAAGGGCAGACAATTCCCCTAAACGGACTAGGCAAATAACATCGAAAATGGAACAATACATCTTTATGAGAAGCACTTGCATTTAGTTCAGATCTGACATTTGAATGAGAATTATAAAATTATTCATATTCAAGAGATAAATGTATTGCTTTGGAACATCACACAATCTTGATGGATAATAATAACTATACCATATGATGGAAACAGTTCTGAAAATCACTTAATATTTAAGAGTCGTGTACGATAAAATGATATTTCTTGTTATTATTCTTACATTCTGATGCCCTGCTTCTGATACTTTCTAGGGAAGCCGCATTGACTCAGTGAGTTAGACGCTTGCTCGCTAACCTGAGGATCCACGGTTCAACTCGGCAATGGTCGATATGAACTTTCAGATTTTTCAGCCCGGTTTCCCCTTGTCAGTGATGCAGGTCGGAGGGACTGTCATGGAAAAAGCGTCTAGTCGTTCGGATGAGACAATAAACCGAGGCCCCGTGTGCTACAGGCTGTGCACGTTAAAGATCCCTCGACAGGAAATTGCATAAAGGGTAGGCTAATGCCGCTGTCCTGGGAAACTTTCCCCCACTGCACACTGCATGGCGTTGCCCGTCTTCATTAGCCCATAAGGTGCAGAAGGGTAGGGGTGCAAAACTCCATTCATTTCATTTCTGATACTTTCTCATCTGAAATTGGAATAATCACACGCCATATTTGGACGATCATATCATATTCTGAAATGTAAGTAAATAATATGCGAGACTCCTGCAATACTTCAAATAGTGATGTACATGTACATATGTGTCAGAAATAAAATTGTACCTTCGGGTGGACATTTTGAACCATCAAAGCCACATTCTGGTGTATCTTTAGGTGGTCCTCCTCTTTTACCAGCCCAATAAATCCTTTTCCCTATCACAGGTTCATATCGTTTTCTATTACCATAATAATTAGCTACCACCTACGAACGACAAAAAACCAATTAAATAAGCTTTTAAAGCTACCATGGAGTTCATAAATGGAATCAGTTATGAGGTTACGTTCTAAATGGAATTATTCCAGAATAAAAAAGTAGTGTATGCCAATTTACAAGGACAGTTTAACCAATATGTTCAATTTAATCGAGATGAAGTGAAGTAAGACTACTTTTGATGACATGTAAAAATACAACTGTTTTTTACATAATTTATAAATGTAAAGGTAATAAAAGGGATTGGTCTCTCTATTTACTTTACAATATTTAAGAAAAACTCTTTGTTCAACACAATCATGATATTTTTTTAAGGTGACACTAATGATGAACATATTGCTGAGGATATTGCTGATGATACTGATACAAAAACCAAGCTAAACCATTTTTGGTTGTATATTATATGTTATTGATTAAGTGAGGGTTTTTTTGTTTCTCAATCCAATCAATTATTCCTTAAATTCTTTGTTGATTTAGTCAGATTAGCTGTTGGACTTGATTTTTCCTTCTTTTGTTTGGGGGACTTGTAGTTTGTCTGTATTCTCCATACTAATATTTTTTTAATGAAATAATGTATATATTCGCTGTTTGCAAACAAATTTTCATTGGAAACTCATCAAATGTTATCAGGAATTGTCACAATGTTTGCAGGTTCACTAGACTGCTACATACTGTTTAAACACATAATTCGTCCATGAAATCTTTGCGCTAAATAAGACTTGTGAATTTAAAATGATCAATCTTAAAAGATCTAATAGACATTTGTCATGAGGCACTAGAACGTAATATATTTTATCTAATAAATAATAAACTTCGTGTGTAAAAAGTTGAGAAGTTTTATAAAGATAGTGATATACGTGTTACATAAATCTCATTGATAGTCCTAGACTATACCCAAGATTAATAAATCCAATTAAACTTATGCTTCAAGACAAATCAAATTAAATTAAAGCAAATTCTACATCTTCAGCACAGTTAAAAGGATGATCGAGCTTTGACTATAAAAATAGCCTAGAGCTTAACTTTATGTAACTATATGTCGTACCAATAAACATATATATGTTATTGAATGACATTTCTAAACTAGCTTAATTATCCAGTTGTGTAGCACTGGCACAGATTGTAATTGTGTCATGTTCTCCGGCTATCAAACTCAGTGGTTAAATTCACGCATTGGGCGATGCAGCATCTATCAGAAACATTCCGAAGCTCTATTTTTTGAGAGAGCTTTTGGCATAGATATAGCAGTAACACCTGTCAAAATTAAACAACTCAGATCTTTGTCAATATGAACTTTCGAAGTTTTTAATCCGGTTTCCCTTTGGCAGTGATGCAGATTGAAGAAGCTGACATGGGATAAGAGTCAATAGATTCGGATGAAGCTTCGTGTGCTACAGGCTGTGCAAGTTAGACATTTGTAAATCGGAAGAAGAGTAGGTTGATGCCACTCTCCTCTCATTAGCCATTCATTTGTTTTCATTTTAAACCAAACACACAGACACTACTTTTTAAGACTTTATCGCATTCTTCTAATTCAAAATACAATGAATGAATAAGGATTTTTTTGGTTAAAACCCTATGAAGATTGGTGCCAAAGGAATATCCATGAGCGTTACTAGGTGAATCTTTATTCTTGTTCTAAAACGTGTCTACCAGCCCCCGTATTATCCAATAAAATAACTGTCTAAGATTTGGTCTAAGCAACTGACAACTGGAGACTTAGTGACGAATATACACCAAGTAAATCATATAAAAAAGTACATAAGTTAATATAAGTCAGCAATCGATAAAATCAAAAAAGAAAAGATGGTGATAGAATGCCAGATAAGAAAACAGTTTTCCATATTCCTTGTATTGAATAATTAAGCCAAGCGTCACAATGTCGCCTCCAATTGTCATTGGTACATTGACATGCCCTATAGGCATGCATCAATCGTCTGAGATATACTAAAGACTGCAATTTCATATGGCACAACAAATCGTAATGTCAAAGGTACAGTATATCATGAGTAGAAACTATTATCGTTATATATCTTTCTAAAACACTTTTTGGTAGAACTCTCATTCAAGACTTATGTATATGTGTATGACACGGAAGCTCGACCAACATCACACAATTATAATGAGTAATGGAAATGTAATTATACCTACTTCAAATTTATCAGTATTAGGATTAAGATCTAATAGTGAATAATCAGCATTTCTGTCACCATTGGCATCGATGCTCACAGTTCCTGTGATTCCTGCAAGAACAATGAGAAACTTTATTAAATTTGCATACTTTGTATATTTATCAAGTAGAAGTTAATGAAAAGTTTTATTTAAACCATGGGAAATGCTTTGATCAGTATTAAACATCTTAGCATTTGCTTCTTATTATGCTTTTCCTGCTCATGCTTTCATTTTAATTTTCTACCACTTATTTCTCAATTACTAACACAAATCTGGCATTTACATAGTAAACATCAGTCAATTCTATCTCTATATAAAATCTCAAGACAGTTGAATGTGGATGTGTGCGATCTCACGAGGACTAATTTAGTGTTTTTATTCAGAGATGTTGGTCAGATATCGACCTTTAGTCAGAAAGTTTGGCCTGTGTAAATATAATTAATGGAAATATAACACGGGATGTAATTAAGGTTATCCGGATGTTACCTAAGTTATATCAATACAATCTCCCATGACACTGTGAGCTGTCATATTGTTATGGATGGTTATAAGTAATTGTGTGGTATATCATCTATCTTGTTTTTTTTTTAGTATAGATTTATTTGTTATGTGTTAATATCAAATTATTTTATATTCCTTTATTTATATGATTCTTTATAAATAAACCCACTACTAAAACAACAGATTCCATCCACCACTATCTTTCAGTCATCGTTGCGCTCAGATACTATTAATTAAATCAAGAGAACTTAAAACCTAAAACTTCAGAAGCACTGAATTTCTACCGATCGCAAAGTCATTTCGACCCGCGTCTTCCACAAGTATATTTTCTAGAAAGATATGTTGTAAATACAATGTGCACACACACAACAGTATAAGATGCGGTCTAGTTAATGGATTTCACGATGCCGAAATATACCGGCCGCTAGAGAAACATGAATTGCAAATAACGTTGTTACAATGTTGAAAGTTATAGTATAAAAAATTAGTCGTACCCGTTTCAACTCTATTATTATAACCAGTGACCTTTGTTTCTATACATGGTTTCTATTGGTTCGGGGCAGATAAAAGCTTTTGAAATTAACTACCTTTCTTTTAAAGACGTCTAAGATTAAATAGAGAAGACCTTTATATTGATTGGATTGCGTTTGAAGGCTGAATATAACAATCGAAAGAACGAGACTGTGTTAATGTAGTCTTTAATGCTGAAAACTATTTCTTGTATGAAATCTTATCAGCTTTATTTAAAAAACAATACTTTTAATAGATAACTATTAAGGAACTCCAGACGTTTTAAAGTGTTGAAATAACTTCCCATTATATATAAACGGAAAATCCGAGGGTTTGCGATGCTATTACTTTATCGCCTTATGAATAAGGTCAATTTTCAGAATACATCAACCCACAAACCAAAGCACAAATAAAATATACCTTGATTTAAACAGGGCACCTATTTACCCCACAAGCATTATGTGCTGTCCTTTATTTGTCCTTTAAAAACCTCGTGTTGCTGAGGCTCCATAAAGTTTAAATTGCATTAAAATTTCTTTTCGGTTAAGATCATGAAAGCTGCACATTTCTATGGTCATTAATGAAAGTGAAAATACCCACCACTAAATGTTCGATTCCACATTCTATCTGTAATAGCTTTTCCATCAGACACTGATCCATTAGCTTCAAGAGTTTCATTAAGGGCAATGGCATATAAAATAACAGCATCATGAAAGGCGCCGACAAAACTATTCACCTGGGAATTATAAAATAGGATTTTAGTAGAATTTAAAATCTTAAACAGATAATAAAGTCAATCAGACAGTAAAATATTTTAATAAGGTAATTTAACAATTTGTCGTGCAATGTTGTCCTTCAAGGAGAAACTTCCAGGATGTTTGACTTTTATGTCATCAATACTGTAAGAAATATTGTCATATAAATTATCTCATTGTACGATTAGTTTATCATTTTGCAAGTTTTGTCTCACGGATTCTGGTTCTAATAATTAATTAATAAATGAAGAAATGACCTTCAAACATTAGTTTAATATATCTTGGGGAAACATTTATCCACATAAATCAGCTTTCAAAAGTTTTCATAAGATTACTTTTGGGTCATAAAAAAAGTACAATGCATGAAGATTCAAAGAATAATGTCGAATTAAAAGAGAGCTAAATGTTAAACTGAAGATTTGTCAATTTTTATGCTGTATTTGACGAGTATGTAGTTGCTTTAAAGTGCTTTCTTACCTCCTCCTCGCCATACGTAAAGTTAGCATACATTTTGCTGGCCCTTCTTTTCACCTCCTCGGAAAACTTCCTATATTCTGGTGAAGTTGGCTTTCGTAATGTTACAGTCATCAAAGCCTCATACGCCTTTCTTGCCGCATCATTTCTTTCTTGGGTATCATCTGCTTTAAACCAGGGTCGCTCACTAGCATTTTTACTGAAATATAAAATCTTACAGTCTTATAAAGTATAAAAATGCAATTCAAAGATTTACACAAATTAATAATGAATATTTATCATATTAAACACTAGTATATATCACAAAGATTGTAGTTCAGGAAACTCAATATAATTAATAATTTAATTTTTCAACATTTTTGCATTTCTAAATTATTGACGTTGGTTTATGGACGATTCTGAATTATACAGAGATTCTTTTGTATAGTTATGGTACTTGGTGGATCCAAGAAGATATTTATTTTTTGAAAATCCCTTTAATAATCATCAGATCGGATCTAATGCTTACTGAAAGATTATCGCATTATTGAGTGGTCCTTTACACAATCTAGTCAATCAGAGGAGAATTCATTCGGTTTGCCACGATTACATCTGCAAGTTTCATCTTCATGCACAGTGCATTGATAACAGATATGACGGGACAATTTCGACTCATTATATACTGCATTACACATGGGTCGCGAAGCTTCAATTCATTTCATTCCAAAATATGCAATATAGACATTAAATAATTAATCATTTAAGTATGGTACTGAAAATTCTGTAAAATTAATGGACTATAAGATTTTATCCTAGTAAAAGCATCTATTTCCCTCGCAGTCTAGAGAGAGCTCCAGTCAGATGTCCAGCATGGTTATTTAAAACCCAATAAATCTTTTTACGATTTCTAGTTTATTCAAGATGTTTTAGTGGAGAAAATAAAACGATATTAAACGATTTTATTAAAAAGCTACTCTTTCAATGCTTATTGATTTACGGTTCCGTTAGTTTCTGACTTTTAGCCAGTTTTCTTGTAATAACTCGAGCTATATATCACAGAACTGTCGAAAACGGTCAATTCATAATGAATGGAAAACTAACATCTTCGACAAGTCTCATTGAAGTTTTTATGGTAAGGGTGTTAATATTAGCTAACGTTACTGACAGTGTTTCGGAGAAACTCTACGGATCAATTATTTGTACAAGAGTCGGTTAGACGAATGTATATTACTTAATCCATCAATCGAGACCGTGTTCTTTAATAGTATCAAGATCTCAAAGACATAAACTTACTGCTTCATTTAAAAGTGAATTCATTTTAAATTTGTAATTTAAAATACAAGCCTCTAATTTTTACAGGATGTGTGACAACTAATTATTTTTGCTCACACTTATCTTTTGAAACAATTAGAATATTCCTCGGAAAAAAGCTGAGGTATGATACACTTCATAATTTAAGAATGGAAGGACGCGCAAATTGATATATTGGATTTTTTTGCTGATTAATATCACTGTCTCAGGAGGTATCAATGCCTCAGCATATTTCCTATAAAACGCTAATTATTCTTAACCAACTCATTTCATGAATGCATCATAAATACATTCTGTAAGTGCATTTTGAGAATAACATTGAATTGGGCAGATAAGTCTATCTACAAGAAGATAAACGGTTCTTTGAGAATAATTAATGCAAGACTTGTTTTAATGACTCTTATAAACATCATTATGTAATTAACCACACTTTCAAATGTTTAAAAGATAAACAAATATTTCTTTACTCTAATGGAAGTTTTTCAACCGTTAAGACCGGATTAAGCTGATGCTACTATGAATTGACTGTATGGAATAATTATCAGAGTTGGATATTCTGATATCTCGGTCACGCACTGAATAAAAACAGCAGAGGTTTCCATGTTATCTTTAACAAGGTGAAATGATGGAATAGGTAAGAAATTCGATTGCACAAAAATTAACACAGCGTTGGGAATTTAAACAATATTAGCTAATTGGATGCCTCCCGAAATTTGGTCGGGAAGTTTTGATGGAGTTTAAATACTGCTTCATTAAGATCATGTTTGACCAAAAATAAAAAATATTAAGTTTAAAGAGACAGATTTTCCGTTACGGGGTTGATTTTTATCAAATACTTCAACTGTGTGCTGTGAACAATATGTACTGATAGCTTAGCTAAAAAAGTCTCTGAGAATCATGGATGGATGGCACACTCTTTAAATGAAGTCATGCTAGAGCTAAATAAATTTCAAAACTGTCATCAAAAGAAATGTGAAATCAGCACAAAAAGGAAGTTTTAATATACAAAAGTTTCTTAAGTTACATCATTTGAGAGCTTTTCTATTTTTCATCAATGTCGTTCGAAGTAGGGTTAACGATTTTGTTTAGCCATCAACCTAATGAAGTGCATCTTACCTGCTAAACAGATCGATGTTGAAGAAAACATACTCTCCATTATCGAAGTTTAACTCGTGGGCTTTTATCATGATTTCTCTGATGGATGATGGTGAGGCACATAAAATAATAACTGAAAATATAAAAAATTTGATAAGTCACCCGTTTGAAGAACAACTGGAAGCTAATGTCATCAAGTCTTCAATTCCGTCCGATGGACGATTAAGTCTTGCTAGAATGTGGACATGAACAATTATTATTGGTGCCAACCCGCGATAAACCAGATTCTACTAGAAATCGAAAGTTGAGTGCAATCTCGGAAAATATAATTGCTCTAAAATTTCAAATACAGTACGTTAGTAACTCTTTTGTCCGCTGCTTGCATGGAAATACAAAGGAATAACTACTTTTGTAGTTATTTAGTTCTTTAGTCGTGTAATGTACCATGCGTAGAGGTTAGTAATATTGGAGGTTTGTTATTCAAAGTGTTTCAACAACTGAAGTTGCAATGGGATTGGTAATGTAGTCCTACAACACTCTGACTTACATGAGCAATTGTTTTGTATATTGGTATTAAGAGTTTTACTAGATTTGTCAGCAAACTGACATATCATAAAAAGAACACACATTCATTTGAAAACTGACGGATTAATAATATTTTTTAACAACTGACTAAGAAAATATTTTCAGTATTTCATATTAGGTTATGCCAGAAGTATTATTTTCTTGTCTTAATCTCTTGTTTCTCTAAAAATTAGATATGATATGTGATCTAGTTAGTTTAAGTATATAAGAATGATTCAAGTCATATTTCAGTATAAGTTTGTGAAATAGTAATTTTGCTCTTGAGGCAGGATTACTTTAAAGTTTAAGCACTTCCTTGTGGCGGACAAACATGTCACAGCCTATGAATGTTAGGTCAACACAGTCCAGACCGATGGATAAAATTAATCTTTTAAATTGTTAACGAACTGTTGCTGCCTCTCAAATTACTTCATAATTCCCCTTTTCTTAATCTTCTCAATTTCAAGAGTCAATTCGTTTGGTTGCTTCGAGTCAGTCAAGGACATCGATACAGAAGAGAGAAACCTATAGGGATAAAAGTTAATTGTGATGCTAGTGGCTATTAGCTGTTATGATGCTTTAAGAGTTCAAAATCCTATATAAGATATTTTACTGTCTTGTAACGTATCAATCATTCCACTTTCAATTCCAGCAGTTCTCTATGAAATCATGAATATCATTTACAAGGTTGTGCCATTAGTTAACGCTGTCTGCATCAGAATATTAGTTCATAGAAAAATAATTTTATATATCCATAAGAGGTGAAAGAAAAAAAATTAAAGCAGACATTATCATTATCATCAGCTTTATCGGAAATCATTTACTCACTGGAAACTAAATTCGAATTTAGACTTCTAAAACTACACAAATTTTGGGCCTTTTTAAAAAATATATATAATATAATAGGCTAATGATAAAAGTTTTTTTGCTAAGAAATTGTCTTAAAATCTTAGTTCGAGCAAAAGAACAGCCTCGGTCGCCGATTATTGTGGCTGACTCGAAGTCTGAGTAAACTCTTACGTGTTACTGCCCTTCCACAAGATTTTTGTGTTCCCAACTGGATTTATAATCGCCGATTGTACAACGTTTCTAGGAATCGTTAGGTAGTGGGTCGAGTAAAGGCCAAAGGGAAGAGGGAAACAAATGCATGTACCTTTTTAGTTTTTTTATATTTACTTATTTTTTTATGGTTTATATGACAGCAGAGATATTTACTGAATTTTTTCAAATTTTATGTTCATACCTATATTACCTTTCATTTGGGAGTAGCTGACACAAAGTCGAGCTAGCCTCCGTACATTCCCTTAAAATCCATTGTATACATAAAATGTGAACTTAAATGTTTGAGAATAAGGCACTTGATGTACAAATAGCTTACTGACAACATAGTAGCCCAGTGCTCCAAATCCTAGAAGTCTACCAGAAGAACCAAGTAGCTTAGTAAAAACATCGACCTTAAAAAGTAATAATTTGATTTTGAGAAACCGTCTGAGAATTATGGGCTTTCGTATAAAAATTTCTTGTGTTTATTTATTCAAAAGAAGATCGTGATTACAAAATATCACTTTTTACCCTAAAATGAACTGTAAATATGTTAATCTAATATAAATTTTAAACTTTTGACATCATTTCATTTTAAACTTTTACACAAACATCTGTTCAAAAAATGCACAATGAACTTTTTTCAGAGATTGTAATGCACCGTAACAAATATGTAATGAAAAGTAAGTGAAAATTTTACGCAGCTTGATCTTAAGTATGAATTGTGAATAATGATCAAGAGAAGATCGAAGGAGTTTCTCTGTTGGTGATGGTTTAAGTATGTTAGAATCATGTCAATTGTCAGGAATAATATCTTACCTTCAAAAGGGTCATTAATTCAACCGATCACCCAGAAAATTTAGTTCCTCTAATTTCCGGAATAACTGTCATATTGATGTGCAATAGGTCGAAGACAATCGACGTTAATTCAAGCAGATTACCACGCAGCGTTAAGTCTATACTTTCACGTATGTATGTAATGAAGTAGAGAAAAAATAAGTTAGATTTTGGCTTTGGGTGATGTTTCTTCTAATGTACCTTGTTGACGAGAGCTATACATGCATTTAACAAAGATTGTCCATTTAACCATGTCTGATTGAATATATGCCACATTTTTTTTAAAAACTATGATAAACCTTCAAAATAGTTTCATATATTTCCATTATATTTCAGGAACTGTAGTAAGGAAATTGGTGCAAATTGTAATATTTTCTATTAGAGTATACGCGCATCTTCAAAATTTATAACCGACTACTATTTTCCACTTATCTGAATGTAGGTAATATAGTTTATTTAGTTGTGTTATATGAACAAAGCTAATAGAAAATGAGATTAAATACAGTGTCATAGAATTGTAGAGTTGATGAAAGGACTGATTAAAAAATCACTTCATTTATATTGTTCGTATTGAAGTTTGTTAACTAGGCCACTATGTCGGACAAACCAATTCAATAAGTGTTAATCTTATCGCCCTTCTTTTCTGACCAATGGTCCCCTCTAAAGTGCACTTCATTCACTAAATGACAAATTGGCTATTTCTGGAAACGACTTACTCACGCTTGTCTAAAAGAAATAAATTGATACAAAAGTAAAGGAATTGAAACGTGACATATTATTTGACAAAATAATATAAGAAATTATTTCAGTCGAGGCCATTTAATTTTTTTAACCGAGTAATATTGCCGAGTTCGTGCTTACTAGATTGGCTATAAATTTTACAATTCCATGTCAATCATATATATCAATGACATATACTATATCAGATTATTCAACAATCTTTACCACAATTATTTGGAAGGAAATTATATAGTCAATCAGAATTATTCTATAGCTTCATATTTATTTATAACAAAACTACCCCCACAAAAATAGAATATTGTGTTTTATGAACTTGGAATAATAGCTGATATTTTGTGTGTATATACAAGAGCACTCTATATATATGTGTGTTTTAGCCTACAATGAGAGCAAATTCGGGCGTGCGAACAAAATGAACGCCAGAATGATTTGAATTCGGTCGGATGAGAAACACCTCACGAAATTTTAATCAATTAAGTAAGTTCCTTGTGTGCAATAACATTAACACGTTTCGAAATCAGGTGCATAATAGTAAGTTCGAGATTCTGTCTATGAAGAATTTGTAACAAATTTAGTGGAAGCTGGTATGTGGCCCGTTATAAACTTGCACACAGTGTAATCCAAACGATTTCAATATTCTGGACCTGAGTAATCGAATTTTCTCTACACGTGTCAAGAGAGCCACACGATTGAATGAACTTAAGACATTTGTCTTTAAAATTAATAAAAGTAATGTGACGGCAAAGAAATTTCCCCGGTGTTTACATTTCGAATTTAGAAATTTGAACACGAAAACTATTTCCCTATCCAGACTTTGTAAATTTCATTTGGTAGCTGGATGGCATTTTACTCCACTGTAGAAATGATATAAATAATATTGTAATGTTACACTAAGGGGTAGTTGGACAGTATAACAAACCAGCAAACAAATGGAATAAAGAAGTTCCATTGAAGGCACTACAGGATACATCGAGATAATTAAGACGAGAAAAAAAAACAAAAAAAACATCCTACAAAATGTGATAAAGATGTCAGGACATCTTTCAATAATCTAACTTTTAAAAATCTAAAACGTTGATAATTTTAAAAATAGGCACAGAAAGATACTATGAATTAAGAACCTGGAGTGTCTTGATTGTGTGTTTTTTTTTATTCTAGCATGAAAGCTTGATTGATAGAAATAATATTTATTTTGTTTCCATTTTCTTTTATCATTCATTTAATAGCATTAATACGATAGAGAATTCTATCGTGAGTTTTGATTCGCTCTTTATAGTTATACATCCGCTTACTTAACACGCCATTATGAAATGAAAATATAATCATGATTTATTGACGAAGGATTTTATTGAGGTCAGTAAACTGTTTAAAAGACAATTATAATTATATACTCATATATCAATTGTTTTGGTAGACAAATCATAAAAAGGTTAATCACTTATCAAGTCTGAAAATTCCAGGGAAACTGTTTGTGTTCTCTGATCACGTGAATCTAGAACTATTACGCAACAATTCTCACATATCAATTAATAAAATTCTCACATATCAATTAATAAAATTTTCGAATCCCAAGTTTACCTGTGATTATTTGGCGAAACGCTCCTGCCAATACATAAACCAGTATCTTGCATTCGAGCAACTGTGGGTACTCCTCGATGGAATCATCACATTCTCTTGAATGCCACCGGTTGCCGAAAGTCGTTAAAAATCGTTGACAAATTTTAAAGCATGATTTTAAATGACACTGCTGAAGAAAATTGCCATTTCTCATCTACACTGACATATTTCTTGTATGTATAAATTCCGGTTATGAACTCAAAATACCACATGCTCTCTCCAAAAAAGCAAAAACTGGTTTTACTTGCTGTGCTTCATTTTCTCCGCCCGTATGAAATGAACTAAGGGTTTCACTGATCTATTTATTGGAGACTCGGGGCTACATTGAAATTGTAAAAACTGCCGAAACGAGTAAATACTTTCATTAAAATAAAACTTTTATTAAATTTACATGTAAAGTTTGAGAATTACCACATTACATCGAATTTATTACCTTTTAGTCTGCGGGGTACATGAAATAAATCTTAACTGATCCTTGGAGCAAATTGTCACATTTTTCCTGTTTGTGAGACGCTCTTGAGACATGTTATTTAATTTCAATAGAGATCTCATTTTCATCTAAAATATTTTTAGTGTTGGCTAATCTAATAGAGAAGTGTTAGTCTGGGTGTAGTTGAAGAATCTTTACTGAAATAACTAATAAATCTGATTTATAGTCCAAAGAATCAGCATAAATCGAATGTACTTTCCAAAGTAATTTCCATTCATATTGGAATCATTTGCAGGAATTCAATATCAGAGATGAATATATACAGCTTGACTTGATTCTCGATCCGTTTTTTTTCTTATTTCAATTTTAATTAGGCAATGGAAATAAAAAAAAAAGGAACGAACGGGTCAATATATGCATGTTATATTTGTGTTACCCTAAGGTCCTACCTTTCAAAAGTTGATCTGTTTAATTCGATAGCAAACAAATAAAGCAAAGAAATATTTCTTATAATTTAATAGTAATGTCTTACTTTTTCATTTTGTTTTTTTATTGTTTAATGTAATATGTCTTTATATCATATAAATTCGATTAGATATCTGATAATAAAAAAGTTCTTATGAAACTTGACAGACAAAATGATGTTTAACTATGATAGATTTGACAATAACAGTGAAAGAATTATGACTCAGGTCGTGTTGAGCTTTCCAGAGACGCTAATCATTAACCGTACTACCAATGCTAGTCAAAGTGGTCTTGAGGAAGGAGTTACATTTTGTATGTTTGTATCGCTTCTAAATCATAGCAAGTTAAAATATAAAATAGAATATATCCTTTTTATTCGCTTCATTCGTTTCCTATAAAAGATAATCACGCAATGTACACTGCATGTCAACCATGCCTTGTTTTTTAGTTCCTAATTAAGTACATGTATACTGAAAATCCATAATCTAAGGCCCGATCCCAAGAGCATGAATTACGCTTTCGTTCACTTTCGATGACATTCAACAACAGTTTCAAATTAGACGCTCTAAAGTGTTTTGAAAATAAAGATTTGTAAAATTAGTTTCCGACACATTCGGATGAATAACCCCTTGGCATTTTGGAGCTAAATGCTAAATTACCAGTTGCTGAAAAACTGAAAACAATTAATGTTTACAAAACTATGACTTCATCCACAACAGAACTGGGTTGAGTTCAAGAATAAAACAAACCTTGGTGGTTTGTATGATGCTTATATCTCATTTTGAATATATGTGTGGAAAATAAGGGTTATCAAGGGTTTATCTTGACTAATCAAGTCTATGGACTGTCTCAAGGGTCTCTAATACTGACGATATTTTCTAATGAAACCAGTGTCCTTTAACACAGTCAACATGGGAGTAAACTAGACGTGTAATAGAAATGTCAATGGTATCATTAGCATTCCTTATAATAACAAACTACCACTGCTAAGTATTATGATGTCTTTAGGAAACCATTGGATCAGGACGCGGGTTTCAAATTGAAATTAATGTTCTACTTGGTAGGTTTGAATCGAACCTATTTACCAGAACTACGTACAAATATTTAATATTACGAACCTAAGTGAATTTATTTTTTATCAGTGGCACTGGGCACTAACCTGATAAATTATTTATTTAGACCTATTTCTTTTTTATCGAAAAATTGGGGTAACCCTTAAAAATGGCCCCCAAATTTTAAAGGGAAAGGTATCTGTGCAAAGCACAATGGTCAAAATAACTCCATGTGGTGAAAAACTCTCCAAATAAAAAAAGATTATTATATTATTATCGTATAACCAGCAATATTGCACAACTCCCACATGCCTTCCAATTTCTACTGGCGTAAAATAAAAATGTTTAAGTTTGAAGAGCATTTTTATTCCCATTAACTTTTAAATTGATGTGGTAACATTTGATTTAATCTGACCACTTGTTTCACCCATAAGAAGGGGATGAATTATATGGGTGTGTAATCTATTCAAATCGCACCAGTAATCCAGACCCGCTGAGTTAGTATCACCAAAGACATCGTTCTGTTTTTTTTATGTTCCAAAATACCGAAAAAATCATATTGCTTTTAATTCAGCGTTTGAAAACTTTGAAAGGATTTGAGCCAGGTTAACAGCAACAGGATATAAATTAGAATATATATCAAAGCAAGTTCCGCCTAATTAATGGTAAGTGACTAGTAGACATAAACTATTCGTTCGGATAAAAAAAAAAAAAAAAAACTACAAAAATTACACCAACTATATTTTGTTTTTAGTCAGCATTTTGCTGCGAGATGAGCTGACGCAATCTAAACTATCATAACGACAAACGGGCCAAGATCCATATCTGATTTTACTTTGATCTTTCGATGTTTCGCGTCACAAATTCAATAATGGACCATTTTAACCGAACGATTGACTGACGACAAAGAGACTATGATACTATCGCTTGATGTATAAATAATTCATTTTAGTGTTTAATTACCAGAACAATGACGCCACAACATCGTATCAGATTATAACTAGGAGTGATTAAACATTCTAGTTCTTGAATAGGGTCACTGTCCAATCGGAACGACAAAATAGATGGGTTTACAGAATGACAATCAATTTTGTAGTTCAGATAGAACAGTAAACCGAGGCTTAGTATAAAACTCTTTTGACAATCCCGTCTTTTGATCGAACTATGGATGTTAACATCTATCAATTAGTGATCTTATTATTATGAGTTAAAATATATTACGACATTAGACCGATTTGTGAATATGTAACGTTTGATGGTAATAAATAGTCATGCGCAGTCGTCTTCCGGATGTTCTGAACGCATGGTGAAAGGTAGCCATATTTTTTGTTTATGATAATTCTGCAAAGTATTGCTGCAGTTATTGCCTCTCATCAACTCATTTACATTAACAATTACATTAACAATGGATCCACTATGCGTCTTTTCTATTGAACCACAACCACAAGTCTCCGGATATAGAATAATAGTTATTCGAATAAATCATTTAAAATGTAGATATGCTTTTGACATTAAACAGATTTCTCGGCTGTTTTTAATGATTGAGGCATTTACTCACATTTCGAAATCCCCCCAGATTGTCAGATTAGCTGAACATACCAGGAAAGTGTTAATACTGGAGAGTTTTCTTTCTTCACCTTCAGATTGATACTAACGCTCCAACATTCTATAAAAGATTGATTACTGGATAGAAGATGTAAGTACAAACCATTATCATCTGCTGGGATAACTTAATGTCTACACTTCGCCGAGCTCAGTTAATTTAATAGTCTCACTTTACACAACGTTTTTGGGATGCAGATTAATTCTATTGACACTTACCCCCTTATGGGAAAAGTTATTTTCAAGTAATTTTTCAGTCATTTCATCATCACCAAAAATATGTTCATATTTTTTTTTGTAATGAACATATCGCTTTCTCATATTATGCTCAATTGGAACGACAGATTTCAATCCTACTTTTCTGCAGCTTTTCCCCCTTATACAGGTGGGCAACGCCAGTATGCATTTGGCAAGTCACATTTATTGACTTTACTTGAGAAACCTATTTGAAAAACCAAAATGTGGTTTCGTTCGTGTTCAGTTGCTCGTCGAAGCACAGGCGGTTCGTTAAAATAATTATTCTGTAGCTTGAAAATAAAGGATTAGCACTTATTGTTATGCTTAAAAATAAACTAGTATATAGACAAAACGTGATGTTGTAACACAGATATATACAATGTTTGATTCAAAATAAATAATACAAAGAGTCTATATTGTTATATTGAACGTATCGGTTATTGCTTTATTCCAATTAATCGATTACACTGCTCATTAACGAAATGCTTTGGTGCTTTTATGTCATCTTAATATGTGTGTAATAGACCATTGGAAGTAAAATCTCTCAAAAATATTTTAGATGAGTACACAGTATTTACTATTGATATCAATATTGTCCATATTGTGCTAACTAATCTATAATTACTCCATCATTTTATTGACACCAACAGTAGCTGGAATTGTAGCATAATTTTTACCAATATTTAGTACCATTTTGACAGTACATTGTGAAACACCAGCCAGAATTCTGTTGCTAAAGGCTTGGTCACACAATAATATTCTGGTCAATGTTCTAACTCTTTCAATTTTCTAGACTGAGGTGGCCACATACGAGTTCGTAACTCATGACTATTGTGTGACTAACGCTTAAGGAGCGTGCATCAGTGACCAGGTAAGATACACATGCACACCATTATCGTGTGCTGACGTGTCACTGGCGCTCAGCGAATGATTTGTCAATCATTAGATGAGCGTATGACTGACTTGCGAATAACGACATAATAGCGCTTCATAATCGTAAAAAACTCTCGAAAATCGTAGTGCTTCCGCGAAAATTGAACAGTAAATATCATGCCCACTCGCAGCACTTACACTAACCCTTTGGCTAGCTTTTGTTTTCTCAAAAATTTATGTGTTTGTATTTTAATGTCTTTTTCCTACACTGTGTGACACCCCCTGAAGACCCCAGTGTTCAGGCAAATGAAAAGCAGCTGAAGGACTACATATTCCGGAACCGCAGTGGAGGGAGTCCTGTGGCGTTTTTTCCGCTAAATGAAATCCCATGGAATTAAAAGAAATCAGGCAAAGGATACTCGAGACCGAGGCCACAGAGCAAGAGATCAGGTAGACCACCTTGAATTGGTCGAATAGTCAAAACTCCTGGCGTCTCAATATCCATGATGGCTAGCTCTGTCGTCTTCGACAGGGTCTTCTCTTCTCTAAGGGCGATGTCCCTCGGTGTGCTCAGCAATTTTAATGTACAGTACATCAACTATAGCTAATCTTTATCCCCTCCTTGGTCTATCTGGGGTTTTCTATACGGTAGACCAAATGCTGCTAAAAAAGCATTTGTTTATATACCCATAAACATTTGGGGAACGCTAAAGTTACGCTCATTGTACGCCGTATGACAATCTTTTGACGTTAGTCACACCTTGCGTGTATGCGCTGGGGGTTTGTTCACTGCAAAGCGAACTATTAACTAACGATAGCCGAACGCTTTGAGATTTTTCCCCCGTTACAAGTCCCTTGAATTATAGCCAACACAAATAACCACATACCAAAATAGAGTAATTTTTCAGGAAACTTATTTAGATAAAAATCGTTGGTGAAATCTATCGTTGAACAAGACTATCAGCATCCGTTTAACTATTGATTACAACCAAACGTCTATTACAATTGACAAACTCGTTGAATGGTGATCTTGTCAAGTAGGGTAAACCACTACTGCTAAAATAACATTTTACTTTCTGTCAATGGAAAATCAACATTTTTCACTGACAATTAGATTATCAGGAAACACTTCCACTTAAGTTATTGAGTGTTAAAGCGACGTCGTTAAAAAGAAAGCTGTGTGATTTGGTGAATTAAACTGTGTTTGAGCAAAATCATTGCTTGATCAATCTCTATCCATAATTTCAAGGAAGGAAGGAAACAATAAGAACATAACCTCATATTCCGAGAAGCAATCCTGCTTTTGACTTGAAAAAAAAAGTTAATGTTGATCGTAATATGTGTAATATTTACCTCGATTACTGAAGGGCACGGGATTTGCCGAAATTACGTCACGTTTTAAAAGAAGTAAAACAAGCTGTATAGCTATCTGAAAGGCGAATCGATTTGACAAGCGAATAGTAGAAATATGTGTTCCAGTATGAGGCAAATTGCAGTGAACCCTTTTCGGTGAACGACATTGTGATAAAAAAAAAACCAAAAATTGTAGATTCAAGCAAAGAAAAATTGTGATTTATGTATGACTAGAGTTGTTCTTTAGCAGTGTACAAATATAGCAAAATACCGATACAGTCAATTCAATTACCCGACGTAGGCTACTGTGAACGTTACTTGATATAAAGTATAACAGATTATTGTTTTAGTTATATTAGGGCTACGCTATAAAAGGCATCTTCTAATGGTAACAGAAGTCATTAGAATTTTCATGAATATACTTAAGAAGTAGAGAGTATTTCTACTTCCTTCTGATTAATGGCCTCAAGCTCAACATACACTATTATGTATCATGATTGATCAATGAAAATATATCCGTATGTTCACCTAATAATATATATTTCAGCTTATTTTATTCCCGACTGCCATTAAAGGGGCACAGGCTTGATTTGTTTCGGACAATCATCCGACAGCCTCAAACACATGAAATCTTTTGTTTAGCTAATCAGAAATAGTCTACAGAGCTTACCTTTGAAATTTGAGCCTTCAAATCCATGGTATACATATTTATCCGTGTTTGAAAATTAATGTTTTAAAGATATTAGGGCCCCCTATGGCTTATAAAAGGCATCGCAGCCCAATGGAAAAACAAAATAGAATTTTCATGAATAACTTGTAGAAGTAAGGGGTATTTCACTTTTCTGATTAAAAATGGCCTCAAGCTCAACAAAACAAAAAAATTATGTATATATTTCAATGAAAATTTCCGTATTTTCACTAATTTATATTTCGGGGCTTTTTTAAAAATTCCCCCGCCCCTTGGGCCCTTTTAAGATAAAATCTACAAAAATCGACCACCCTGACCACTAGCATAATTTTGAGTTGGTCGAGAGTCATGGAGGGGTTTCATGAACAATGTGACTTCTCCGCGCTCATGCTTCCCCAGCAAAAATAAGACATACTATGTTTAATAATAATTGTGTTTCATAAAATCAAGCTTCTAATTCATATATTTAACCCACTGCTCATACCCATGTTAAAAATATAAAAATAGCTAGAATATTGATAAGATTATGTGCCTGTGTTTAAAAACGATAATATGATTATATATTTTTATCATATCAGATTATATTATTATGCCAGATGACAATCCTTCTCTCGTTTTAAGTAGATCGTCCTAACTAGCCGAGACAATTGTCATAAATACAATATTATTTCATAATTCATATTTTGCAATCACACATCACACACTGATTAACGTCAGTAATTCTGAAAGTCGGCTAATTATGTTTAAAACTTTCTAATATTCTGGATGTTTCCTGCTGAAAATAAACAGTTCCGTAAGATATTGTTAGATATTTCATACCATAAAAATAAAAACGCAATCTTTGAAAAAATAGTTTTTAAAACGGTTATTAGATAAATGCCACACAGATGTCAATTTTCTTAAC
Organism: Nipponacmea schrenckii; assembly: GCA_030562195.1. Lineage (NCBI taxonomy): Eukaryota > Metazoa > Mollusca > Gastropoda > Lottiidae > Nipponacmea > Nipponacmea schrenckii. The sequence continues at coordinate 6,243,657 of JAUJPP010000007.1, read as the reverse complement.
TTGAAATCTTATTATTGGCATATGTTGTGAAATCAAAGACAATGGTTTTTAATTAAATGAACATTTTTCTGGATCCGTTTGCGAGGCATTATTCAGGGTCAAAAGGCACCTTCAGCAAACGTATTTCGCAGCAGACAAAGCGTAACGCTCACGAAACGTAAAGGACATATTTCGGGCGATAATTATCTGATCGATCTGAAATTTACAGGATTAAAGAGAATGCCACAACAAATATCTCACCAGAAATTTTCAATCACTTCCGTTTGTAGGTGTTATAAGGGTGTTGATGATGATAAACCTGTTGATCAGAAATTTGATTTCAAGCACATTAGAACAAAATAATAAAAATATGCGTTATGTGATACAAAGCTTTAAACTTAAAGCAAAAAGAAAAAACAACTGTCACAGTTTGCCTTTTTACTTAAAGCGGTTGAGAGAACACCGATATTCAAGTGCAAAAGAACCTTTTAGCTATGGGGCAAAATGTCCATGCCAAGCATAGTGCTGTGCTTAACTATAGTTTTCATTGTAACTTATATACGCTGGTTATCGTCTTGCGCTTCAATCCTGCCAAGCCGCGCCAGTTGCAGTTCGACTGTCCTGTTCGGGTCATTAAAACAGAAAGCAATATGTATATGGCTATAAAATCCACAGTATAGCATTTTCAGGTTTTTCATTTGTAATCGTAATGATTAGTTTGTCAGTGATATGTTATTTCATTAGATAGTTGATCTGTTATGACTATAATTTTAATCAGTTTCCTAATTGGTTGAGATATATCAAGATGAAGCAAACATTTGATTGAAAGGGAATCATTATAATGGTTACCAGAAAAGAAGAAACGATATTGACAAATTGTCCATCGTGTACATGTACAAGGACAATTTCGGGGGCGTTACCAGAAACGAAAGGTTCAAAAGAATCACTATTATGTACAGAAAAAGAATTAGTCTTAATTATTTCCTTTACCAAAAGTTGTTAGGTTCAGTAGTTTATTTGTTTACTTTGATATGTCACTTAATCTTAATCCATCAGAAAAGCCACTGATAGTATGCCTCATTAAAATTATGACAGAAAAAACAGCAATTGTTCTTAATGAGGCAAATACATTTTCTGGGTTGTTTCTTGCTTATAATGATATAATATAATATGTTATAATAGTTTATAAAACCAAGTATACCTGTCCAAGTTCTTATTTTTCAGAAAAATAATGGATATCCCTTCAATGAATATAAATTATATCAATCTTATCAATTAGATGTTGAAGTTTTTTGCTCAACAATATCGAATTAAATGTAATTTCAAGTCTAAATGTATTGAAGTAAAAGTTAAGTATAAAGAGGATTTCAAATTTCTATCCAAGGTTTAGTTTTAAGTCGATTACTTTATTCCATCACAGTTGACATTTACATGCATGACAGTTGACTGAAAACCCCAATTGGATATTTTAAACTTTTAACCTAGTCTATCTCTTAATCAGAATGAGTATTTCGATGCACGATCTACAAATTACGGCAAGCAGTTTGTCAAGTAATTCCGAAGAAAAATATTAACTATGTAAGAATATTGTGATTTTCACACGATCGAAGTTGTTTGACGATATCCAACTACATGTATATCGTTTTCATATTGATTGTGCGTTGGTGAACTTATAAAATTCAATATAAGTAATAGTATTCAAGTGCTTACTTTTATACGCATCATATTATGAAGTCAATAATACTGCTGTAAACTATAACCAATCTGTCCAATGAAACAGACTGAAATCTAACAAAGGAACTTAATCAACCGATCACTATCATATAATTACTCAAGGTATTATTTGTTTCATCCTCAGCCAAACCCTGCCTTCCCAGAAATCCGGTATGACCGTGTTCTGAGTTTGTTCGCTTTTAGAAGTTTAAAATCTCCAAAGTAATTAGTCATAAATCTACTGTTGGTTTCATTTATAATTTGTAGAAAAATTTACAACATATAAGGGCGAAACATATTCTTCTACCATCGAATTTAATCAATGGATATACCTTGCCAAATTAGCAATCAATAATTGACATTTCCATTAACTCCATGTAATAACCAGATTAGACCAGCACCAAGCATTGAGGACATCTTTGTACAGGTCATTAATAATTATATTCATTTCAAATCAATGAACTGAAGAGCTTTCATTATCTCTTTAGCCATTTCTTATAATAACAAGGGACTGTCATATAATATGGCCTATTAGTCATTGTAGCTGCTGGTTCTGTATCGAATCATAATGTTCTATTAACATCACTTGCCTGGTAGTGGAGTTTCGCGGACTTTAGGTGAAGCGTTATTTTATATCCTAATGATAATATAATCATAAGTTTAACTTAGACAGTGAATTTTGTTTTGTACAGTTATACAGATTGATAACATGTCTTAAGAGTATAGTGGCATTAAACACATAGGTCCAGGATGGCTTGAAACCCATACCTGTAGATCTCGACGAGCCACTTCTTATCTCTTGAGTCTACATAACTTCGTTCTGTATTAAATGCGAAAAGCCAACATTTGAAAGATTATATTTTGTCTACAACGACACGACAGAATCTTATTCAAGAACTAATTAAGCTAAAATGATACCAGAGAATCAGTTATATTGAAAACAAAGAAACGTGCTGTGAAACTAGTTTACAAACTTAAATCAGTCCTCTATTCCCCAGTCTTGTGTCAAATTGAAATTCCGGTTTAACTTGAGTTCGGAAATTAGACAGAAGGGAAATATTCGCTACAAAACAAACATAACAAAAACTGCATACGGATATCTTATCATAGCTTGCTGGTGCATTGTAACAAATTTATTGATCTTTATGGATCATTAGAATATTTCCTACTCTAATTTTGATTCATTATAACGGGATACATCAATTTGACTAGCTTAGTAGAGTAAAAAAAAAAACTTGTGTTACTTAGATTAAAAAACTATTTCAAAAAATAGTTGAGAATTATTTATTATAACTGTTCATTACTTTCGCTGTGAAAATGTAAAAGCATACTAAATAGATAAATTTCATCTTTTACTAGGTCCGAGATACATGGCTAAAAGCGGCCTACCTAACAAAACATGCACATGCTGACAGACACCTATCCTCTATAGGAAGAGCAATTTGAAGAATTATATCATATCTGCTCCAATTAAATTCAGCAAATGAAATCAACTGAATGAAGTTCTATGTCCTTCTCTTCTGCACCTTATGGGATAATGAAGACAAGCAACGCCATGTAGTGTACAATGAGGGAAATTAGCCTACTCTTTTTGCGATTTCCAACTTCGAGGGATCTTTAACATGCACTGCCTGTAGCACACGGGGCCTCGGTTTATTGTCCATCCGAACGACTAGACGCTTTTTTAATGTCAGTCGCTCCGACAAGCATCACGGACAAGGGGAAAAGGGCTGAAATTCATCTTAACTTTTGCTAAGATTGAACCTTGGACCCTCAGCAATATTACTTCTTGTTAATTATGTTGTAATAGCGTCGAGGGAGAAATTCTGCTACTTTGATCTTAATTATTTTTTATCATTGATTCCAGGAAACATAATATACTAAAGAGAAGCAACCAGAGCATCAGGAATAAAGAAAAGCCGTCATTTTGACATTTCAGACGTTCGAGCTATTGTTAAGTCTGAATGAGCAATGATGTCTACTATGAGAATGATTTTATCAACATATTAAAGATGTAGTTTCCAATAGTGTGTAACCAGACTTATAAGCAATTAATAATTAAATCATAATATTCAACCGTCTAGCCAAATACAACTTATTCCATTGACATTCACTTCCAAGTAATACTTTCACGAAATGAGAAACCAAATACTTGTTAAGATGTTCAATAATTCTTTGAAACGAATATATTTATTGTGAACATGAAGATACAAAAAAAAGTAAAAGAGTTTCACTGTTAAAATAGTGCTCAATATATCAATGATTATAGATCGATGTAGAAATATCAATACATAGTTCACAATGGTTTGAAATATAAGATTTGGGCATAAGTTCACGCCGGAATACTTAGAAATTTAACAGGATTCCAGCGATGCAGAGTCCATTTTCATCCGTTTCCTTCGACTAAAACGTAACTAATGATCAAAGTATTCTCCAATAATGAAATATATTTCCTGGACATACATGTATACCTTTAATCACAACATTAATCCACCCAAACGAATCTGCTTATTCAACTGAAACATGTACTAAATATACCGTTCCCTGTCCAATTACCTCGAATCTTTATTCCAATGTTGACTATTCGTCTGATCTATCCTCTAAGAAATATTCCGTAATTGCCAATTATTATTCATATTCATTCCTTATGCCATTCAGTTATATTGTTAATTGGGTCTGGTTCAGAAAGAAAACCAGCCGGGACATGGTGTAACATTACTTGCAAAACATATATTTTCGTTTCAGACAGAATTCGAAGTGATAGTTCTCTTATTAAGAGAATATATAATCCTAAGGATGCGACAACAGTGTTATAAAAATACAAAAAAGCATACAAATATGAATGTAAATTGCTTTAATTCTCTGTAGTTACATAATTTAGACGTGGAAAATACCATTCAAGATACCATAAACCTTGTTCTATATTATGTATATTGAAATACAACTCAATGTTGATAAAGGTTTAATTATTTAGGTAAAGACACAAAGGATGGCATCGGACCGCCGCTGAACGCATTGTTAAGTCAATCAAAACCGTAATGAGTATGAACTTGTGCCATGCGCATGGTCTGGTTTCTGGAATTCAAGTTTTGTATTAAATTATTCAAATTAAATACAAACATTACGTATAGACCACGTATAGGACGATTTTGTAGCTTGATTTTTCGTTTCCTGTGTCGAGAAGCTACCCAATCTTTATACGAAACTTTTGTTTATGTCAGATAAAAATTCAAACCGCTTAGTTCCAAGCAATATTCTCTGCAGTTAAAAAATATCATAATTTAAAAGCTCTGACTATATTTTCTCGAGCCTTGATTTTTAACAGCGTAGTTTGCCCTTGGCGCAATAATATTGCACTATTTTATTCAAAATTTTTAGACTCTATCACCCAGACTAGTCCTGTACGTTGGTTATTACATAGACATTTAAGGACTGGATTATCTAGACTAGATACGAAAGAAAGATGGCAGCGCCCAGTGAACATACACTTTCTAGCCCTGAAATTTCTATTAAATGTATTTTACATATTGAATCTAGCACCCAGACGCAGGAAACGAAAATTGTTTTCTAAGCATGCTACAAAATCGTCCTGATGGTCTAGTAATATATATCATGTTTTCAGTCCAACAACTCCTACTTGAGGAATTCGCCTCCAAAGCAAGTCAACTGGCATAGCATTCTTAAATGCCACGCAAACCTTTTTATAACTAAGCACAAAATTTTTGCGTAAGTTAGTTATGTGATAATACTTGCAGTAATAATGTCTCTTGACTACGAAACATCATATTCAGTTAGTTCGGCTATGATGACCATTATTTGTTTAGATAACAATTCTAATGAATTATGTATATTTATTTCAATCAATTGTGTTTAAATCTAAATGCTAGACTATCTGAATACCTTATCTTCTGCATTGTAATAACATAACTATGTTTTATCTTAAATGATCCAAGGTAGCCATTGACTTATATTGGATCTATTCCAGATTATGATAACTCTCTCTTGTAATTATCTACCCCAGATGGATTCAAGTATACAAATCAAAATGATATGCGGCAAAACATTGAATGACCGGTTCCCATATAAATCCATTCCATTCATTAATGAAGTATGACAACGCTTATTTGCATAAAATACATGGTTCCAGTGCAATGCACTGCATTCTATCACTAGATGTAATCGGTTGATTAGAATGTTTTAACGTAGTAATCTCTAACTGACAAGCTGTGATGAATTATTTCCTGTTCACATGCTGTGTGTCTCGCCGGATTAATCTGAACAACTTTTATAACCATTTATTATTATTTCATCAACCCGAATTTCAAAATCTTTGGTTACATAACTTTTATATGATACACGTTATGTAAAATACTGTGAATCGCCCCCCCCCCCCTGTTTTATTATAACTGATAAATCGCATCCTGTTCAATGTGAACTGCACATATTAGAAAAAACGCAACTTGTCTAATAAAACCGGCTCTGTTAAATATAAACTTCTCGTATAAACTGCATCCAGTTCAATGAAGACTGCCAATATAAACTGTTAAATGTAAACTGTTTGCATAAACCAATTTTAACTGTCAAAGATTCAATATCAAGTGCGTATCGTCCAATATAAACCACCAAAGGTACAATATACATATAAATCTATTAATCTGTTAATTTTAACAGTTTGCTGATTTAAATTCGCAATATGTATTACAGTAGTAATATGGTAGTGATATGAAAAGGCGAAACCTGTGAAATATGACGATAAAACAAAGATAAGGTTTCTACAGAATGAATATAAAAGAGGAAGTATCGGCCAACTTCAAACAAGATAGACCATTTAATATTTATTGGTAACATTAACTTCTAGCGTTGAATCAATTGATAAGGTTTTAAGATCCGACTACAGAACTTCTTAACGTATGATTTACACTCTAATTTTGTTTCTGCGTCTGAAATAATTCAAATATAATACCTTTACGAATGCCCCTGTAATAAACATGGGTGTTAATGTCAAAAACATATGAGTGTAAATCTGTCTACAGAATATAAATTTAGCATTCTTAGCTATTCCTTACTTAAAGCTAATATGGTTTTGCTTTACCAATGTACTCAATTACATCTCCCCATAATACTTTTCAAATATAAAAATCCTACGTACGTACCTCCTATATTTAATGAAACGTAATGTGAAGTATTAAACATCAACGGCATGGTTCATATTTTAATGTATTGTGTAGCGATAATACCTACGACTAAACTGGGATATGTGGGCTCAGTGTTTCTAAACAATCTATTTGGAGGGGTGGGGGGAAACGAGGGGGGGGGGGGGTGGTGGTAAGCAGGACGTTTTGATCAAAATGTTTTGGAGTTCAACAGAAGCTTTGTTTTATAACTAGAATATTCCATCCCATTAATTGAATTAAGTATAGCAATGAAATTACCTTAAAGAGGAGTTTTTAAAGGAGTAAATGTGCTTCATCGGTTTTCTCCTCTCACCCACTTTCTCTATGTATAAAGTGATTGCTTATTTGAATTAAAGGATCACTAGTACTAATAACTGTACAGTCTATCGAATTCCTTCACACAAAGAGCGTTTGAATAGAACGGTAAATTGCCAGATTTTATTAGGCCTTAGTCAATATCCTAGTTTCGCTTGACTGATTTAAAGACTAGTTCAAGACTTACTCTGTCAATTGGCATGAGCACTATTAAATTAAAGAGGTTATCAAATTAGGACAACGCTGCGTAAGCTGATTTTTGTAACAAATTGCGGGTGGGTAGTGAATCATATTAGTGTCTTTTTTAAACGCCCATATGAATATGTGGACGTATACTGTCGTCTCCCCTGTCCGTTCGTCCGTCAACATTTGTTGTAGACACTATAGAAGCTACAATTTTCTATGGATTTTAATGAAACTTGGAAGATTTTTCGATGAACGGTTGTTTTAGTTATTGCCCTTGCCTCTATATTTGTTGTAGACACAATATAAGCTACAATTTTCAATGGATTTTAATGAAACTTGGTGTGCGCATTGGAATTGATAAGACGGTGGTCAAGTTCGAATTTGAAGATTTTTCGATGAACGGTTTTGAGTTATTGCCCTTGACTTATTTACATCACGTCAAAATTAATTGTTGATGCAATAGAAGCTACAATTTTCAATGGATTTGATGAAACTTGGTATGAGTATTGAAATAGATAAGATGGTGGTCAAGTTTGAACTTGACGATTTTCCATGAACAGTTTTTGAGTTTTTGCCGTTGACTTCATTTTTCATTCAATGAATGTTTTTTGAGTTATTGCTCAATTTATTATTCAAATTCAATGCTGACAGTGAGCATATGTTACCGTGCCTGGCAAGCTATCTTAAGAAATATAATAACGACAGAAGCTATTTAAATACATCAAAATACACATAATTGTTGATGTTCAATAAAAAAAAACTCGATGTTGTTTGTTCAAATTGCAAACTCACCTTCGTACTACAAATCTTAATGGAATATGAATAGAATTACATGTACTTTCTCCAGATATATTGAATGGCAAAAAAACCCCAAAAAACTCGAATTGAGTCTGATTGTAATTTTAAGGAGAATTGTGAGCCAGATTCATAAAACAGGACGATTAAAACTGTTTGTTCATTGTTAGATATTTGCTTTTATAATTGTCGATTAAAAGTCAATTTTTTGCTTCCCATTTTCATAATATTCACTAACTTCATTTGATGGTTTTTAAATATTAATACTGAAAAATTTCATGTATACACTTCCTTCTAAACAGATGTATAGGTCCTGGAATACTTTTGGCCTTTTAAACAAGCAAAACTATCAGGCATCAACTTAATTAGTATCAATACACGTTTCTAAAAGTTTTTCAAAAATTCAAACACTAAGCCACTTAATCTATGGAAACGATCAGTGATTATATTCTAAAACGGAAACAGATAATGTAATTGTTTATATATTTGTATATCCATTGAATTGGCGTTCGTTTACTCGATTTATAACCTTTTATTTCGGACACGTTGTTCATGATAAATCTCGACTTGCATTCTTTCTATTTCCTTAGAGGAAATACTAGATGTCAATCCAACATCCTCTCCAGACAATTTTCTAATATTCACGTGTTGTTTATTGAGACAAGGGCAATAACTCTGCCCCTTGTGTGTTTAGCTGTAACTATTGTGACCCGAGACGCTTCCATCAAACTTCAGCTATAAGATATTGGACAAAGACATCAGAATCGAATAGTCTCTTGATCGAGTAAGGAAAGAGAGAGTAGTCGATGACCATCTATAATGCCATCAGTTATGATATATGGAGTCTGACAATCGTCTTTTCAACAAGATTTCCTTTTCATATGATAATTTAGTAGCTGTAATTTCTCTTTGAATGTTTTCGATGAAACGTGATAGCCATGTGTATGTCGTAAAATAGAAAAAGCGACGACAAATTACGACAAACAATGATCCATTAAGGTAATAAGAATCTTGGGGATTTTTTTTAGATAGCAAGAAATTATTGCAACTCTCGTTAAGTCACGTTAAACTTAAACTAAATATGTGTTATACACGACACTTCTTGGAGTCAATTAGTTAAATCTTAAAAATACATAAAAAAAAACGAACGCATCTGTGTTTAAGTATAAGTTTCATTTCATCACTGCTGCACTACACACACAAGTATTTCAATAGCAGGAGAGGAAACCCTTCTTATCAGATGTTGAGAAATGTCAGGATCCAGATTATATTATGGAAAACAGAATGGGAATGAGTAAACATATTTTACGATTGAAAGGACAATGAATAATCTTAATAACAAGTGAAATGGTTATTTCAGTAATAAGATGGAACACAAGAACAATATCCCTAGAGAATTTTACCTTGTTAGTAACTAGATATAGATATAGTCAAACAATCCTCCTTCATCACGTCACATTCTAAATTGTCATGTACAAAGTTGCTAATTAAAATCGGCTTCATGTAATGACTGATCTTTTGTGGCCACACAGAATTAATTTAGTTATCTAATGGTGTTTATTATGGAATTAGATGCTTTTACAAAAGATCAACTAGGTTTGAAGAGTACGTAAGGTTCACACTTTAGAGAATAAAAACACACTACACCTTCCAGGACCGAGTCTCATCGCTATGTCATTTGATCCGATATCAACTACCAAACCAACAACACAGAATCATCTACTTGAACCAATTTACCCACCAACTACTATAACTGTCGATAACTACTAATTGTGCGATATCAGCATCCATTGAAAGCAAACGTTAACTTGTCATCTACCAACCAACCGGGCTTATAAAATGGCAGTCGTCAAGGTAACACTACGTCCAGAACTGTTTATGGATGATGCACCTTCTAATATTTCGACATTATAATTAAGGGACCAAAGATTCCTATATTTAACAATAACATACATGACGTTCATGATAAGCCTATTCTTTATTAATAATATATGACAATAAAAACAAATGTTAATCCTCGCGAGAGTACAATTGTTTCTTGTAATGAAAGATTAGAAAGATAAAACAATGATACGAGCTTCATCTTTTTAACCAAATAGTAAAAATATTGATGCAATTACTCGGGTTGTCTTTTACCATTGTCTCGCTGAATAAATGTGTTATGTCATTATATCGGCTTTTATACACGAAACTCGTCGCATCCCTCGTGAAAATTCAAACTTTTACTTCAAACTTTCTGCTCCATCTTAAGTCTAATATCTAGAATGAGAAGTAAAAAAAATGGTCGTGGGGACAGTAGAATTAGCCTACTTCATTTTGATTTCAAAGTGTTTGTATGGAAATAACTAAATAACTGCTACTGCGACTTGATCTTATTGTCAATCCATTTAGTTTTGTTTATGAAGGTTTCTTCTTGCTAGTTTCAAATATAAATTATTTACACGGAATTACATTTTCACTTTATCAATTTACTATCATTTTTGGTAATTAGTTGCCACAGATATTAAGTTTAGAATTTTCATTTATCCTGATGTACCAATTTATTGTCCAAGTAAGATTTATCCCTTAGCATACTTATATTTAGCATCAGAACGTATAGATCCCTAAAGGCATTCATTATTGATCACCCTATCTAGATGAATAGGGTAGGGTTTACGTCTCACTTTGATTTTTCACAAATCAGAAATGATGCGTCATATTTTCAAGTAATGAGTAGACATCATACGTGACGATAACCCATTTTCTCTAACTTGAAATTGAACCAACTTATCAAAAGTCATATATGTTCTGACATTTGGCATATAATAGATACCTCTAACAAACAGCTCTTAAGTGGTGCGTCAAAGTTAAGGTCCTTAACATTGAAGGATTTAATAACGCAATGATTTTATATAAAAATAATATATTGGTCTCTTACGTTACTTCTTTATCATAAAGGTTACAAGTCAACAACAATCTAATACTTTACCTACCGATTGTGAATATTCCAAACCCAATCTTGAAAATTAAATTTAAAATACTAAAAATAAATTGTGACCCATGGAACGCTGTTGTTTGTATTTAATAATGTGAAAATTTCCGGATTCAATATATTCTTTATGAAATTATCATTTCATGAGTACGGTAGGTGGAAATGTTTATAAGATATTATTGTGACATTTACGCGTTTGATCCAGACACCATAAATACCGCCCCTTTCGATTTCATGATAGTCTTGTACACACAACATGATTAAATTGTGAGGAATTGCCAATTGTACTTGTAGATAAAGCATAATTTGTGCTTTAAGCTGTTTTTGTTTTTTCTTAATAACTAGTATCAGTTGACATAAATATGTCTATATCAGTCTAAATTACACAAAGAAAAAATGTCATTAAGGCATCACATGTCATACAAGAATAACACGTAAATTATTTACACCTAAAGCATTATATGAAATGGTAATGAGAGCGAGATAATGCTTCATTTTTTCCTTGCAATCTTACAACAAACCGCCCCCTTCCAAAATCAGATTGGATTAAATACAAGCAAACACAGGACTGATGGCTTTCAATGTTCTTTAGATCCTTTTCTTTGTCGTTGAAAAACTTGTTGGGTTATAAATCAAATTTACAATATTTAAAAGAACCAGAAGCATCATAAGAACTCTTCCTGTCGTATGAACATATTCATTGGCAAATGTTTTTGGAAAGTTTTAATTCCCCGTATTCCGTATAAGTGATCCATATATATAGCGGGTCGTAAACAAAAGCTATTTTAAGCACGCCAAGAACTGAATAATAGTCGTATACCCTGCGGAACAATCTAGTTCGTTATCCCACTGGATGAAGAAAAAAAGTTCAAGCTGTCTCAGAAGGTTTCAGTTTACCAACATATGTCAACAACCGCCGTAGAACGCTCCACAACCACTTCTAAGAATTCTTTTTATGTGCCAAATTCCTTCATAAATAATTTTCCGCTTACAATGTTTCACCAATATGTTGTTCTATTCGTTAGTTCTTGGGGTTATTTATCAGTAAGGAAAAATGATAATGTTGGTGATGATGATGATGATTAATTCTAAAAACAAATGCCAAAATAAAACTAGATTCATTTTTAAATAATTAAATATAAAGAGAAAACAATCGGATTGAGTCTACTTAATAAAATATTTAACTTAACGGATAATGCATATTTATTTAACTTGATGGATAATGCATATATTTAATTTGATGGATAATGCATATATTTAACTTGATGGATAATGTATATAACATAACAACAAACTTTTCTTCCTTACGAACATTATAAAAAGAGAATTATTCTGCTTTGGTTGTTTTAGTACAATAAATGTTATGCATGCTATTAGTATATGAAAAGGGTAAATAGAGAATTATTTTCTATTTTAGACTAGTTTCACTAGGCTTGAAATGAAAGAAAAATATTCTGTTATTTTGTAATTAAGGAGCCATGAAACGAAACGAGCAATTTTCATTTATCGAATCGTCAATTTTGGTTAGGTTTAAAATGAAGTTTTATTTTCTGAAAACCCACAGTTTATTATTGTTAAGTCAGAAATCGTCGTTATTGATTGCGATTATTGATAGATATCAAACATATAGGGAACTAACTATATTATTTTTGAAAGCTCATTCGAACCCTCAATCAAGACTAAGTGTTCGGTTCTCTCAAACTTTAAAAACGTGAATTTGGGGGAAAAAAACGAAAACAGAGTTTTAGACTATATGTATTTAACCAAATCTACACAGGATCTTTAAGATTAAAAAAAAGATTTCATTAATGGTCCAAAAAAGAAACCTAAATAAATTTCATATCGACGCGTAGAGACTTCTTGAGAGGGAAATAGCCAAGGATAGTTCACATAATATAAAAGGCAACTTTTCTTCGAAATTCTCATTTGCAGGTTCAAAGTTTATATTCGAACTGTACCATATACCATCTTCACAGAGTAACTTTAAAATTTAAATCGAAATAAGTTGGTTTGCCTAATATTGTTTACAAAAATCCAAACTTCTATGAAGAAATTATTCAGAAATCTTTACATTACAGCCCATTCTACCACTTCGACTTTTCAGAATGTGGTCTGCTGATTATATTTTCGGTTGTTGAAAGCGAAATGAAGTGTTGTTTTGCATTCCATTTGTCCGAACTAATGAACCTCGATAGCATCATACGGTGAAGGAAAATTTAAGAGAAATTGATGTTTCCAATATTAACCTTGCGACCAGAAATCATTATGGAAAACAGATACTTTCAGTTTGTGTCTTACAAGACTTATTTCTCCATAAATAATTCTCATTAGCGGTAGTCCTGTCCGAAATTAACTAGTATTGACTAGACCTCAAGACAATCCCAGTAAGTTGTGTAAGTGATTTTTTCTAATTGGACTGTACTGTGAAATGTCAGAAGATTTACTCAACGAATATTACGTTTGTCTTATTCAGTGTTCTGATTTCAAAGAAAAGTCAATCATAAAAACCATTTCTGATCATAACAAAATCCCATGGTCATAATTTTGTTTAATATTTATACAGATTTAATGACATATCGAATGCATAAAGATCTTTTCATGAGAGATTCGTTACCATCAGCGATTGCTTGACTAAAGAGATAAATTACTTACTCGATTGATTCCAAAAGATACTGGTAAAAAAATTAATTTGTAGAATTTTTCAGTTTTTGTCAACATTATTGACAGGTTGAATGAAGAGGAAGTCTTAAATTTATTTACAGAAGTTCAAACTCTCATTATTTAAAAGTGTCACTGTTGTTTTTTGTAAGTTATAAGTGTAACTGACAGTTCAACAGTTTCCCACTGTTATACCATGCTACAAACAAAATAACATCTCCGACAAGGTCATAGAGAGAATGTGTTTGACTTAACCATTGTAAGAGACAGTTCACCGTCAGATATTCATTATAGCATTAAGCGCATCCAAACGTGGGTGTCTAATCAGATTTCATTACTAAAAAAATACCTTAAACCATTCTGGTAAATTTTCAAAGAAAACGATATAAATGGGTTGTACGTTGATTATTTGGTCATCGTTGCGCAGGTACAACTCGCGTGGTTGATTGATTTTAGATATACATGTACCAGTAAGACTAATTAGTAGTTACATTATAATGATTCAGAACAACCATGAATGGCTTACAATTTCCATTATATATTTATTTTATATTTTACAATGCTCACACCAGAGGTTATGTGTACAGAGCTGTGCCTGTTTACAATTTCTTAATCACAATGTAACAATCCAAAAAGGATACAAAGGAATAAATATAAATTTAATGAGAACCATTAAATCATGAATTTCAGATGATGCTGTTGAAAGAAAATCGTTCCTAACATTATGAACTCCATTAATCTTGTATTAATCAGAAAGAAAAACTGTTACATCTCATACAATATTCATTAATAATGACAATCATTACTCTCAACCTTCATCTCCAGCTCAGAATACTTCACGGAAAAGAAACAATGGCATTTGATTTAGAATAGCAGGACAGTTAAGAAGCTTGAGTGTTCTTCAGAAATCGAAAAAACCTGATCATTGCAATTTACAGATATGCCCTGACATTTAAATATACTTTGCCAAATTTCATTTCAAGATTTCCTAATGTCAAATTAATAAAATACCAACCGATTCCTAAACGAGTGTGTAGAAATGTAGTTCTTTAAAATGTTTCAAGTGGGCTCGAGTGTATGAGTATTCAATTTCTGGAGGAGAAACTTGTTCCCATCTTGATCGGTGTGTCCGTTGACTCAGTCGCCCCAGCTGTAAATGAATACCGATAATAGGGGAAAGTCAATGCCTAGAGGTTAAGCCAACGACCAGAATGTGCCGGTAAATGTGAACTTGAGTTTTTATCATTGTAAAACATAGTTGTTTCTTGCTTTCTTTGACACAAAATATAATAAATTATAGATACCGGTGTAGTACCCATATTCTCAAGTAAGTTAGTAAGTTGCGTCCAAATTCAAATATCAACAATATATTAGCAGGGCATAGAATGCATATTCCATTCTAAACTATGTCTATCAACTACACAATCAATTAGGTCTAATCATTTTGTTCTACAACTTAAGGTGGTAGCGATTACGATTTAGGCCCGGTATGAAAATGGCCGTATGGTTATAAACGATCACATTAACTTAAGAATAATGGTAAAAATACGTTCTTGTATGTTCATTAGCTAGGCATTATGAATCACTAGGGTTGTCAACACAATAGTTTATGGGGCCCCTTTCATTTTATGTTTTACATTTACCTATATGACTATAGTTAAATAAGCTTTTACAAACACTAATAAAGATCAGGCCATTCTGTTCATAAAAGATCCCATTATCATAACAATAGAAACGCCAGTGCAGATAATATGCATGAATAAGACAACCCAATTAACCTAAGGGAATGACAGAAATTTGTTATGATTTCTTTAAGCAAAAGATATTGAAAATGTTTAACTGTATGTAGAATTGTAAGTTAGATGTATATATAGTTCACTAGTATTGCATGATATTTGAAAAGACCTTTAAGCCCACTGTGCCTATTCTGTAGCTTCCTCAACTAATCATTCAAGAGAAAGTGATGACCAATGTGTTCTGGGTTTAGTTGGCCTGAAAGACAACTGTATACTCTATGTGTACGTGTATTTATAAATCTTCGACTATTCCGATGAAGGATTTTTTTTTTTGAAAGAAAGATAAAATAGTCTGAAACGGAAAACACAATGCTCTCTGCTACAAGTACTAGAACTGTACGAATATCGCACAATTCCCACAAATGGATTTCGGACTAGAAACTTCTTTATAAGCTAGTCCTTTCTCTTGTGGAATCCGTTTCTGACACCAAGGTTGACCTTTTTAATTTAAAATTACTTAAATAACTACAGATATGGGAGGTTTCCAAAAAATGAAACATGTTATTTCTCGCTGGCTGTCGACACCCTAATATACAATGTTATATAACAATACTAGTATATTATTCTTCCCAGAAGTGAGAAGGGCACCATCTTCTTTCCCATTTAAGAGGAATAAATTGAAATGCTTAAATTCAATTTTAAGGAATTATTAATAAACGCTCGATATAGTAAGGAAAATGAATATTAGCCTTGAAAGGTTCATATAATAAATTGTCGTTTCAGTTTAAAGAACAGCTAGAGTAAGTACGAAAAATAAATGTTCGCCTCAGTAGTTTAAAATAATTATTTGTCGTTTCAGTTTGAAGAAGTAGACGAAAATTTATTCCAGAAGAAGTATCGCCCAAACTTTTTCGCAAGTAAGCATGTGGTTGATATGTATTTATAAAGTATTGACCACAGTTTGTTATGTGGTATTTAGTGAATTGATAACCGTATAAATAAAATTGCGATTAAATATATATATATATTATTTTCGTGAATTGTAACAGTGCGGATTATTTAAATTTGAAGTATGTGAAGTATGTTTTATCTATGTATATGTAACTGTAAAGTTGCTAGCCAAAGCTTTATCATTATTAGCCAAGTGAATAATTGTCGCTCACGGCACCTGGTTAGTAAGAATTATAATGTTTGGAACATAATATGCAATCAATTTTCCATCATTCTATACTTCATTAAAATTTCTAATTATAATATTTTCTAATCATCGCTTTGATAAACTACAGCTATTTATTTTATGTATTACCAACGAAACAATATATAAGTCTACAATACAATTCATTCCAATCCAGAATAGCCAATTTTATCATTATAATTCAAGTAGACCAAGGAATTGAATGCAAAGACTAATTCAAATATGGATTTGTATTTTATGTTATACCAGTTTTTAAAATCAAATGTTTAAGCTAGGTTTTGAAGAATTCCATATAAAGCATCTACACAAAAGTAGTAAGCTTGTCTGAAAAAGGGTTACGTAGAGACTTTATTCTCAACCTTTTGGATGTTGTGGTACCCTGGGAACTTGTTTTCTCAATGGGCTAGACCACGAAGAACTAGTTTAACCGTGTTGGCAACCAAGGTGTTACAGAACACGTTAGATGTTAAACTAGAATTGGAATTTCATGGGATTTGAGATCAATTGTGTTTTAAAACAAAGGGTTGTATATGGATATATCAGATCAATGGTCTATAATATGAGGTTCACACCAGTATGACAGTATTGTGTCATCTTGTAAAGTAGGTTTGATATATTATAGAAGAAAGAATGTTTCAAGTGGATTTTAAAACTGTTTGAGCTATCATAGTGTAGAGCAGCATAATACCTATATTATTATAATGATCTACGTAATTATCAGAATAGAGATGTTGTCAAAATGTCAATTGGGCTTCCCCGTTAAATATATACATGTATTAAGAACATTTAGCGAACATATAGATTTAGACGTGAAGGTCAAAAGCTTACCTCGAGTGTGCAAAGATGCCTCTTTTAAATGTTTTCCATAATCGACGTTCGGGGAATGTTCATCAAAACTTGTATACCAGGGCTCATTGCCACTCTTTTTAAGCATGGCAATAAACAATGGTTCCACAGCAAAATAACAATTAGAACGTCCATCGTTGGGTCCTTTAGAATTAGTGTATAGTAATCCCACTGTTGACCAATTGAACACATGAAATGTATCTTCAACAAAATGTCCAATTTTAGCATAAGTTCCCATTATTCGAGTTAAAAGTTTATATTCAGATTTATCGGCGAAAGCACTGACCAGGGCACCAGCAGTTATAACAGGAATATTCCAATAAAACGCAAATCTGGCTATTGGCGCTACTGCATAGTCACAAGCCGGACCTATTTTGAGAAACGATTTAGACATATCAAATTATATATTTGATTACAGTATAAGAGAAACTTTCTTGTGAAAAACTTTGTGATCTTTCAATAGTAGATATTTCTTTTTAATTAAAATTGATTCAAAAGTCATTACGTACATTCAGTATCAGAATTGCCCACATGGTTCAACGGTAGATATACTTCGATTTTCGTTAAATTGAAATTATAAAACCAAATACCTCTTACTTACCAAGAAATACATGAGCGGATTTCTGCACATACATATCAATTGCCCTAAGAGGACCATGCGTATCATCACACTGCGAGTCAGCATAATTAGGTTTGATGGTGTAACCTTGCAGAAGTGTGGTCCTATGATTGACTGTATCGATAGCATATTCTATCGCTGGGCGAGTTTTTGGCAAATTCCACAGATCGTCAGTGCTTAGGGGCAAAATAACTCCTATTTTAATATCCACTGTATGAACAGTTAACACAGAGAACACCAAAAAGAATTTAATCACATTAAACAGCGCTGAATATACAGAAGCCATTTTTTTCAAGTTCAGTGTACAATCGTTCGAAAGAAGTTCTCTTACACCGTTAGTGTCAAACTTATACACTAACCATAATCATGACTCAATACTCCTTTTTATAAATGAAACGTATTACAAATCTAGTTATAATGTATGAAAAGTTATAACTTGTATATAATAAAATAACTCAATTGTATTAAATCACTATGAATGGAAGCTTTTCCTTATTGGGTACGGTCATGTCATGAATGTATTCACAGATGTTTCATTTAATAATCACAATGATAAATGCCTCGTTATGGCATTCTTGCCAGTAATTAATAGTAAATTTTAATTAACAATGCGTTTCTACAAGTAAAATAAGCTCACATAACCTCTTAAATATTAGAGTTGTCGTAAAAAAAAGTCACGAGTTTTTGAATGGACTCAAACACTGTAACACTTGATATATTTACTACAACTGAAATATTCTCCAGAAATGAAATTTATTTTCGCAGTAGAAAAAAGTTGTATTCAATGCTGAATTTAAGCAACTTCACTTGAAATTGATCAAATACCATTCGAAAGCTGAAATCTGTTGAAAACTATCGGCAAATTTTTCTCTTATCCTATCACAATTGTCAATATAATGTAACATTCATCTATAGAAATATATATACTGGCATCCCAGCTATTAATCAATCCAAAAACACGTGGTATACACCGTTCAATGAAATCCTTACACAGAAAGAGGAAAATAGTCTTTTCTAACCGTGAATACAACTTCTGCCCAGAATCAATGGGTCTTTACTGCTCAGAGCACGCATGTCAGTCACTAACTAGTAAAGCGACTAACATTTCTCAACAGATGAATACACGAAGAGATCCACTAACAAGCAAAGATTGACTGTGAAACGTCAACCAATGACACCGGTATTAATTGATCTGAATTAACAATGAGCAAAATAAGCAAACACAAACAATAATACTGACTTCCATTAGGAAAACAAGTCACTGAAAAGACACACAGAACACTCCATGAAAATTGACGTCAATGTCAAAGAAAGAAGGATTTTACCGACAACTACAGTACATTCATTGAGAATGATTCCAAACATATTGAAAAGATTTCTAAAAGTCTTCTAATTCTTATACATTGCTTTTACAGATGCCTGAATCACTTCGTTTTTAAAGTATAAGAATATTGAATGCGTTGCTAACTATATTATTTCAATAGGTATTCAGTTGATTGTACGCCATCATACTCCAAACTGTAGATCCTTTCCATACCGAATGTTTAAATTGCGAGACAGCTTTGCCCAAAGAAAGTTGTCTCATCATTTTCCATCACTGATTATAAAACAAAACAAATTATTATTCAAAGGTAAAGACTGTTGATATGAACCTTGAATGCGGGGAAGAAAATAAAAAGACTCATTGGACCAACGAGATTATGTTTCTTCTTTTCTCTTAATCTCATTGAATAATCTAGAACATAAAGATTTGTTTTAATAATAATATACATACACTATAGACAGATCGTAAGGTACGTTATCTAAGAACTGTGTAATACCAAGTTTTCATACTCTTTTTATACCATTTAAAAGTCACAGTAAACGACGAAAAATGGTTTTCAGTCAGTCAGAAGATCGAACAAAGCTCACACCTATGCCTTTAAAATGAGTTGACTTTTGACAATGGTTAATACAAACAAGAGAAAACGTGCAATGTAAAGTTATTGCTTTCTAACACAACGACATTCCACCTTTCATATCTATTCATACTATTATATACATGGTTTTTAATTATTAATATGAATTGATGAGTTACTAAAACGCATTGAAGAATGTTGCGGTTGACTTCATAACAAGAAGAAAAACAAGCTATAGTCACAATTCCATTCACGTTAATTCTCCCTTAAAACTTCTTTTCATATCTTAATAACATTAAACTTATAACTATAAATGAATTTGTAACTACCGTTTATCGTGGAAGAAATATTTTACCGTCAAGCGAATAGTTTTCGAATAAACACTCGGGTACAACCCATAGTTAAGATTTTGAACAGTTTGACAAAACTTTATTTTATATATGCACTTTTTCTGGCAAAAAGGGTTTATGTTTGGTTTAAAGGGGCACAATCTTGATTTTTAGGGGTCGTTTTGGGCCTTTGTTACATTTAAACAGTCCTTAGAAATACTCAAGCTCTAAGAAAATCGCAAAATACCTTGAAATATACCTCAAACAAAAAATTTCACTTTATATTTTTTTCCGTGCTGTACGCGGCTGGTCTCCAGTCAGTCTGAAAATTGTGTGTCCTGTTGACAAAGTCTACAATTGTTATTACTTTCCTTTTTGTTTTGTCAGTGTGGGCGTGCGCAGTAGTCTATTTATAACTCTTTGATTATCAAGACGAACCGTTTCCAATATGGCGGGACCTTTGTACTATCTTAAGACATAATGATTTCCAAACCCGGATAATTATGGATACATATGGATTTGAAGGCTCAAATTTCAAAGGTAAGCTCTGTAGACTATTTCTGATTAGCTAAGCAAAAGATTGCATGTGTTTGAGGCTGTCGGATGATTGTCAAAAAAAAATCAAGACTGTGCCCCTTTAAAACTTGATCTGTGACAAACGTTATACCTATTGCTTACTAAATTAGTATCCGTAGAACAGACATATTGATAGTATTATTGTATTATTGCTTCTTCTTCAGTTATTAAATGCAGAGGGCAGTGACGAAATTTCGGTAGGTGTTAAATAACCGGATGTGATATTCTAGGTCTTGGGGCTTAAATCAGATCGTACTTGATAATGATATCAAACGACAATGAAGTCTTGTCAGAAAGTGGGATTTCAACCGACTTAAAAAAATTAAAACCAATACATCCACTACAGATTTAGTCATCAAGTTGTTCCGAAGGATATTCTTTACACAATTGAAGATCGCTACTGACACTTCCTTGCATTAACGTTTCAAGTTAAAAGCTTTGAACTTTGGAGCTGAAGGCTTCTCACTTCTAGTGTCAAATAAGTAAATTTTAAACTGAAAATATTCCCTTAAATATTCGAAAAGTAGAATGTACAAAGATTTTACCACTGACAATCCCGAGGTTAACTTTAATTACTCGTCACATTGCTATATATTCCAGGGTGGAAATGTTAGTCTTTCGATACATATTATAAGGTGGGATCAGGTCATTTTCGCGATTTCAAACAAATCTAAGTAGTCACATAAAACAGTTGAACGATTATCAGCACCTGTCATCTTCTGGATAGTTACAGATTCCGACGGTTAAGGTCGAATACAATGTTAAATGTTAATAGAGAGTAGAGGATTAGTATGTTTCAGTCGTCAGTACATTCTGATTGACTTTATCTAGCGGCTGTCATCCAGGTTTTACAAGTTGTCAGCAATAGCTGCTAGGTCAACTCTGTTATACATACTTTTATTGTAAAACTGTTTGATTTTAAAGACAAGACAAGAGTCCCAAAATAACACTTATAAGACAGAAACATCAAATAGTATTTCATGATATAAATAAAAACTCCAAATATCTTCATTTTTTAAAGCGAAAATTATTTAAATTTACTAAAAAAAACTGTTTTAATGTTAATGATTATACTTGTGTACTAAATAATATATTACGATCTATTATTTTCTGTCGAGAATAAACTCTATTTTTACAGGGACAAAAACATAAAAAAGTGTAAAAAAAAGATAATTAAGCGGCGTTTTCTATAGTTATATTGCAAAAAGTGACAGTAATGAATGACTTAAGAAGCTATTTATTTCTCGATCAAGATTATAGGGACAATAAATCTTAACCAGTCTTTAAAAATCACACAAATGTGCATTTTGTACATCTAGGCCAACCAGTATTCGACTATTAGTCTAAGTATTAAGTATGGGCCAACACGATTAAAAAAATTGAAGGCAGTAAAATGGGGTTTTACATCCAAGCGATAATAATCTAACTATAACAGTATATTGTAAGAATTTAGAACGCAGAGCCAATTATACGTATGTTCAGGGTACATTGACTTTACTTATGTTTCATTGGAGTATGATGACATACACAAAGACTAATTTGAATCAGTCAACGGCTCAATCCTTATCAACAAAGTCAACTTCTTTTTAATTATTTAGCATCGTCAGTGATTAATGTATTCGTAATCACACTGTGCAAGTAATGGCATCGTTTATATGACATTTACATGTAATGTGGAAATAGTCAGATATAAGACATGTTTTCGCAATTAAGTTTCAGTTCAAACATTCAAACGTTGCGAAACGAAATTTTATGATATATGATAATGATTACTATACAGTTATACATGAGTATAGAAGCATTACGCTTCCTTATGCTTATGCATCACAAGACTTATTATATGTGATTAACACAGTACATATCTTTTTATTTGATAAAATTTAAAAAATGCGTCTAATGATAAATGCAACATTATCCTGCCTGGAATTATCAGTCAAACCTACTAAAAGGTTACCGCGAAAGTACCTCTAACGCTCTGAAACATTGTATTAAGTTCGTAATATATGTAATTGACCCCACCCCACAACCCCAGATAATGTAGCTGACCCCATAACCTAGATATGTATTTGATATATACCATCTAGATAATGTGATTAACCCCATCACCCATGTAGATGACACAACAAACCAGATACATGTAATTTCATTGACCCCACCACCCAGATATGTAATTGACACAACCACCTAATTATGTTATTCACACAACAGCTAATGCAATTGACCCCGCCACCTAGATATTTAATTGATACAACCACCCAGATAATGCAATTGAAACAAAATTTTATTGACCCCACCACCTAGATAGCAATTAAGACAATTACCCAGATAATGTAATTGGCAAAACTATCCAGATATGTACTTGAAACACCAACAGAATCACCTAGATATGTAACCGCCGAAATAATGTAATTGACATAACACAACCACCAAGATATGTAATTGACACAAGAACACAATTACCCAGATATGTAATTGGCACAACCACTCAGATAATGGAATTGGCCCAACACAAAGGCAATGTAATTGACACACAGCAACCAAAATAATGTAATTGACACAACCACTCAGATACTGTAAATTAACCAACAACCCACATATAAGATACCTTCGAACTACTTCAATAGTCAATAACGAATGCTATTTCAACAAGGCAAAAGAAACAAAAATAACACTTCAATATAACTATAATAAAATCTAGTTGAATAGCTATAGAGTGTTTCCGTCTCAATCTATATTCAAGTAAAAAGCAGTTATTTCAAACACAGATTTTGTCGATATTCATATTGTTTGGATTAGGCAATTTCAAAAAACATTTTAATCGATTACGCCAGTCTAAAATGTTAACATAATTCAAATGCTTTTCATCAGTAGAAACGTTGTTTTATTTAGAAATGGAACTTCCGAGCAGTTAAGTAAATTTCAAATAAGGATCGTTACATAAATGCCTTCAAGAACCTTGCGACCAGCAGGATCTGAAAACAACTGAATATGAACGGCTGTAAGCAATAGATGGCATCTGAGCGATCAATTAATTGCTGGATTAAGCACCACTAACACCAGTATTTTCGTCAGTCAAGTACTGAACAGTAGGTCGTAAACCTTTATTCATTTCATTTCATCAGTGTTGCTCATGTCATTCATTAAAATAAAAATAACCAAATTCGAATTGGACTGAGTGGTCGAAATGTAGACCACGAGTTGATCGCCGTTTTGTGTCAATTTCTCGTTATGAATGATTCTTCAATGTCAACAATGACCGACCAAAATTTCCAACACAAACCACTTTGATAACAGATTATGATTTCATAAAAGAGCGATGCGTATCATATATCGAAACTTACTCAAATAAAACAATATAGTTTCAAGCTCAACTCGAAAGCTGTAATGATTTCATAGTGAAAAATTATAAAACATTTACTCCACGTTAAAAATGATCATAAGTGTAAAATTTCAAAGATAATGGATAAATCAGTTCAAGTAGAGAAATGTCTTATACACATCTGCATTATATTGATAATTATAACGTTTCTTGTTTGAACTTTAGTTATCTTTGCTAGAAGAATCAATAAATGTTGTTATAAAGCCGATATGAACATTAATAAAATATGACTTCTATTAACAGGTGATTTCAGCTCTTGTCCTCATAGGCGTCTAGTGATAAATAAGTGGACCGAATGATTTAAAAGATTGTTTTTCTTTTAAATTAGTGTCGGAATGAAATATCTACAAGAAAACGGGATGTACGGTCGGTTGGGCTGGGCGGGTTTATAATGCAGACCTGGGGTCTGACATATAAACTGTTTGTGGTCTTTGATTTTAGTATTAAAACGAGACCGCTTGTGTGGTAAAAACAAAATAGAAAATGGTTAATATCGCCAATTGCGTTGTTCGTTTTCTTTAGCCCAGCCAAGAGCAAAACAGTACGAAATTAGAAAACACGCTAGACGTTACCAACAGGATTCGACCGTCTGAATGTAGGTAATGCAACAAAATTTGAATTAATTTAACTGCAGTAGGCCTACTAAATCGTGTATTCAACGCTTTATCCTGATCATAATATGATTCCGGTTTTAATAACACAATGCAGGTAATTGGAAAGATAGCTTGCCAGGCAAGATAATATACGCCCACTGGCAGCATTGATTTTGAATAAAAAATAAAATATACATATACTTCTTTTCAAAACAGAGCAATTATTGATATTAAACATTTTAAGATTTATCTAATTTTCGATAGGGTTCATCCTTAGGTGATTCCACATACTCATGCCAAGTTCCATTTAAATGAGTCAAGAAATAGGGTGTTTCTGAGCCAAAAAATCGAAATCATTTGAAAGAACAAGGGCAATATTATGTGATATTTCATGTTTTCAATAGGGTTCATCCTTGAGTGATAATTAACAATTTCAGCAAATTTTGTCAAATTCTGTAAATCATTGTGCCTTCTAGAGGGTTTACAAGCTAAACATTTTGACGAGTTTTCCAAAAAAAGGCAATAACTAAAACTAAATATTTTTCAATAGGGTTCATCATTAGGTGATTACAAATACTCGTGCCAAGTTACGTCAAAATTGCTCAAGAATTGTGACTTGTAGAGTGTTTACAAGGAAAAAATCGAACACATTTTATAAAGCAAGGGCAATAATTCGTATCAAATATATTTCGATATATTTGATTTTCAATAGGGTTCATCCTTTGGTGATATTAAACAAGTTTTGTCAAAAGCCGTCAATAATTGTGCTTTGTAGAGTGTTTAACAAGCCACAAATTAAATGCGCTTTCAAAAACAAGGGCAATAACTGATACTAAATATTTTTCGATTTAACTGAATTTCAATAGGGTTCATCCTTAGGTGATTACAAATACTCATGCCAAGTTACGTCAAAATCACTCAAGAATTGTGACTTGTAGAGTGTTTAAGGGCAATAATTCGTAAATATATTTCGATATTTTCTATTTTTAAAAGGGTTCATCCTTCATCCAAAAATTGAACACGTTTTCAAAAACAAGGGCAATAACTGACACTAAATTTTTTCGACAATAATTTTTTTTCAATAGGCTTCATTCTTGGATGTTGGAAATACTCAAGCCAAGTTTCATCAAAATCCATTAAGAATTGTTCTCTCAAGAGTGTTTACAAGATAAAATTGAACGCGTTTACAAGAACAAGGGCAATAACTCATACTAAATGTTTTCGATTTCGCTGATTTTCAATAGGGTTTATCCTTGAGTTAAAACATACTCTCTCACAAAGTTTCATCAAAATCAGTAAAGAATTGCACGTTGTAGAGTGTTTACGAGCCATTTAAGAACAAGGGCAAGAACTCATACTAAATTTTTTCCGATTTCGCTGATTTTTAATAGGGTTCAGCCTTGCGTGATCATAAACACTCATATTAAGTTTCATCTACATCCGTCAAGAATTGCACCTTGTAGAGTGTTTACGAGCAATTGTGGACGGACGGACGGACGGATGTGGGTGACAACAATATACGCCCCCCATTTCATGTGGGCGTATAAAAAATGAATGCTAATTACCAAATAGTTTTTAGATTTAATTCGGAGTACGAAATTCATGAACTTTTTTGCTTGGTATGTTGAAAGAAGACACAATGCCGTGCTGGCGATAAGGTTTTAAGGCTACAAAAAGTGTGCCTCTTGTTCGCCTATGATCATATTCTGGAAGACAATTATCAGGTCTTAAGTTCAAGAAAATGATATTATTAATCGTCCCCAAGACGTCACTTTCATTAAGTCTCCAATAATATTCCTCTTTAACCTAAACAGGAATGTTAAATTGATTTGTACCACCTATTTGATTTGCTTTTAGAAAGAAGTTAATGGTACTTAAGGCTGTT
This sequence comes from Nipponacmea schrenckii, assembly GCA_030562195.1. Lineage (NCBI taxonomy): Eukaryota > Metazoa > Mollusca > Gastropoda > Lottiidae > Nipponacmea > Nipponacmea schrenckii. Next base: position 6,216,810 of record JAUJPP010000007.1, on the reverse strand, counting down.
CATTATGAGTTTTATAGCAAACTAACTTCAATACCAGTTTAATACACATCACCATTCAACTCCATTCATAATAATAGAGGCCTGGCCAAATCTCGAAAGCGTAGAATTGGAAATTACTCATAGCGAGTCATTCGCTCGGCACTGAACTAGCATAATATAATAATTTGACGCTTTTCATTTTCTAGTTTATTCCGAATAAAACATGCATAAATTTTGACATCCATTTACATTTCTTGAGATTATTCGATATACATACAAGACAAATATCGAAGTGCATCGTATCCTGAATACGGATTTTGACATTGTCTTATTTACCCGTATTAAACTAATCACACCACGTTTCTTTGTAGGCGTGAACATAACAAGTTACAAGTGATATGGGATTTGGACACGATGATAGAAAGTAAATGTAATATTACTAGTTTGGGGTATATTAATTTGGAGGAACTGTGCGTCTATTTCTATTAACTCTAGAAAAATATATTTTCATTTATTGTAAGACCCAAACCAACCCTCGAAAATCGATCTTTTTAAGTTTAGTTTGTTGAACATTCGAAAAAAATTCATCTGTTATTTTTTTTCTTGGAAACCTTATTGCAATATAATCTATTATATGGAGATAAAAAAAGTAATTTAAAGTCAAATGTGAAGGCGTTAAGATACAATTTCCTTCAAACTTTTTTGTACGTTTTCACATCATTTTAAGTTCTTTTTATATTAAATACAGCTTCTAATGCAGCATAATCCGCATCTATTTTATAAGAATTTAATGAAATGGCTATAATTAAATAAACCATAAAAATACGACTAATGAAAAGCTCACACATAAAAAATAAACTTTGGTTATTAAAAATATGTTATAACGTTAAACGTTACACTAAGAAGTGAACAACTTTAACATAAGAACTGGGGTCAATGGTGAATCAATACGGTATACTTTCCAACCTTTGTACTTCTGTGATTGTTCCCGAACTGACTAAATTCATACCATAGGTCGTGCACAATTTCAGGATCAAGAAATTCTACGTCAAAAAATGAATATTTTTACAGTGATTTTCTTAATCCTTCGAATTCGGAATTTTACACTCACCGGTTGTACTGTGGCAAACTAGCCTGAAATGGGATCTGACAGTTACATATGTTAAAAAAAGAAATAATCTATCAATGCATCAGGATTCCATGTCGGTTTAAATATTCGTTTTTCCTTTGTAATCTAACATATTTTCTATCATAAACGTTTTTTTTTAGAGGCAATCTGAGATCGAATTGTAGGATAGCGAAACCAAGAGAGACTGTCTTATTGCTCTACCCTGGGTTTCTCTATTTTAAATGTCTAAATCCTACCACAATATGATAAATTTAAAACGTTCTATTTCAACAATTTCTAATTTAATCATTTTCTCCATCACTGGACATGGAAATTATTTAACTGAAATGCACAAGAAATATGTAGATGTACCATAATATGTATATCTCTATTTCCAAATGTTTATGTAACTTCGGTTTAAATGTATTTTCAGAAGTGAAGTTTCACATATACATAGAAAATGTTATTACATAGTTATAAAACAGTGATATGGGTAGGTTGGTGCAATCACAAATGAACTAGTATAAATACAAAACATTCATTTCACATTGCCAAAGCATGACGAAAAATACGCACGTTAACCTTGGACTTACTTTAAATATTGACTTGCTACATGGCTCTGATAATGGGCCTATAACTGATATACATTAAAGTAACAGATCAATATTAGGAATGGTACACTTTCTATAAATCAATAAGAAAACATGTTATATAATTATTCCTGTTAATTTATCACTACAGATGTTATTTAGTAGATTTTCAATAATCGGTGTAGCTCGATAACTGATATAATCATTCAAGAGGGTTTTGCACCTCATTAAATTTCGATCAATTCCGTTCTGAATGGTAATTTAATCTTAAAAACAAACTATAAAAAACGGAAACTTCTCATACTTCTCGCATTCAAATTTCTCCAATCAAGAAGAAAGAGAACGGTTATGCCGCTGGCAAATATTTACCTAATTGCATACTGCATGGCGTTGCCTGTCTTTATTATCCAATGACACAGAAGAGTAGGGCGTAAAACTCCATTCATTTGATTTTTCAATTCCAATCATGAAGCAAAAATAGGCACAATGGTCCAAAAAAGCCTGTGTGTGTCGGTCGAGAAATGAGTCAGTGCTGGTGAACCAGTGGTGAATCAGCGGATACTTTTAGTTTGAAATGCCTTTTTCTTGTGAAGGCAGATGACATAGTTATTTTATTTTACTCTGAGGTACGAATTTTTTTGCGTAAGTTACGTCTTTTCTGACTAACTATTTCTCAAATTTAAGGAACCACAGGCGTTGGATGCAAAATTTGAATGTCCTAAATAGAAGTATAAAGTGTTCGCGATACACATGTAAAAGCTAGATATCTTCCTTGTAAAAGTGTCTCCAAATTTCCCACATTCAGATGACTTATTCGTGAAGATTCACAAATAGGCACCATTGTCAACCTTGCCTAAAATGCTATGTAAGCTGTTACTTCAAAAAAAAAAAAAAAAAAAAAAGATAACGTTCACTCAATTTTAATTCAAATACAGTATGTAGTTATTAAGTTGACATAATCGGTTAATTCTCTTACAACGATGCTGACAGTATTATATGTCCTAGCACGAAATTTCATAAAAAAGGATTACAAATATGACTATCAGATTTATCATATTATAACTGAGCTTCCTGTTTTCATTTCACCGTTTTCATTAGACTTGTCTGTCTGGAGCTGAATGTCGTTGCCCGTTGAATTAGCTCAATTTGAAACTAATTAGCTCTATTTTGAGCAGAATGTCTATGCTTGTTCGTCAGACCAATATAAAAACGGGTGACGATGTCTGTTTCATTATAACAGTCTTGATCTAGATGGCATTGCCTGTTTCATTAGAATAATCTAGACCTGGAACACGTTGCCTGCTTCATGAGACAGGTCGCCAGGACTACGTTGTCTATTTCTTAAGATCCATCTGGACCTGGATGGCGTTCTCGGTATCATTAGCCAAAACTGGTTCAGAAAATAAAGTAACCGACACTTCATTTAATTCTCTATCGAGACTGAGTTTCCAATAGAAGAAATATGAATGAAAACGTTAAAATTGACTCAAAGATTTCGACTGTATTTCATTTATTTAACAATGTGATGAAAAGATTCTACTCTTCTCTGCATCAGTTGAATATAGATTTATTTTGTAATATTTCGTTAAAAGAGCATAAATTTTGTAGGGAATAATCATGTGAGGAAATGGGCCATTACGTGGATAAGACATCAATACTTCTTTATTCTTCTGTAAAACTGTATATACCAAAATGTAACAACAATTTAAGCTACATGCAATGCCTCTGTATAGATGTGAAATAATGTTGCTTTAATTTTCACCTTTCTGATGCAAACTCTGCATTTGATCTTCCTGTAATTAAAGAAAACGTGTCACCATTGCAATAAGCTGATGGCCTTGTAATGCCATAATGCAAATATTTGCTCCAAAGATCAAAAGTATTTTCTGCCTTTATCTATCTTAACATTGTTTTCAAACCTACTACCGTCTTGATTGAAAACATATATTGCTTGTGTCGAACGTTCAAATTACGTACAGACAAATGGTGATGACAAATAAAGACAATTTCAAATATGAAGTATTAATACTAATAACTTTGTTGGCAGTTTTATTTGTATGACGGTTTCCTAACCAAGTCGATTGAATTTGCATTTTTAATCGTGCGTTCCGGCACAAAATATTGCTGTATCTGCAATTCTAAACAATCTGCATTAAAAACGTCGATAATAGCAATTCGTGGGTAAAAGGATTGAGAATGTCCATTGAAGGGTAAAGCTTTTAACCGTCTTGTCAGCACATACTGTAAAACATTAGATTATTGTCGAGTTGATTAATTGGTTAAGAGTGATCACTAGTCAAGAAGGTGGCTGGTCATAATTAGAAATCAATTACTACATTGTCACTGGTCAGAAGAATATGTACTAATAATAGTAATGTCAGGATTAATTTTATACTTCTTTTTATTTTATGTTGGACGGAGATATATATAAAAAACTTAACAGCGATAAAACCCTTTCTTGGTTAACTGCCATCGAACTATATAATAAAACTTTTTAAATTTTAGATCAATTTTGTTGATTGTTCAATTAGATCAGATAAGATCTGTTTTTATTGTGTATATGGTTTAAGATTTGTTTTCCTATGTTTAGCTCGACAACTTCTAACAACGAATAGAATACAAATTATTTCGAATGGCTTAAGAGATATAATGAGGTTTACTCTTAAAGTGATCTTTCGAATAATTATTAAAAATGGAGCATTTACATGTTATAAATGTCAAATTGCGATATTGAATTTCAAGCATAAAAGGTCATGACAGTCTCTTTATTTATAACATTATGGCATTTGCATGATTTCATCATTCCACTGCACTTTATTTCAAGGACATTTGTCTAGAAATTTAAATTTAATCAACACACATAAAACACAAATAGATAAAGATATTGGTTTCACAATACTGTAGGTATTTACCTAAAGAACACTTTTTTGATCCGGGACATCGTAAAATACACATGTTTTTATAAATTTTCTGCATCGCAAGGAATATTAAGCAACGAAAACAGATTGAAAAAAATGTTAATTGTGGAAATAAATTCATTTTAGTTACCTAGGCCTATATATGGTTTTGGATGAGTTTCTGGATGCCCAGAATCAATCGGTAAATACTGATTTAAGCACAACCAGTGCAATTATACACAACAACTTATATAATATACAATTACACAACAATATATATATTTCAATTACACAATTAAATATTATATGATTCATATATTAAGTAGTGTGTAATATCGGAACGGGACAGACATTCGTTAAACAGTATATTCTTAACTGCATTAGCAGTCATCTTATCACTGGTACTTGTGTGCATATTGAGTTCAACTTTAATTGTAACAAATGAGTATTAAGAGATACTAGTAGGCCTATTTGTAAAAGAAGTTTTAACAAAGTATTCATCCGAAAAATCATTTGCAATTTCATCAGTCTTAAAAGCCGAATAATCAATGGCTCCAACACAAACATGTCCCATGTCACCAAATTTACTATTCTTACACCTACTAAGCAGTTCATCAACATACAAATAAAAAGGAATGGGAGACAGGACCATATCTTGTTTTACGCCACTTATAATATTAAAAGATTGGCTAGTAAAATTTACTCAATTTAATACATGTTTTTGACAAGGATATATCAGCATTAATAAACTTAGGTATTAAATACCATAGCAATCTTAAAAGCTTTATGTTATTGACACGATCAATAGCAGAACTGGCATCGAGTAAATATGCAAATATAGATGGATTTCTCAAAACGAAACTATGCAATAGTACAGTTATAACAAACGTACATTGTGCTATGGAACGTGTCATATTTTTGCTTATAGAGACAATAGAAAATGAAATAAAATGATAAGGTGTACAACCATGAGTTACTAAAGCATTTAAAATAAGTAAAAGAAGAATAAGATGTGACTCAAGAGCATATATTATATGTTCAGATGATAGATCAAGTCCTCCATGTTTGTTGCCGAATCAAATATGTTTAAATGCCTCTTCACTCTGATTAGTAGAAATAGAACAATCATAACAATGACCTTTTAAACAGTTATTACCTATTAGTTTTTCGATATCATTTCTGCAATTTACTCAACATGTGGTCATCACTAAACGATACACTATTAGATAGACGATCATATTTATTTAACAAACAAATTACCGATATCTTCACACGCCACCATAACATCAATATTGGGAAGTTTATAAAATAAGCCACCGATGTGCCTATCATTAATATCAGATACTAACTGTAATTTCTATCGTGACACCAGCCACTATGGACTAGAGGTCTTCATCCAATAATTGTCAAATGTGAACTTGAAAAATATCGAAAACTGTAGCTACAATTATTGTGTCTCAAGAAATATGGAAGGGTGGATCAACAAACGAGACGACAGTCAATGTTCACATATAACAGTCACAGTCCGACATTGTCTATTGGGGTTTAAACTGTCACGAACATTGGTCGTTTAAAACCCATTGATTAGAGATAGTAATTAAACTGCTTAAGGTGAGACTCTATTTTCCTTTTCCAAGTCAGAAAACAATTCACACTTTAATAAACAAAATACAATTATGTACATCGCCAGTCGGTGGCGAGATTGGAAAACGTATAACCGTACGACTGGTAAATTCATATTTTAATTGGGGAGTCTAAATGATTGTCTTAATTAATAATTGAATTAATGATACATAATTATAGAATAATTTTTCTAACTGGTTCGACATTAATAAAGACCACATTTAGAGCGATACTGTGAGTTATATGCGATACTGTGAGTTATGTGTAAAAAAAATAGAAGGGACTGATATCTACCTTGTTGACCGACGGGCAAAATCTAAAGTCTCTAGTCAACGACTGCTAAGAAATCGTGTCATCTGGGAGAATTCGATTTGACCCTAGAAGACCGATAACTGAAATTTCGCAGTTAATCGGTAGCTATTATTCTCCGATTCAGCAAAATATTTGATTTTGTCATCAATATGATTCGATACTTTGAATCACCAGGTTAAAGCTGTTCTGAGCATTGTCATTGTTGCTTTTTAGAGATAACTATACTCTGAAGGTGGAATTTCTCGTCTAAAATAGTTATTGCTGAACACCATTTCTCTATTTCCTTAAATAAATGAAAGAAGCTGATTGATCAATGTCAATGCACTTTTCGCCGAATTTGTCTATTATTCATCCGATTTGTATGATCGAAACTAACTGAAACTCAAGTTGTCTCCAGTTTACATAGTCGCAACACAGAGATGACACCTTCCCCCTTCTTTGAGAGCTTTCGTTTTAGCAATATCTATATTTCAATACAATAACAAGCAACTTGGGTTTCGAATATCCATTCGAAAAGCAGCATGACGCACCTATTATAATAATGATAACGAATTTAGCTAAGCCGCTACAGGGAGTTGTCCCAAGTTCTAAGTAACATATTATAGAGCCTGTATGTAATTATAAATATTTGAATGAAAACCGTCGTTGGAGAAAGCACACTAATAATAAAGGATTGAAACTGCTTGCAGCGAAATATCCGTTTGGCTAATTTCTTGAGCTGTGAGCACTGATGTTCACATTTCTTGATATCTAATTGGACTGTTAACGTCTTGACCTTAATATTTATGCCATCTATTTCTCAAAAGAACCACCGGGTTGATAGACGATGAAGTAATTGTCGCCCGAAGAAATATACTTTATAATCTGAAAGAAGTCATTTCCATGATTGGTGGACATGTAACCATTAAATCTTACCATTGACTTAGTGAAGATATGGTTTAGCATGACATTTTTAAGTAGGTCTAGAAGCCTATTGTACACATACCAATATAGTTTCCTCTAACGGCCCCTTACGGGTTATTCCGATAGACAATGTCAGTACATAGAACTTTTCAAAAGCAAAAATCAATTAAAAAATCTCACAATTAACTCTCACTTTGATGGGATTTTGTCCCAATTACAATAGGTTATTCGCAAAGAATGGCTTAAAGATTTCCCGATTTTAAGTCATTTTCAACATACTTAACATAGTGGTAGAAGTGTATGTCCCTGTTTAAGATGACAACAGTTAAAATATGATGGTTTGTACTAGATAGATATCAAGGGAACTTTATCAGCTAATTTACTAATTTAGTCTAGAACATCAATTTGCATCAGATCATAGTCACTGCCGCAGGCGATTGCCACAGATTTTAAAGTGAACCAAATCCATAATCATAACTCATAAAGTAAAGGAATGATTAATGAAGATATAAACTAATTAGAAAATGTTAATAATAATAATAATAATAATAATAATAATAATAATAATATTTTATTCATCTTTACAAAAACAAAAACGGACAAGAAATTAAGATGCCAGCCGGAAACGACTTATGAGACACTATAAAACATAACAGTTAAATTAAAATCAACAGTCTAACTTAAAAGAGAAATACAAGTGAGGGGGTGGGGGCATTAAAATATAAATAAGTATATACAGTTTACATTAACAGTGCAGCTTGTTACCTACACATTTTATATACACAAGATGCAAAATGTGGTAAAATATCAGGATTATTCATAAAAAAAAGAACATTTATTACAGTTATTAAGACACACGGTTTAAATCAGACTAAACCCTTTTTATGATGAGCCTATCATAAAATGGCTATTCGATTTAAATTACTGTATTGAGAAGCAATATATGGCATAACAATACGGGGCATAAAAATAGAACGTAGAACTTCCATTTCACTTAAGCTTTACCTTTGTTTATTTTCCACGTATTTGTCGCTCTATAAAATCTAAACTTAAACAAATTACACGTTGATTAAAGGACACAATTATTTTTGATAGTAAAAGAAATTTTTTTTCTCCAAAAAATATATAAAAATGCAATACCCAAATTTATGCCATTTTATATTAAATTTATAGGTTGATCGTCTATGGTAAAAACACCTACACATGAGAAAGTATTGTAAAAATTTCCAATTATCTTTTGTAAAAAAAAAAGATGTGAATGACATGAAACGGAAACTGAAATTTTTTGTCACTTTGGAAATTGACACTTTCTATGAAAGGATGTTCCTTACTAATGGAATTAATAAAGAAAAAGTGTTGGAATGTCGTGATCAGTAACATAAACTTATGTCGGAATTTGTTTTGTCAGACAACAAGAAGTGTTTACACAAGTAAAATATTTCCGAATTATTTGCCATTATCCTACATCCGTGTCCAACAAGTGTGGTTAGTATATCTGTACAGCTGTCCTGAAAGGCGGCAATAAGCTGAAAATATTCCTAAATTAATCTACACGGAATTACTAGATAGTAAACATGTTTCTTTGAGTAGATCCTTAGTGTGTCTGTATTGAACACCTTTTGGGCAAATGGTTTGCAAATGAATATAGTTAATAACACTGTTTGATAGGCCTAAGTATTGTTCAACACACTACTTTAAAACACTGGATCATATACACAATTATTTAGTGTCAATTTCCGACCATGAGCATTTGACAACTTGTCATTGTTAAATGTTATTTGAATATGATCATGTGAAATTGATACTGTGTTTTTTTGTTGATACAGTCATAATATGAATTGATTTCCCCATATGTACAAACCAAGGATAAAACAAATACTTCATTTAGAAATTGGAATAAGCCGTCTGTAAATGTTGAGTATTTTTGATTTCGTATTTTTAACACTAATTAGCGGTAATTGGCTTTGAACAGTCTTGTTCTAAGAAAAACAGGACAATCATCTTGGTTTAAAGACATGGGAGAACGGACACGGTTTATATTAATTGCTCGATCGCCGTTGGTAAAGAACTAGAAGCTAAAGGTTGCTAAGTCTGGATTATGATGTATATTCAGTCAAGTCCGTAATGCTGTATTTAGTTTCTCCATCCAATGGGTTTCCATAGCTTGATGGAAGTTCTGCTGACTGGACAATTACTATGTGCTCAATTGGGATAAGATACTTTGACGGGTATCCAAGTTGCAATCAATAGAAACTACTACTATCTTTCTTTAATTTGAGGTCTGATCTATGAGTTGAAGAAAGGATTCTCCTTCATATATTTGAAAGATGTAAAGTAAATCTAATTCTTTTTAGATTCTAGAAGAAGAGTTACTTCGAATTGTTTGCAATCCGCGTCCAACAAGTGTAGATACTTTAACTGTACAGCCGTCAAGAGAGGTGGCAATAAGCTGAGAGTATACAGTAAAACGTTACTTCAAGTAGAGCCTTAGTAATTGTCTTTATTGAACGCCTTGTGATAAATACATGTAATATTGTTTATATAACACTCTTCAAAACTCAAGACCACAAACGCCCAAATATCCCTCTAAAACATCCAAATTAGCTCAGATTGTAAAGCCATGGTGTATATTATCTAGCTAGGTTTGGCAGTACAATCTGGAACAATTTTAATATTTTTGAGTAATGAGGTAAGTAATAGAGACGCTTTGTAGTCGAAAATAATACTTTAGTAAACCTATAAGAGAAAATTAGTATTGATTTATAGAGGGAAGGGGGTTAATATAATCGATCAAAGATTCTGACAGGGGTTAAGAAAGAAAAGGTTGAAAACCACTGATTATTCGGTGTCAATTTCAGCATTCGGTAAATTATTTTTTGAGCATGATCATGTGGTTTAACATTTGCAAAAGGTCAAACGGATGGATGCTTTGTAAATTTGCGTATGATAATGTGATACTTTATTAGTTGCGTTTAACGGAATGAATTTTGCAATCCGTATATCAGTGACTTGTATTATGAGAAATGAATAGCTTTTGCATACTAATTAATACCACCATCATGCCATATCAATCCTGAGAACCTCATACAAAGTACTGTACAACCATTAAAAACCAGTGTATTTTACAGCCGTAATTCCGCAATGGAATTCGGTTAATGTATTTAATTTTCTACCAAATGACAACTACATTTCCCCCTGACTTTTGTTCCATTGTTGTAGGCCATTGAGACAACGAAATAAGATTAGGTAATACCCATTTAAAACCCTTTTTAATATTCTGGCTATAAAACAGTAAATTCTATAGAAGAAACGTGCTATACATTGTAATGTAGTAAACTATTGTCCCTGAAGGTATCTAGACCTCTAATCATTTCGCTACAACATATACCTTTCACAACAGAAATGTTCAAACTGGTAGTCATAAGTATTTCCAACACTGCTTTAAATGATTTTGTTTTTAAAGGTTTTTTCTTTACAATTGTTATTCCTTGTGTACGGTCATTCTAATTTTCTTAACGAAAGTGGCAATTTCGTTAATGCGTTTATTATCAAATGGCTTACTATTTGGAATATTGATGGCATAAATATAGAATTCGAGGTAACAAAGATGAGAAATAGAACATTAAATGAATTCATTTACATCTAATTTTTATTCCGTCAGTGCCTGTTATGCTTTATCAGCATTTCTTAACATACACTATGTTGGTGGTAACGGCCAGCCTTCTGGTTAAGCGAGTATTTAGCAGACTACATACCTTGTACATTAAGAAAAACAGGTGAATATACATGTAAATAATTTTATTCAAATTTCTAATACTCTGTGTCTTGACATTATCTATTTCAGTCATATCTGTCTATGGAGAATAACTTAAGTGACTGTATAACAAGACGCACAATAATTATTCCTTCCAATAAACCACACTTATTAAAGTGTCGTAAAAAACGGACAATATATATGAAGAGCATCTCCCAGGTAAACATTAAGTTTCTTGTGTGGGTCATATCACTGTTCGACTGGGCAAACAAATTACATGCACAGTAGCAAGTCTGTATTTTATGCTTTAGAAATTCCCTTACCACCCCATTCCCCCTTTAAAGTCTATGCATTCATTCCTATTGTTGAATTGTTATGGGGGCTAGATGACAATCAAGTGACAATCAAGCGGATGTTGATAAAATGTAGTACCCTACTTTCATTTTGACTAGCTCAAGATTTCCCTGGTCAAGTATTTGCCAGGCTTTCATGTGACATAATGGATAGGCTTCAACGATGTTTCTGAAAAAAACTATAGAAGGTGGCATATCTTGACTTAACTGGATTTTAAGAGCTGCTAACAAATGGTAGCACTGTTGATAATCTAATAATGGGCTAATTTAAGTTAAGTGAGGGTCTCTGAAAAATTACAGTTGTTGTTCGATGTGGCCAGCTAATATTTTTGATATGGGCGAAAAAAGTAATCGCAATAGTTAATTTAGCGAGAAGAGTATTACGTTGGTATGGCACATAAACCAATCTATTACCGATAGCCACGAGTACTAAACTTGTCAGAATTATCTCCCATATCGTACATACTCTTGACAGAAAATATGAAATAAATCTAGAGGCCCAAAGAATCTCCCCACGCTTGGGGTAAATGTGTTACAAAGGAGGTACACAAGAGAATAAAATTATATTTACGACACTTAAGTCCATCATACCTTCCTTAATATTGAGACCATACATGAGTCTGAAAGGCTTGTGGAAAATGGGATATATTGTTGTAAACAGTTTTAAATCAAAAAGTGATTTGTCAGACTGCACTTGACAGCACAAATAACATTACAACCAGAAAACAATCAGTTTGCAGGATAGGTTATTGTAAATTTAGCTTCTTTTGACATCTTCTAAAACAAACATAGGTGAATATTAGTACAAAGTTAACTCATTCATTCTATATAAAGGACTCTGGTTGTTCTACTTGTACTAATATTGTCACTTGACAATCTCAAACTATTTCAAACTTGACTATTTTTTACCAATTGAGTTGTTCGACATAATGTTTGCCGAGGATTAAAGTCATGAGCTTAAAATAGAAAGCTTCAGTGCAGTGCAACATTTTACACATTTATTTGTTCGCATGTAGCCACATCCTAACTAAATGAACATGCTTTTAAAATTTAAAAGCACTATGTACTAGTTTCTTTTTGTATAAGATGCTAGCGGTGGAAACTTGACAGAAACACAGACTTACACAAAAATAATTGTTTCAAGAATTGGTGTCCGTAACAAAAATTCCTTTTTTAAAGAAAGTCACATTTAGTAGCTAAAAACAACACACGAATTTTTTACTGTAACATTTTGTGACAAGCGCCATGTGATGATCTTTAAGCTACGCCTCGAATAGTTAAAATCGTAGAAGGTAGAAGGTAGAGAACCGGTTCATGTTAGCGACGTTATTTTTTTAGAAATCATATATAATTATATATATAGGTGTACTATTCAGCTTACAAGAGATACGATTTAGGTTCTCTAGGATGATTCGGTCTACATATCAGTCATTCAAAACACTTCATGACGGTCAATGATCTTTTGCAGATTATTCCAACCCTTGTTTTTTACTGCTGATCTCCCAACAATCATTATCTCATTAAAACTAAGAATGTTAGTACATGTATTAAAACCTGATATAGAGTGCTTTATAAACAGTATCGTAAAGAAGGTCATAGTGTCTTAAACACCCTTAAATTTCTATTCAAGTACAGAAAGAAAATACTATATAACTATTTTCGGTGTATCTATAAAATGGTGACAAAATCGGAATATCAATTTATTAAGTATCAATAGATGCAATCTTACACTTCCACAATTACTCAAGATCCTACCAAGTAGCCTATTGATGACTTTATTAAATAAGAGAGTGCGAGTGTGCTAAATTCAAAACTAGTTTCTAACATTAAATAGTATTTAAAGGGCATCAATTCGTGGTCGAGGTTGTAAACAGTATTCTAGAACTGTACAGAAATCGTTTTAACATATACCTCTTTTTCTATCTTCGCCCGTCTGGATACTGTCTTGTCAATGTAGGACATAGGAAGTGTGCTCTGGGGCTTAACAAAAATGTGATCTAACTTGGGCTTTATGAAGGAGAAAGTTGTTTTTTAACAAGAAAATCACTTATGAGCCTAAATAACCCAAACATGTTCGAAACTCATGAAAAGATAAATCATCAATGCTGAACAGTTTCTGAATCAGGTTACAATTGATCGAACGAAATGTGACCGTGTCCTTTTAGTTAGAGAAAGATATAATAATCACAAGAAGACTAAGTAGGCTATATAGAAAATTATATAATAACCACAAGCTAGCAATAATCTGATATAATTATTTGTAAATTATAAGCTTAAAATGAAAGTAATAATTTCGATATTAAAAGAAGGCTAGAAAATCAAATAATAATCTTTAGCTATGAGTAACTAGAAGAAAGTAAATATTTACTTTTAAAATATATGTAATGACGGATAATTTGGTCCACTTATAACTTTTAAATTATTTTACTTTACGTAAAATTTATTTAAAAGATATAAGTAGACCAAATTATCCGTCATGGAATAAATCTGTTAACTTATTGGAAACGATAATTAAGTATGTTACAAACTAGGGTAAACTATTTTTAAGGTGCACGTGAATGTCAGGCTAAACCGGTTACAGAACAATATAATAATTTGTTATTTGTCTCCAGAAGGTACAAAATAATATTATGTAACTATATCAAGACTATCCTAGAGAATGTTAATTATGTGGAGTACAACCGACATTTGAAAATATTAAGGATATTTTGTTGTACAGATATTTGTTCTGTAGATGTGCACCATTTTAATGTAATTATAAACAATTACCGAGTCTACTACATAAATAATTGATACTTGAATTGATCACCCAGGCTGTTATCTCTAATAACGCAGCTTGACCGGTTGCAGTTTTGACACAATATGTTAGAAATGTCTGAACTTGACGTTCAACTTTATAGCAGTTCGACAATATATTTAAACCATAAAGTTTTTTTTAAATTTTAAGCTACGTGGACTGTTGACAGCTGGATGCGATGTGACATCAAGTATTTTGTCAAGTTCTAGAATCCGTTCGTAAATATTACGAATTTTAAGTAAGATATGTATATGATATGTATTATATTTGTATAACTATAAGTAGTATAGAATAACCTGTCAAGATATGTGTCGATCTTAAAAATTTTAGGTATCAACTTACTGTTATAAAGGTTTCCCACTTCTTCACGTAACATATCCTCAACTTTATGTACATTTGGTATGAAAATATGGAAATCATAATCCAAGCGTTTCTTTTTACTGTAACTAACGAAAGATGAAGCTGCAAGGAAGCAGAATCGAGGCATTATATTTTTATGTCCCTCTCCATCGTAGATCACTTTAATCCGGTGCCACTCGTAATGCTGAACCAGTCCTATCACAGTTCTTGCTAAAGAATTAAACGTTGCTCCAACCCTGGTTAACGTCCTGTATTCCGAATCGTTAGTTCTTTTACCTCCTCCAAAATCATGAGCAAAACCCCCAGGCGAAATGACTGGTTTGTTCCAATACGGTGCATACCTCGCAACAGGTGCCAAACTATAGTCACAAACAGGTCCAAGAAAAACACTTACTAATCCGTTTCTGTAGAAATCAAAGGCTTGTATTGGAGCATCTTTTGAGTTGCATTTTGAATCACCATATCGAACATGTATCGTAATATTCGGTAGTAATCCTAACCTTTGAACTGTAGAGATTGTATAATCTATAACTGGTGCCACTTGTTTAGTTGAAAACAATCTATCCTCATTTGTGGGAGAAATAACAGCAAAATTTACTATTGTTTTCGTATCAACTCCGTTCATGAGACCAAAATATGTCATATATCCAAACTGTATCGTCCAAAAAATTCCAAAATGCATTCTTTTGTTACACTTAGCTTTGTAGCTCGGTCGTCTTCCACTAAGTATAACTGAAGATTCAAATGCAATCCATTTATAAACAAAAGTTAACGGTTTCAAATTAACGCCCGTAAAATATTTTACTCGTTCAATGCATGAAAAGAAAATTACGTAACAGCTCTTGGTTTAGTTCAAAGCGCACTATTTGCAAATGGATACAAATCTGAAGCACAAGCAGTAAAATTACATATTTTGAATTTAATATTATTTCTAAATTCACCATTTTGCTGAAGATTTTGTTACAAAATTTTAGCTTACGCTTTGAAGGCGCAGTGGATGATTTGTTTTTAACGTAAAATTCAAACGTAGAGCATTATACCGTAAAATTATATCAGAACTTTTATCTTTCAGGTTCTAAGGATCTAACGGTGATTCAAAATCCAAACAAATGGACAGCGTATAAGATATTTCGCATACATTATAAAAAGTGATTTCAAATCGACACTGACGTTCCAAAAGGTTTACTGATTTACCAATACGTCATATTTATAAATGAAATTTTTATTGAACCATCCATTTATAGATGAATCAAAAAGGTTATGTCTGACCCTCTTCAAGACTAAAATGAACTATTGCTGATTCACAAGGTCATATGATCAAGGAATCCAAAACTATACCGATTTCAAAAGTAAACGTGGTAGCATCAATTGATCCACACATAAAGAACCAATTTATCCAATTGAGTTAAAATGACCCGCAAACAATGCTGAATCCAAGCAACGACTCGACCATCTGGTAGAAAGGTTCAATGCTCGCGGTCTTCAATAGTTGTACTATTGTTATGTACACTTTATCCAAGGTGAATGGAAATATGAACCGAATAGCTATTCTAAAAAGATAAATCCTTTAACTAATATCATTGTCTCTTTAAGAATCTTATCGCCAGCTGATCTACCAATTATATAATATAATTTTAGTAAATTATCTCCTTTCAAACAGTCATAATGTGTCACATAGATGAACTTTTCCTCACTCTAATATCCCAGTTACCTACTTTTCTTTTTTCTTATGAGAATGTTGGTACAAATGTGCATTTTCTTGTATCCGACACGTTCTACTAACAAGAGGCCTCATTACTATTCAAAAGACAAAACATACGTTAACATTTCATAGTAATTACTTGTGAAATTGACACATTTTAACCAAAAATCACGTTTTGGTTTCTAAAAGTCCAGGTAATTGCAATATTATATAGAAATACTTGGTAAATCGGAGGGCTTAAAACACAAACTCTTTTCACCAGTTTTTTAAGTCAGTTAAAAGGTTACACAATTATATGAACGACGTTGAGAACATCGATAAATATAAAAAAGGCCACTTGTAAAGTATACTCGTGCTCTTGATCTCATTTATTCCGTCTACGCCGACTATTTGAAGATCTACACAACGGTTCCAGGAGTAGTACAGCATCAGATTAAGGTTTGTGTAGCCAGCCAAAGACATCCGTATTAGTTAAATGACCCCCTCACACTTCAAAGCAAAACTTCCTGCCCTGAGGATATCGAGTGTGTAGAACACTCTTTTATTCGGTATATGGAATATCATCTAGGATCAACCAGAAATGGTCTGATATGCTAAGGAAACTCTTCTCTGTTAGATTGATCTTAAGACGCCGAACTAAAGTAGCATTTCCTAATTAAATGTACTGAACTGAAACCATCTTGTAAGCCACTGACAGAGTACCTCGAAATCATCGGCACCAATCCGTAATGAATGGTTTGCTGCACGGACTACAGCTATACAGAGCTATTTTATTTCTAAATCTGCCTTAAATTAACTAAGTTTCTACTCATGTTTTTATTTATTTTATTAATATCTAACTATGCAACAGAAATTTGTCTTGTATTGCCCCTGTGGACTTATGTAAAAATGTTGGTATAACCCATAAAGAGGGTGTATTATTATTATTAAACTTAGCCCCTCCCATTTCTTCTCTTTTATTTCAGGTCTTCCAGTTTTCCAACTATTAAAAAATAATGTAACCAAATCAAACCAAACCAAGGACTAACACTCGACTACCTATCAAGAATTACCAAAAAACGAATTTGGTAGAATGAGGATTCGAACCCTTATGAGCGTCTAAACTTCGTAGTCGTTACGGGACATAATGGCCAAAACAGATCTCAATCCCAGACATCTTGCAATTTTCAAATAATAGAAAAAAAGTAAGCCGTATGATAAGTGCCATGAGGTTAATCGTACTTGCTTAGGAGTTATATAATTCTGATCACATATGCTACTTACAGTAAAAAAGAAAGTAATTGAAGGGAGAAAACTCTAAAAGGGAAGATTAATCAAGACAACATACTTTGAACAAGATACAGCCGGTTATTTGAAAACACTGGAGGAATAACAAGGGTTATTTTGAGAAAGGAGAATTTGCCAGCTTACAATAACAAGTATTGTTTTTAAAAAAAACATATCTCACCCTGGTACACATATATTTACCTTTTTTTTCAATCTACTAAAATCGTTTCTATTTTTCCATGAAGGAGTAAGAAATCTTTGTTTCTTTATCTTTATCTGCTCGTTCTATAGTCAATTTTTGTTCATATTCACGTTTATTAGCTATTTTTTAAAGGGTTAACTCAACCTGGAAATTAATTTCCGGTAGATTAAAATCAACAGAAATGAATGTGATAACATTCCAGTTTTTGTACGTAATGATTCTTAGTCTTTTGCAGTGCTCTTGGTTATAAGTAAATTTGCACCTTGTTGGGACTACCTACAAATTTGCTATAGTAAATGTATATTTTGCTAATGTGAGCAAATTAAATGGACACGTCTCAACCTGACTGCAATATATCTATTTTTAAGTGTGTGTTATTGACGATGTTTTAACCTCATTGGTTAAAATGATTGGTTAATGCCAAGACAAACCAGGCAGTGAAAAACTATTGACTCGTTTTAAATCAAGGACAAATTACTCAAAATGGTTCTCAGATAACTCTTGATATACGACATTATCCAAGATCTTATTTATATAAATGATCAAACCAAATTTAGTCCAAATCTATCTAAAAATATTTTCTGTCTTTATAAACGACGTGTAAGAAATTAAGAATTTCGAATACTGCTAACTGTTAACACGTTCTAGCTTAAGACTAGTCTGAGAAGCTTTTCATGCATCTGTTCGCTTAATATAGCAATTCTTATTAATGAAACGCCATTGTAATTCATAGCACAATTCACAATTCTGATTACATTGAGTAGCTTTTAAATGACTATTTAGCAATTTTCTATAAATAAGAAAGCTTTGTATGTTTAATAAACTCATTTATTTACATTTAGTCCACATTCACGTAACTTTCGGATAGAAATTTTTAATTTTAGAATTTAACTGGGTCTAGACTTCTGGGATTATTAAGTTATATTCAGATAGTAACAAAACAATTTCGCTTGGATGAATTTATTCAAGTTTACTAGACGAAAGAGTATTCCCAAGCTAAAGTAATATATATCAGGGGATTTGCAAAGTAAACTATTCTGAAAACATCTTATGTCATTGAATTCTTGAGGGAAGTAACTCGAAATATGACATTGTTGTAATTATTTGTTTATTTTGAACGTTGTGATGCTGGTAGTATACGACAAGTTTCCGTTCGCTCTCTGTTGTTTGTAGATGGATTCAATTTGGATAATTCTGTGTTGTTCGTTTGGTTTGGTCAGAACAAGAGAAAAGTCCATGTATAATGCAAAGTTTAGTGCTGCCAGAATAAAAGGTTGTCAAGATCATTTAATAATTTACCATCATCAAAATTGTTAAGTTGAAGAAAGTATAATTCATTTACGTCATATTTCATATGTTTGGAAATAATATTAGCATATATTTATCTTAAAATCTGTCTGGATCTGTCTAAGACTTCATTATATTATTCTGCTTTAATTTACGAAATATACGAATGTATTGTGTTGAAAGGACTGCCTTACAAATATGAAAAGAAAAAACAATTTAAGTCCTTTTCTGCAGATTATTGCATAATGAAGACTGGCAACGCCATGCAGTGGACAAGGAGGGAAATTTTGCCAGGACAGCAGCATAAGTCTACTCTTTTTGCGATTTCCAAAGGTCGAAGCACTATTCAACATTAATTATATTTGTAAATGACGAAAACTATTTGAGTCGTGCCACAAGACACATTAATCCGAAACCTCTGCCTCTATTTGAGCCCCTTTACACCATTTGTGACTCGCCCGAGTTTCCATTTAAGTGTTTAGCAAAATTTATCTCTCGAAGGCCATTTAAGAGCCAAAGGGTCAAGGGTCATAGAGCCAAGTGATACTGACAACGAAAATTACGGTGATGGTGAACACTAATTTACGTCGTAAGGTAATTTAGAAAAAAGCATCTTCGGAGGTGTGAGGTGTGGAAAATACCAAGGGCCTAGTTTTTCTGACTCTACTCCAAGATTGGAATAGAGGCAGATGTTTCCGACTAAGAACATAGGTAGGTAAGAACATATGTTTATGACAGTCCTTGGGGCAATAACTAATTGTTACCTTTGCATAAAGAAAATAACAGGAAAGAAATAACGATGATGGCAGATGTCTGGATGTAATTGGTTTATCAGTGCTGGAAGAACACAATGGCTTGTTGAATCTATGTTGTATTTAAAATATATTATGTCTTATTATAATCCGAAGGTCAGAGTCTTGTACCATCTGTTTAAAATTAAAAGAAATCTGTGTCGTCATTTTAAATACCTTTGTTATCCAAAAGACCGAGAACGGTTCATGTTGTGTTATTTTGAATCGGGAGGATTTATATTTCAGATGCGGAGCATCTACTGAATAATCCCAAGCTTTACGCTACTTTGAAAGAGTCGGTAATCAAAGAAACTCCTTCCATGATCAACATAATTCTTGGCAATGTAGTTAAAGTAAGTTACCCCAAACAAATATTAGTACCTACCCGCCAAACCATATTGTCTTGAGAGACATCAATACACTAAGATTTATAAGAATCCGAACCTGATAGTAGGTCATATGCAGTGTCAGAATACATTCATCACTCTTACTACCATTACCTTAAAGTCTTGACTGACTTTGTCAATACTTTTTAAATCCCAAGAATCTTCCGAATTAATGTTGATTTCTATCGACGTGTCATCAGTACATGGGTAAATGGCAGTCCGTAAAGCGTTTTAGAGAATCCCGGAATCGACAGGACTGAAAATTCATCATAATGAATGCATAGAACCCTTTTATTGTCCGTTCAATACCAACAAAAATCTAGCAAGTAAGATAGTCCATGCCCGTCATTGGAATGTGCAACAAAAATTCCCCATGTGTAGAAAAACTGTATGATCATCGCATATTGAAAATCCAGAACTTATATAATAAACTTAATCATATCAAACTGAAGCCAGTATACAAAAAGATCAGATGAAAATTACCCGGCAGTTCCAGACGGTTTATTCCATTTTCTTAATGAAGTATTTGGTCCATCCTAGCCTTGTACATTTCATATATTTCAGATTCAGACGATTGTGGATTTTCAATTATTATTTCAAATTATACAATAGTAGAATTCAAACTAACTGCACAAACTATACTCTCTCACTTGAGATCACATGCCTGTCTTTCCTTTCATATGATTACTATTACAACCTCAGCAAAATTCACATTTTAAGTAAGTTACTTTTCGAATAACAGTTTTTTTTCTCAAAATGTTAAAATACCCTTCAACCGTGGTGATCAGAATAAGCCAAACAGTTCTACGATGTTCCTCAAAAGGTTGATTGTTTTATAATGTTTCCTAGATTACAGTTTACTAATATTCCATATTATTCAAATTAATGAAAAGTAATATGGAGGCAATATATTTAATGTGATGCAGATACAAAAGTTGTGTTAAAAAGGTCGATGATATCTCAAATTATTTCTCCTGTTTCCCCTTTTCTTTTTGCAATTTATATGAACGATTGAGAAACATATTTCGATTAAAATGATTTTAATGTCTTCAAGGCATAGGTGGTTTATCAGTTGATAATTGAAAACTCTTTATCAAATTAGTTTGTTTCTTTATGCTGACGACACAATTATTTTATCTGAAAATTTAAATTATTTGACACGTAAGTGTTACCGATCATACTGTATGGAACTGAAATATGAGATTTTTTCAGATCTAGAAAGAATTGATATACAATAACTGTAAACGAATATTAAATGTCATTGTTGGAAATACAACTCCAAATGATGGAGAAACAGGCAGATTTCCTATTATTCAATAGTATGATTTTATTTTGGTCAAAGCACACCAATATGAATTCTGAGAATTTGTCTCAAAGAATATATCCCTGTCTTAGAATTACATCAGACATGTCAAAAGAGTTTTAAAATGGCCTATCTTTTATATGGTCAAACCAATCATCTTTACCCCTGTATAATTTATTCCTGTAATTCTCCATTAAAAAAAGGTCCAAGATTAATTTAGCCAAACTGAAAAAATGGTGTTAATATTTCATCTAGAGGAGAAAAGTATTCTCTATTAGAAGAAAACATTGGTATTGAAAAATATTTGCTAAAATTGAGCCTTTTTCAACGGATTAACCTTAATCAATATTACCATGGTAAATGGAATAAAACCACTAGAAATAATAGAATAATTATGACCATTATTTAAAGATGAAGTTGGCGATGAATATCACTACGTTTTCACTATCAACATCCATCAATATTTTTCAGAACTAAATACATCCTAAATTATCATACAATCCATCAAAATATAAAAAGAAAAACTTTTTTTGTTATAATAATATACGAGTTCTATCGAATCTAAGTGTATTCTTACGGAAGCATGGAGGGGACATAAAAAAAAAAAATATTTATCTCGTGGCCGCGACCTAGCATCTCGTGGCCACGACTAACTATCTCGTGGCCCCAACTTAGCATCTCGTGGCCACGACTTAGTATCTCGTGGCCACGACTCACGCCAAAACATCAACTTCAAAATTGCGACTCCTTAGGTTTCCTGACACTGGAAGCAATGAAATAATCTGATATGTATTATATTTCTTATACAACACAATAATGTGTTTATCGCTTATAAATGCCTCGTGGTCACCAGTTATCTAAGTCGTGGCCACGAGATACTTAAGTCGTTGCCACGAGATACTAAGTCATGGCCACGATTTATATTTTTTTTTCGAATGTCCCCTCCATGCTTCCGTATATTCTTCTATATTAAAAAGAAATAATTTTTACCATTAAATCAAACCACAATTCAATTATAATATATTGTTTGTTATATGTATGTATTATCTCTTGTTATCCACGCTGTGGGTATGAGTTAATAAGGTTCTGTTCATAATTTAATAGGAATCATCAGTAGTTGAAATCAAAACGCATTTTCAGTCACAAACAGTGTTATTATTAACTGTTACTCCACAAGATCAATTGAAATAGT
Source organism: Nipponacmea schrenckii (assembly GCA_030562195.1). Taxonomy (NCBI): domain Eukaryota; kingdom Metazoa; phylum Mollusca; class Gastropoda; family Lottiidae; genus Nipponacmea; species Nipponacmea schrenckii. Next base: position 6,194,005 of record JAUJPP010000007.1, on the reverse strand, counting down.
TCTTTATTAGGTCAGCCAATAATGTTCAGATTTCAGATTTTATTTCACATCACATAATACTTGATTGAGTTTAGCGCACTGACTAGATTAAAATAGAGTTCGAATCTTGTATAAGGAAACTGTTTACAATTCATATGATTGTATTATATAATAAAGTTATGTATCTATTATGTATATACTAATTGTATTATGTATTATGTATACACTAAAATATTTCTATACATATGCTTTTTACATCTATGTATTAACCTTAAATTAATTCAATAGGATGTAGTTTTTGTTTATCGAGTATCTGGTTTCGGGGAAGGGAGGGGCTGATTCTCCCAGATTTACCGGCTAGGGTGGAACAAATCAAATATTTTATTGAGAAATGGGATAAAAGATCTGGATCTGTTGGATGGTTTCCTTCTGTTCTGATCTGAAATTAGAAAAAAAAACATAATAACTCGCCTGATGGGCGATGTATAGTTCCTCATAAGTATAGATTGTTTTTAGTTTGCTGTGAAGAAGGTTGTCATTAAGTTCTGGTTTTTGGAATATGCCCCTATCATTTTCTGCATATAGATATGGGGGAATTTCTCTTGAAGATTCTTATATAATTATCTTGCTTGCTTTATTACTGTTTGTATTGAAAGGGACAATAAAGGTTGCTATCCCCGCATTATGGTGAATATTAAGTCCCATGGGTCTTGCTGTATTCCATGTCTCAATCCAATCGGCTTCTCTAGATTGACGGAATTTGGTAGTTTCATCCCAGGCAAGTCGATTTCTATGCGCTCAATTGGGGTTAGGGTGAGATCGTCAAGTGAATGGTCGTCAAGATTCAAATGAGTAGAAACAACCATGTCTCCTTTAAGTTTAATATTTGATCTGTGATCAATTTTTACATGAAATTAGATATATTACATGTTAGGTGCTCCTGGATCAAGTATCTTTTATTCGTAGGAGTTACTTAAAAATAATGAATTTCTAATATAAAGGGACATGTTTTGCATCTGCTTGACATACATGGAGCACTTTTTAAGCCGGAAGGTACTTCGACATAAAGTCTATTTTAAGCTGCTATCTGTGCTAAAGTGGAATTTTTTGTTTCGTAAAAATCGTTTAGAGTACCCACGCTCTACCAGTTTTGAGAAAACAATCGTAGAGGCTTGTGTCGAAATCAGAAAGCTTGTGCAATTCTGTGAAATCGTAATACTTGTGATTTAATTATACCAAAAAGGTATGTTTTGGATGAAATGAGCTCTTATGCAAAAGTTTTTTTTTCTTTGAAATATTCTTTAATATCTAATTTATTAATCTCTGCTGAAATCTACTTTGAAGACAGTGGTAGCGAGAAAATCTTACCTTTGTGGTTGACGTCGGTCGTTAGTTTGATCGACGGATGGTCGTTGTTGTGGATTTCAAAGAATTGCCAAAACTGTTCGTTAGAGTAAGTCGAAACCATGAAAATGCCATCTAAAAAGCGTCCATTAAAATGAGGGTCAAATGGACAGAGGGGTAATTCCCACTCTGCCATGAAAAATTTTTGCGTACGAAGGGGCGAATCGTTTGCCCATAGCAGTACCTAAAATTTGTAAATATGTTTATTATTTAATGTGAAATCATTGCGGCTAAGACAAATCTCTATTAGGCCAGTAGTGTTTTCGATATTGGTGTTCATAGAAGGTACATCAACAAAAATTAAAAAAGCATTTAAAGGAATTTGGGGATTTATTTATTTTACAAATAGTAAGTTGTTTCCTTAAGGTAGGCTCGATGTTGACAGCAGGCACACCGTAGATAGAATATCAAAATGGCGGAATGTTAAGCTTGTAGATGCCTTAACAATAACACAAAATCGGTACGGGTTGGACAGTAGATACGTTTCATTTCTTGACAAATAAACGTGTGTGAAAAACATATTTATACCGGCCGACTTCGAAGTAAACAAAACCGCTATGGTCCATGGATGCACTCAGTGGTAAGCGGCTGAAAGAAACAGTTTTTCCGACCGTTACGTTATTACACACTAAATTTGTTTCCGGAATATGCAGTTCATGTATTGCTGATTGCGGCATGCCATTCTTAGTTTTGATTGTCAAGATTGATTGTGGCTCAAATTGATAGAATGAATGTCTACGACTTGACGTCATAATGTCGCATATTCCCGATCTTTAGGGGGCCAAATGACAATTTCAGCCGAAAATCGCGTAATATTTAATTTTGACGGTGAATATAATATGTCATTTTATAGTTTTTACCAAAACATTGGATTATTGACGTAAACCTTACTTTTTCTTTTACAAAACATTACTGATTTTAAAATGTGAAGGTGACCTTTAAAGGTGTTATGGCGTTTAAAAATTTACGTTCACTTTCAATTATCTAGATTTTGGTGCAATGTTTTCATAAAAAAGCAAAAAAAAAAAAAAGGAATTTCGACTTACAACACACACTCGGAATGCGCCTCAAAATAATTGGTGCAGTTCGTCCTCTTGACGATAGTAAGGCCCCTTCAACCAATTGATTTATCGCATCGTCACTGCTCAAAAAAGTTCACGAATATGTTTTTAATGAGTTAAAAGTTTTCAAATTACAGAAAAAATTACTTGGTCCTTAGATTTTCAACCTCGTTTCTTTCTATTCCAATTTTTTATTTCCTTTATATTTTGTGATTTTCTCTCTGGTGTTTTCAAGTCGGAGATACTGAATAGAACGACGTAAAAATTAAATATAAGTCAAAACCTGTTATGCAAGACCACAATCGTCACTTAACCCGAAATATTCAACCAGTTGCATAGTTGACCCGACAAAAATTTTTACCACTTTACATACACGAGTTTGGTGACGAGTCCTTACGGATCGCCGCCAAGTCGGGGGATGCATATCGATATAACGTCAAAATTCTATCTAAACTACTTCGAAAAGTCTCCAGAAGTCATTAATATGGATAGAAATTGTTATGAGGCAAAGACCTCGTCTATAAACCGTCATAAATAATACTTACTTCAGACCACTAACTTATTATTTTCTACTGCATTCGTATTGATAATCATCAAATATTAGTCTTGAAATACTGTTTCTATATTCATGGTTCGGAAAGTTGGACAATAGACTTGATTTTACGATTCAATTGGAAACAGTACTTAAAAGTAGAGGTTTGGCGATATTAAAGTGGATACACCATCGTCCATAAATGTCAACCAGTGTTGATCTAATGTAGCATGCGATGAATAACTCAAACGAGTAATGAGATTTCACTCTACGGATTCTTAGTCAACTTTTCGCTCTTATTTGGGGAATTCACATATTTTCATCAAATCAAATACTTGAAGTTATAATTTGGTAACCATCTTTTCTCAATGTTCAAATAATCAGTTTGTATCCGAAACTACTGTCGATAGCATAGCCACCAACAAACACAAACTAGATATTTTAACAATTAATACAACAAAAATGATTGATATAGTCCGCATAGTTTTCCCGAATAATTGATCTTGCTACTTGAGAAGGGCCGGCCTTTTTAAAGCCTACAAAAAGCTGAAAGCAAATTGAGAGAATCGGATCAACCGCTAAATTAAGACGACTCAGGATAACCGCAGTTGCTATAAGCTGCTCAGGTTTTTATTTTCTGTAAGAAATTTGACATGGCCGTCGACATGACCGGCTATAATCCATGTTTTATTCTTGTTTGGAATATATTATAACTAAGTTTATAGGTTAGATTTATTAAATTGAAATCAGCATGGACTACATATTTTTTAATATCTCAGATCGAGGTTACAGGATGTTGCTACAAACAGGCATTCGTAAAGTTGCACTTGATTAACAAAATGGACTTCTCTCACAGTATTTGAATGCACATAGGCTATCATTACATCTTCATTAAAATTTTACAACAAAAGAATTAGTTTGATTTCTTATCAATTAAATTAAACCTTGAAGATATTGAAAATTTAAACACATATTCATTAAGTTAGTTTAGACCTTAGCTTAAGAGTTCATAAGATGTTTAAACTTCTTCAATCAGTCTTCTTGGAGCGCGAATGTTTCTTCCATACATTGATCTACGTGGTGCATCTAAATTCCGAGGTTGCACATTCCTGTTTTCGCGTTCCACATTATCATTTATTCTATTTGGATCATCTAAAATATCATCATCACTATCATAATTTATATTATCACGAAACTCTAGAGGTTTCCGAAATTCACATTTCAAGAGATCTTTTCTATTTCTACGATATTTGACACGATCACTTGTTATGACTATATAAGATCTTGGAGCTATTTCGCGTTGAACTATAGCTTTCTTAGACCACACATTATTCAAAAATCACGCATTCGCACACTATCACCTTGAATAAGTTTTGGTAATTTTTTAACGCGTTTATCATAGTGAGCTTTCTGTTTTCTCTTTTCTTCTTCCCTGTTTCGTTTAAAATTTATGGCAGGTTTTGGATACAGCATCTTTTCTTGAATAGGCAAATTTGATCGCAATCTTCTACCATATAATATTTCAGCGGGGGTTTGACCATTTTCTAATGGTGATGATCTGTATATAAGTAAACTCATATAAAAGTCACTTTTATCTTCATCAGATTTCTTGAGAAGATTTTTGACAACACCTACAGTTTTCTCAACAAGTCCGTTTGATTGAGGGAAATGTGGTGAAGATGTTGTGATTTTAAAATCAAATTTTTTAGCAAAGTCTTTGTACTGTCTGCTACTAAATTGAGGACCATTATCAGAAAACACCTCTCTTGGTATACCATGATTAAAAAATACCCGTTTCATGGCTTTAACAACAGCTTCACTTGATGTTGTGTTTAAAGGAATAACTTCTGGGTAATTTGAAAAATAGTCACACATCACCAGAAAATTTCGATTATTGTATACACACAGTCTACCCCAATTTTCTCCCAGGGATATTTGGTTAATGGATGAGGATGGAGTGGCTCATTTGCTTGTCTTGGTCTGTACTTCAGACATGTAGGACAGGAATTTATAAGTTCCTTAATGCACTGATTCATTTTTGGGCCCTTTTGCCTCCGTCTACAACACTTCTCTATTCCTAAGTGTCCAGTATGTATTTTAGACAACATCAATTTTCTCAAACTTGTTGGAATAACAATACGTTTTCCTTTGAAAATGAGCCCTTTTAACATAAGTAAGTTCATGACGAATATTCCAAAACTCGGTCAGCTCTTTTGGAAAATTTTTTTTGTTTTCAGCAAAACCATCAGTAAGTTGGTGAATTAATAACTGAAATTGTTTATCTTTTAGTGTTTCACTTCTTATGTTTTCTAATCTTTCATCAGTATAAGCAAGATTGGAAGCTACCATATCCACATAAACATCAACTTTATGTTCACCACTGATGTCTTCTGTATTAGGTTTTGTCACATAGGCTCTAGACAAACAGTCAGATATAAACATATCTTTTCCTGGTGTATATATTAGTTTTAAAGAATATTTCTGGAGCCTTAATAGAAATCGTTGAATTCTAATTGGACAGTCATTCAAAGGTTTTTGAACTATTGACACCAAAGGTTTATGATCAGTCTCTGCTTGGAAGTTCTGGCCATATAAATATTGATGAAATCTTTCACAGGCAAAAGTTAATGCTAATGTCTCTTTTTCTATTTGAGCATATCTGGTTTCAGCACTAAGCATAGCTCTTGATGCATATGCAACAGGACACCATTGGTTTTCATATTTTTGCAGTAAGACTGCCCCTAGCCCAGATTTAGAAGCATCAGCTGATATTAATATAGGTCTATCAGGATATAGAATTTCAGGACTGGTTGTGTTGATAATAAAGTTTTAATCTTGTCAAAAGATTCTTCTTGCGTTTTAGTCCATTCAAATTCAATCTTTTTATCCAATAATGTCGTAATGGTGTTGTTACCGTTGATAAATCGGGTATGTATCGTGCTAAATAATTTACCATACCAATAAGACGTTGAACATCTTTTTTACATGTTGGCTGCCCAAGTTTTTGAATCGCTTGGACCTTCAAGGGATCAGGTTTTAACCCATCAGCAGATATAACATCACCAATAAATGTCAGTTCATTCACACCAAATATACATTTACTTTTATTAAGTTTCAAATGTACTTTTCGAACAGTGTCAAGAACTTGCTTTAACTTCTGGTCGTGTTCTTCTTTTGTACTTCCCCATACTACTAAATCATCCACATAGTTACAGCACCATCAATGTGTTCAAATATCATGTAGATAGCTTTATGATAAACTTCAGGGGCTGAAGATATACCAAAAGGAAGCCTAAGGAAGCGATATCTTCCAAATGGTGTATTGAAGCAGGTCAACTTGAAGGATTTCCCATTTGCCAGAAGCCTGAAGAAGCATCTAATTTGCTGAAATACTTGGCCTTTGAGAATTGTGCCATTTTTTCTTCTCTAGTTGGCAATTTATAGTGCTCCCTTTTGATGGCTTGGTTTAAGTCTCTTGGGTCTAAACACAATCTGAGTTGATCTTTGTTGGCTTTAGGTACCACTACTAAGCTATTAACCCATTCTGTAGGATTTTCTTCAGGACAGATGACATTTAACTCTACCATTCTGTCAAGTTCATGCTTAACTTTATCATGTAGAGGGAATGGTACTTTTCTGCAGGCATGAACCACGGGTTTGATTGATTCATCAATTTCTATAGTGTGTTCTCCTGGTAAACATCCTAGACCAATAAATACATCTTTATATTCTTCAAAATATTTATGGCTGTATTCTGTCTTTGGTTTGGTTTCATTTTCTATGGTAAAAACTCTTTTTATTAGACCACAAGCAGCTAACCTAATATTGGTGTCACATTGTACTTAGCAATAATAAACATCAGTCTGCTAACAATGCCTTTATATTCAATGTCTATTAGTGAAGAACCTTCAGTATCAATCTTATCACCACTATATGATGTTAACTGGATAGATGTCTCGTTAATTTTAGACTTCTTCTTCAACTTCAGAAAATCTTTCTTGGATAATACATTAACATGGCTGCCAGTATCTAACTTGTATTTGACAAATAAACCATTAGTTAATAAAGTATGTCGCCATTCTTCTCTGCTTGAACCATCTATAGAGTCAATACAGTATTCATAATTTTCATCATTTTCTCCAGAGTTGACAACATATTCATGTCTTTTAGATTTCACAGGGTGTACTGTTTTATGCTGCTTTTTCTTATAGAAACACATCTTAGCTAGTGATCTTTTCTGCCACAGTGATTACATGTAGTACCAAGGGCTGGACATGATTTCTGGTCATGGCTTACACCACATCTTCCACATGATGAAGAATCATGTTGACGATATTCATCCTTTTTAAATTGGCTTTTATGTTTACCTTTTTCATTGGTATAGTGTTTCGGACTACCATATTGTTGAGTTTGACCTTTAGGTTTCTGTTTATTTCTACTGAACCTGTCACGTCTAAGTTTACTTCCGTAACTTTTAAGAGCATAGACTTCTTCTGTATCAGTACTGCTTCTTTCTTCGATCTCGCTCATTTCTTTAAGCCGATCTTTGGTAGTTTCTGCAGCCCGACAGAATGACATGGTCTTCTCTAGTGTTAAATCATCAATTCTCAACAGCTTTTCTCTCAAATTATCATCAAAAATTTCCCAAAACCATTCTATCTCGTGTAAGGAAATCTTTCATTTCACCGAAATTGCATGTTTTGGCTTTCGTTAACAGTTCACTTAAATATTCGTCTACTTTCTCATCTTTCCTTTGATCACAGGTAAAAAATTTGTACCTCTCAAATGTCTCATTATTTTTTGGTAAACAATATGCTGCAAACTTATCAAGCACAGGTATTAGTTTATATTTGTCAGCTTCATCAACAAACACGAAATTATTGTACAGTTCTAATGCTTCTTCTCCGATTACATGTAAAAGGATGCATGTTTGGGCTTTGTCAGATTTTTCTTCTGCAGCGCCAGTGGCTTCGAGATAATTCTCAAATCTTTGACGAAATTTGATCCAATTTACCGATTTATTACCACTCAACAGCAATGGCTTTGGTTCCGACAGTTTCTCCATGTTAGAACACTTCTGTCACCATGTTTTATTCTTGTTTAGAATATATTATAACTAAGTTTATAGCTTAGATTTATTAAATTGAAATCAGCATGGACTACATATTTTTTAATATCTCAGATCGAGGTTACAGGATGTTGCTACAAACATAGGCATTCGTAAAGTTGCACTTGATTAACAAAATGGACTTCTCTCCAGTATTTCAAATGCACATAGGCTATCATTACAATCCACAACCACAGAGTCTGTCCCGGTTTCCTCTTGTAGTTTATGTCAACTCGACCTGTGGCTACCTATAGTGAGATGCAGAAGTAAAAGAATTCGGCTTCCAGCAGAAGTTAAAGGAATTTTATTAGAAAATTTGTATCTTTAATTGTCATTGTGGTATTGTCATGTGGAGATTAATTGCCTATATTCGCGACAGTTACTTCAAATATGAATTTAAGTAGAACTGCTACTTATCATTTGGTGCCCCCCTGTCCTTACTCCCCCCTTTTAATCATTGGTAGAAACAGCATTTACAATTACCTAGCACTATTATAGTTCTTATTTATCTTACATATTGGTCCAAGAGATAAAACTCAATTAATGTCTGTTTTGTATAAATACTGGAAGGTGCGCGGAGGAAAGTTGCCTAAGAGACTTAGCAAAATAATAATAAAGAATTCAAGATGCTATATTTCTAAATTACTGCAATAAATGTGAAGACCTGAATATTTTAACATGTGAATCGTTTATAAGTTTATAATATGACAGCATAATGATACGCAACTCTCAAAAATTTGTTTTTTAGAAAGAGACTTAACAATATTTTATGTTCGCATCTATTTCTAATAGCTTTTATATCCAATGTAAGAGTGCATTTTCAGTGTAATTAGACGGCCCTTTGATTTTGCAACCGACTTGTGTCTAATTGTAACATAAGAGTAATATCATAATATTATATTTCATATTTGGCGTCATGGGGATTGACATAACTAAACTAACACATTATTCATTATTTTATTATTTTAGCAGTACTTTATTCAAGATAATTTCATGAAGGAGAATACAATTATAGTTTATACGCTTTTAGACCAGATCATGGCTTTCTTTACTACTGTTTGATGGATATTAATGACTTAAAGAAACTTGATAAATGATAAGGACGAAAAAAACCTGTATACCCTTTTTTAAAACAAAACATGGATCGATAGTTTGACATTTTCCTTATAGAATGTAATTTCACTATTACACACGTTTTTTTCATCAAATATCATGTCGAGAAAGAAACTGAAGTTTGTGTCAACTTGGAGGTCATGACAAGGTCCTTCATGACCATTAATGTACAAACTATTTTGGGATGCATGGTCATTTCTATGCATGATTCAGAATGTCGTAACTGTTTCGTGCTGGTGACTTTGGCGTATGTTGGAGAGTCTAGGGAAAATTAAGATTGATTTGAGACCATCTGAGGTCAATCTGGTCATTTTGGTCCACCGGGAACATCGTTTATGTGACATGTGACGACTATATAATGAAGTTTAAAAATAATTGATCAACTCTTAAGAAGCGGTGTATACAAACCAGATATCTAAATGTAGACTATCCAGCACTCATTTACGAAAATAAGGAGTAATTTTAAGGCTAAAATTTTAGAGCTTTCTAATGGTGAAAATGATGAAATTTGTAACTAGATTAGACAGTTTTAGGCATCTTAATGGATTACGTTCGCTTTTACAAAAAGTGTAAGGGTCGAAATATCTTAACCCAAAGAAAAGTTTAAAGTTATATTTCATTTGTTTGGATCTTGAGGCGATTCCAAACAGCATACCTGTTGACGACGTACAATGAATGCCCCGAGTAAAATTACAAAATAATTAGGATTCGAGATAAACAAAATCGGGTCTTTATAAGGATTGCATTATTTTTGTAATGGAAATTGGTGGTATTTGTTAGTCACTTTGTTGAAGTCCTCTTCCCGGTTTCTACGACCCTCATGATGTCCTGAAACAGTAACAGTACGCTACTGATATCCCAGATGTCCTTTTTGATGGCATACCAGATATCATTATTTTAGAATAAGGATTACTATTTTTTACTCTGTATTAGGGAGTAGTTTTGGTTCAAGTTTCATTTGAAAATTGAAACACTTCTCTTAAAGTGTGTTTTTTATCAATATATTTATCTCGAATCTATCATTTAGTTCTCATGTGACTTCAGGCCATTAATTTATATCCACAAAATCATTGTAAAATCTCAAGGTTACAAAAGAAACGATATTGTGGTCCGAGTTTCTGTCCCTTCACAAATGTATCTTAAACAACAATATTGTTGTCTGTGGAATTGCTCTTTTACTATAACGCAACTTAATCTGTTTCACAAATAAATTTGAAATGCTTCTTATTAAGGCATTTTATAGTATATATTGTTTAAAAGGTCACAGGTAAAATAATATTGTTGTCCGAGTTCTTGTTCTTCAAAATATTTCATTCAATATAATATAATACTGTAACGTTTTTAAAAATTAATTTTTGAAAGATTTGTATAAACCTGAACAATTTTTCTATTATTAATAAGAGTTTACTTCTTTACACAATTGTTATCACAAATATATAACAGTCCATTCCATCATGACAATTTAAGTCAATATCTAAAAACTGAATATTCAATAATTTAGTATCTTTATTTGACAGAGAATGTTATAGGCAAAATAAAGAAATGAGCAACATGTAGAACATGTGGTTTATAACAGTTCTGTCTGATCATAGATGAAACATACAGTCATGTTACTAATGACCCGCCCGTCCAAATGTGTTTCTGTCAATCTATAATCTATCTATTATCTATTATATATATATAAGAGGAAGTGTGTGTGTGTGTGTGTGTGTGTGTGTGTATGGTCGCCATAGCTCGAAGACGGATGCAGACAGGAAGGAGATGCTGTGCATGCACAATCCTGTATATGCAAGGATGTGCACCTGAGTCTTTGTTTTGGCATTGGTTGTTTACTTTGTCCACAATGTTGAAATCAACAATCATGCAAACACAGTAAACAAGCCTTCCAGAAATGTGAAGAACATTCTAGAGCCAATATAAGGGAGTGACTGAGAGACGGCGAGACTGTGGATGCATTTTCTGGAAATGCAAAGATGTGTACCTGTGTCTTTGTTTACGCATTCGTTGTTTACTTTGTCAAAAAACACATTGAAGACTGCCGAGTGAAACGGAATAATTTTCTTTTATTTACTTTGGCTATTAATAGATTTACCAACGGTTATCAAGTACGTGAAGGCCGATGACAAATTGTTTTTGAATAACCATGTCTACAATTTAAACCAATAGAATGCCTCTCAAATATTCGGCGCCGATATTTTTAACTTTGATGTAAATAACCCCGGGCGAAGCCGTTAATAAGCGCTAGTGTTTAATAATCCAAAAATTCCTTGTTTTATGCTGTCTGTCTGTAAACGTTGAATCGAACAGAGAATTTTATTGGTGGAATATTCAGATAAGCTAGAACTTAACAGTTATTTTGTCAAATCATAGACAACTTTTGGTTTTCTTTTATCAGAAGTCTATCTATGAATTCATCATTCGAACATTACAAGTCATATCTCTATAATACATTGTTTTTTAAAAAGGATGTAATTTAATAGGTTTTTATCGTAATTACAGCCTTCATTCAAAATACCATTCTTTATTTAACTAAAATCAATTTTCTATATAACAATGCAACCAAAAATTGACATTAGTATTTGGCGTGACGAATAGATTGTCAATAGACAACTTTGTAAATAGATTAGAATAATACAGATGCTATGTAAAGTCAATCATTTGTTTCCATTGTAATCTGTTTACGAGTCAAAAATCAAACATGTTTTAAAGAATAAGGGCAATAATTCTTATTCAATATTTTTCGATATTTTGGATTTTCAATAGGGATCATGTTTGGGTGAAAATAAACAATTTTAGAAAGTTTCCTCAAAATTCATGAAGAATTGTGCCTTCTGGATTGTTTACAAGCTAAAAATTCATCTGATTTTCAAAAGGGTTCATCCTTGGAATTACAAATACTCATGCCAAGTTTCATCAAAATCCATCAAGAATTTTTGAGTGTTTACGAGCTAAACTTGAACGCGTTTTCAAGAACATGAACGAAAATTCCTACTTAATATTTTTAGATTTCGCTGATTTTCAGTAAGGTTCATCCATGGGTTATGACATATTCTCACACCAAGTTTCGTCAAAAACTCTAGGAATTGCACATTGTTGAGTGTTTACGAAAATTTCAAGAACAAGGGCAATAACTCATACTGCTTATTTTTTTAGATTTCACTGATATTCAATAAGGTTCATCCTGATTATGAACACTCACACACAGTTACACCAAGATACGTTAAGAATTATGCCTTCTAGAGTGTTTACGATCAATAATATTGTGGACGGATGGACCAACAGATGGACGCACATGGGTGACGGCAATATACGCTGCACATTTTATGTGGGCGTATAAAAATACAGTTATTGAATATCGTGATTCTTGTTGTCATTTCCTGTCTTTGTGAGTTACTATTCCGCAAAAGCTTTTTTTTCATTAACAGTATTCCATTATCAGCATGAAGATTCAACTGTAATTATTTTACATAAAAAATTCTCGGAAGCGGGAAACAAATACTTCAAAAACCGATAGTCGGAAATTGTTTTATTTAGAGATAAAAATACTGTACTCAGAACAGATGACAATAACTGACATAAAAATCAGTTGTCAAAATACAGATGACAATAATTGTTACATTAATTGACAACTAGGCAATATTTGCCAAAGTGGTATTACATATCGAATGTCAAAAATTGTACCAACGAAGCAGACCAAGACTCGTGACTGTTTCATGCTGTGAAATCTTTAACCTACTGACCATGGCCACCAGTTATGATGAAAGTAATGGGAGATCCAGACAACGCCAAGTTAAACATCGATCTCTATCAACTTTATCCATTATATTATATCGACACAATATTGTAAATATTTAAATATTTGATATAAAAGTGTGTATTGTGTAATAATCTAATGAGTTTATTGCCTAAAGACTAGATTGGAATCAAAAAGTAGGTAATAAATGGGAAAGCGTCAGAGGTTTTTTTTTTTTTATCTCACTTTTTTATTCCGACGTAAAGAGACCAGTTTGACAACTCGCCACCAACTGAGATTCGAAGAGTAAACTTGTTTTCTGAATTCACATTATGGATTAATACCACCAGCAGTCATTAAGTAATTTTTCAATTTTTGTTAATACTGCAGCACACAACAAATTGTTATAATTTATCACCAAAAAACACAGGAAAGTGTCAGAAATGATACAGTAGATTAGAGTTGATGGTATGAATGTAATGAAACGTGAAATTTCAGATTCCAATCCCAGGTTGAACCTTGAACCGTTTCATATTTTCCTTGTGATATTGTTCATCGATATAATATCTTTTGTTGTCCAAACACTTAGTTCCTACTTGAAATATCTCGTGTTGGTTTCAGCAACTACCCCTTTGTTTAATCTGTGACATACGTACAAAAAGAGATTCTTAATCCCTGTACATTTCAGAAAAGCTTTAAAAGAGCAAATATAGCAACTAAGAACTTGGTTTCATCATATTGATGTATTTTTATCAACAAGGATTGAATTGGAATGTTGATAACCCACATTCAGTGATAATTTTAATTTCACCAACAGGAAGAGAACCAAATCCGTTTCTTGTCACTTTCATCGGCATATGTCACATTAATATGTATTTCTCTCGATGACCTTTCCGACTTGTTAGCAATCTATATAGGATATCAATATAGAGCAAGAAAGAGAAATTTAACTTAATGGACATTTTGCTGGAGTTGGAATGTGTTTCCCTAAGCATAGCCCATATAAAAAAACAGCATTGTACTTAAGTATTTTTTAATTTAATGTGCATACCTTTTATTCGCCCACTGGCAGCTATGATTCTGAATAAAAAAAATATTTCAGAACAGTAGCAATCACCAGTATGAAATATTACAACGTTTAGTCATATCCCTCTCTTTCCCTAAACTTTCCGAGGTAATTATGAATATTAAATTTCCAAGTTTTGTCAAAATCCAGCAAGAATGTAGCCTTCTAAGGCATTTATGAGCTAAAAATTGGACGCGTTATCAAAAAATAGAGAAATAACTCAAATTAAATATTTCTCAATTTTACATAGATGTTTTTGGGTCATTACAAACACTCACACCAACTTCGTCAAACTTCGGTCAAGAATTGTGCCTTCTAGAGTGTTTACAAGCAATGATAGACAGTCTGACATAGGTGGTGCCAATATACGCTCCACACTTCATTTTTACGTATAAAACAAGATCTCATGGAATGGTTCAGTCAATAACCTCCCATTCATTAACATATCAATACAGTGTCAACATAGGGGAGTAAAATTTCATTTCATTCAATTTAAATAGTTTGATTCCATTTGGATGAAGTTGTTTACCCTAGACGATGATCTTGCGAATCCTAGAACGCTAATTAAATAGCATCAGTATTTACTTACAGTCTGTCTTGACAGGAAAATTCAATCATTCTAGCTCTTAGCGTCTGATAATGAAAGGTCTAGATCAACATTATAATATGATATCACGAACATTCACCCAAAATAATAACACTGACAAAATATTTTATTTTGCAAATTAAAATTGTTAACCATATATAAAATAAAATAAACTACCATACTAGTCCCAAAATATTTCAGTATGCCGTAGCAGCCTGGTTTACAATACAGTTGTCGTAGTTAAGCAATTAAATAAGCGGTATGTAAAAGCACGTGGGGTCATGTATGCACAATTCTGCTTTGACAACAGAACTCTGCTAGAAGTGGTTGCCCATATTGTGATTATAATTTGCATGTTAATTCTAGTATCCAAGTGCCCCTAGACCAATCACATACTTGGCCAATAAGGATGTATCACTTGAAAAGCGTTGTTAATTAGTTTACGGGGATGATGTACGAACATAATCAGTATTCTCCAAATAAAATTAAGCGTAATATAGTTCTATTCTACCCGAATAACATTACTATTAATTTAATTTCAAGTTTCGAATGCACCACATACAATATTATCTTAAATATATGTTTAATAATCATTGAATACTAATCTTGAAGTTACAACTAAAAAACGTTAACCTTTAGTTCTACAGGGCAGGTCAAGTTAAAACAAAACCTTGATAGGTCATAAGGGTTTAAAAATGGGTGAATGTGATGACTTTAAATTAAAAAGAGATCTTGGAAGCAGGAATGTAAATCCAGACACACATATCTTGCAAAAATGAAACAAGAAATGGATATCTTATGATATTGATTTAAGCATTTATTTTTTGTATCAAAGGGAAAACTAAAGTTATCTGTTATCTTAGTCTTGCTGTTACAATAGCAAGATGCGAGGAGTCCATAGAGTTTCGAACTAGAAAAAATCCATGTTCACGAAACTGTCAAAAATGAACGTAATAAAAGGTTTGAATGATACACCAGATTAATATATTAGTAGTAAGTAAGTGCATAGTTAAAATGTGTATATGTAAGGTTAAAATAATTACTTAATTCGATTTTATTTTGTGCCTACAGACCATTGTCGTCAGATCACCAACAAATTTAGCTCGAATATGTAATAGCAATTTCAGACAAGATATACATATTATCTGAAACTAATTCGACAAGAAACTTATTAGTCCATGACATTTTCAGAGCGTTAGAAACGGAAATAAGTAAGTAACGGAAATGATATCTTTCTCACTGTGAACCATTATTTCTCTTTTCCTCTATTCCATTTCTCTATTGACCCTTTGCATTAAAGAATCAAAATTACGAAAATTTTACATTCGACGAACAACCAGCATCTAATGGCAACATCGATTGCTGCGGATCGCTCGTAATGTGATAATCGTAACGTATAACTGGGCCTCATGTAACAGATTAAAATAATGTAACACACACAAACTTTACAAAGTTCACAAGTTTTTTTAATCTCTACCTCGACCTTTTTGTGGAATATTTGAAATCACATATATATATATATACCATAATTGGACCGGTTGTAGAGGTGTTCTAATGAATGGGGAAAATGCCAGATGGTCCCACAAGTCCTTAATTAACTCGTAATTATGCTAATTATGAGGAGATTTCCCTCGACAGAGTACTACCATAGGTATGTACGTCAAGTCTCAAAATGTCGTTGATCTTTTTTTTTGATCATCCAGTCTGTGAATTTGGTACATAAACCATGACGTAATCGGACGCTGTAGTTAAATATGCACACATGCGTACTTGCCCACATTCCTTAATATTTTCCATAACAACAATGGCATTTTGGTATTCCATATATTATCTCTTTCAAAAGGCAATAATAAGTTAAAATATCATTTTAAAAACATGTTGAATTAATCTAAATAAATCTTAACTAACCATATCACTTTTTGAATATTTTTAGATAATGATAATAAAATACGAAATCAATTCTTATACACCTTCATTCATATGACGTCATTTGGTCACGTGGTAAAAATGGAGTCTAAATTTAGCGTTTCAAACCAGATTAGAGTCAAATGGATTCCCCAAGCATTTCTACGTCCACATAGGTCTTTTGAACTTGAGAATACATGGATTATTCATTAGACACCCCAATTCATCAATCAGTAAGCTTACTTTGGCTCTAATTAATGAGGGATAGAAATAACTTGTAATATGTTTTAAAGGCTGTGTTAAAATATTATAAAACGGTTCGTGTGTGTAATATCTATTTAAGAATATTACGTAGATTCGTATGAATCAGACACAATTAGGTTACTGACATGCATCATGATAAAATGCATTATTATGGTAATTGATTTACGGACATATAGATGATGTACATTGTATTTGATATTGATCATTTGTAGCTGCTAGGGTCGGCCGCACTTGTTGATATTAATTTCGGCATAAATCAAGACGGTGCCTTCGTATTTACAAAACAAAACCTTCGGTCTGTACACGAGAACGATACCTCGACAAGTTGTAGTCGAAACTTTTAGAATGACGACGCTTCATGGTAGAATTTCTTGTTAGACTTGTCCAAGTTTTTGGAAGGATAGTAGGGGGTAAATTTCCTTTCAAATGCCGAGTATAAAACGATCACTTATAGTTATTCAGAGTCAAAAGTAAAATTGGTGGTGTGGGTTATTTCTGAAATAAAAATCGCTTTGAAATATGAAGTGCTGCCTTCTTTTAATTTTAAAATCGAACTAGTAAGCCCATATTGTTATGTAATTTATAAAATTGATTTGATGTTATGATAAATTTGCCTAAAGACATGGTAGACAATCTATATATTAATTGTTTTTAATACCAGATAAGTTGCAATGAGATTTTACCATGGCATTGATCCTAGGGTGATTTCAACACAGATACTTATATGAAAGAAATGGCGGATGGAGTGGTTATTAAGCTGTGATTAGACGCTGTACTGTGTTTGTATCGGGTCCGTGATTATCAATACTGCAGAAAGCAAATTATTTAAGCTTCGCGTCTGTATCTCTATTCCGTGTATTTGCAACATTTTACTTTCCACTTTTCAGAAGTAAAATAAACATGTATTGCGCAATGGGTGTATTAAAAAAAGTCCTTTTGTTATTTTTTATTTATACCTTTAGAATATTGACACTTTACAGATGGAATTAATTTTGATGTCTTTGTTAAATCTACATTCGACATTAATTCTCATTCAAGTAAATGTAGTTATTGAAAAACATTAAAATATTTCTTCTTTCATGTGAATATATTTCTAGATTTTATATTTACTATATACTCTTTAGTTCAAGAGAAAGTTATTACAACTGATAAACCAGGGATTTAGTCCGACTTTGCTCAAAATAGCCTCATAGCATACTTTTAAATAATTATCCATAGCATTTATTATTTATGCTGAATTATATATAAGTCTGTAATACGAGACAAAGACAGACTTTAGTGAAGAAGATGATTGAAGTTTTGTGTGATTTCTCTGATCCCCTCGAGTGAGATCAGGAACAGTCAATTCCCCGGTTCATCCCTCATTCATTCGTATTAAAGTTAGGTTCTCTTATTTTTAGAGTCAAATCAAGCTCACTAATTGATTAATCGGAGTGTCATATAAATAATCCATGCATTCTCAAGTTTTTAATCCGTATGTGAACGAAAGGGGAATCAGTTTATACATTCGATTTAAAACGCTAAATTTAGACTCCTTGTTTGATCACGTGACAAAATGAAGCTGTATAAAAATTAACATATTTTCATTATAATTTGGCGTCCCAACAGAATACACCGAGGGTGAGTTGCTGGAGGAACTTAAACTCCACGGCCACGCTGTAGAGGGACTTTACCTCTACAAACCTCGGGAGGGCAAGTCCGTAAGGACTGTCCAACTAACCTTTGCCAAAGGGAAGGTACCTAATAGTCCTGTTCCCCTTTTATATTCCAGGTACCAGCTCCACCCCTACATCCCTAAAGTCAGAAGATGTCAGAAGTTGGGTCATCTGGAGAAGTTTTGTCGTAGCAAGGTTTGCTGCGAAAAATGTGGAGAAGGGCACGCTACTAAGTTGTGCAAATCTAAGAAGGTCAGATGTGTGAATTGTCGGATGATAATCACTCCAGCAACTCCCACAGTGTCCGTCATTCTTGTCTCGTCGTGCGGAGATCCGCATTCAACATACCTACAAGGTATCACCCCAGGAGGCGCGCCAACATGTCTCGGCCAACACGGTGCCTACTGCTCCAAAGCCCGTGGTTGAACGTCCAAAACCCACCCCTCCCCAAACTCCGAATTTCGTTCCGGAATTCGGATACTCTAATACATTTGTCAGTTTCTGTTCCAGGTTAGTGTCGGTGACTCTTACAGCCTGCAAACATACTGGAGACCTCAACCCCCAGCACATAGTAGATGCAGTGGCAGCATTATGCAAAGAATTTGTGCCAAACCTCAAACCAAAGAAGGGAAGCGACAACCAACCGAAGAGGAAGAGATCCAGTACGGATGCTCCGAAAACTGACGAGGAGGGCCGATTGGTGGAGACGCCTCGCAAGATGAAAGTGATGATCAGTCTCGCCAGTCTAGGAGTGCCGTTAAAACCCCTAGGTCCAGACCCGTCATTGAGCGTTCTAGAAGCATTTCGCTAGCTAAACCACTGTCCAGTGGGTCTAGAAGCACTTCGCTTACCAGAACATTGCACACTCCCTCAGTGACGGACATGGATGTGGAGTTTTCGTGACACCCCAAACCCCCTGTTAAACTTAATTTTTCATAAAGTCACTAATCTTTTTCATTCAATTTCAGGTTTATACAGCTCAACATAAATGGATTGACAGCTTGCTCACGCAAGTCTGAACTAGAGAAGATACTACAGGAGAAGCAGTATGATGCCGTCTTCCTACAAGAGTCAAAGATTGGTTCAAAGAATAAAGACCCCGTCATCAGTGGTTATACTCTCATCAGACAGGACAGACCCAATGCTCTCAACCATCGAAGTGGTGGGGTCTGGCCATCTACGTCAAGAATGGTGTAACATACTATAAAGTACCTCTGAAAACCATCGCTCCTCTGGAGGCTCAGGGGGGATCCTTTACCGACAAGTCAAAGGTTTTTTCTATCCTTAACATTTATCGACCTGCTCTCCCCCCTCAACGACTCAGTGAATATAAATATGTTTACGATCAGTTGCCCGGGACCGACAATATTGTGCTTGGTGATTTCAACGCCAAACACATGTTGTGGGGCTCGCCGACAACTGACACTAGTGGTAAACAAGTTGCGGAGTTCATTGAAGCCAATGACCTGGTCTGTTTAAATGATGGTAGTATTACTTATGTTGGTACTCTATCTCCTATTGGTTCGCATCTCGATCTCACTCTAGTAAGCAGTCGGTTAGCTAAGGACTGCACATGGGAAACAACCAGTGAAAGCCTTGGAAGTGACCACGTTATTATCGAGACCACACTATCTCGTAACATTGCGAAAGAAAAAAATCAAATGTCAAGGTAGATGGAGGCTGGGTAAGGCAAACTGGGACTTTTACAAGCGCCACTTCACATATTCTAGGCTTGATCTAGCCAAGGATGAGGATGTAAACTGTTTCTCTGTGAAGATAACACAGGTTATCACTGATGCTGCTATGAACGCCATTCCCCGGACTAAGGATGGCATTGTACGTACGTCACCGAAGTCGTGGTGGTCCGACGACCTCCAGGCCCCGTAACGCCAAAAAGGGCTCTACGTCGACACCAGAGGAAGTTGAACCGTGAACCAAGGCAGATTATTTGGAGGTCAAGACCACTACAGCTGCTTTGTTACGTGATTCAAAAACAAAGCACTGGCAGGAGTTCTGCAACTCATTAAATGAGAGGACCAAATTAAGGGTCTGTCTGGGGTAAAATTGGCTCTATGCTCGGTAAAAAATCTAAATCTTCCCCTTCCATTTTTATCTTACAGGGACACCACAGAATACAGCAACGAAGGGAAAGCCAATTTTTTAGCCAAGTGTTATGCTAACGGCAGTTCTGATACCAACCACACCAAAGAATTCCTGAAGAACAAGAAGGCCTTCTACACCAACCAGACTCCAATCCACCACCAATCATTAATGCTCCGTTCACCCTCGACGAGCTGAAGAACGCACTGCGTACTAAGAAGGACAGCGCCGCTGGTGAAGACAACATCAAGTACAGCATGTTAAAGGAGTTACCAATGGAAGCATCTACAGTTCTAATGGAATTATTCAACACATCATGGTATAATGGTACAATTCCGAAAAGTTGGAAAACAGCAATGGTCATTCCTCTACCAAAACCCAAAAGGACAAACATCAATGCAGTTCATACAGGCCTATTTCTCTGACCTCGACTCTATGTAAAACCTTTGAGACGATGGTCAACAATAGACTTCGATACCACTGTGAACTAAATGGTCTCATCGATCCTAACCAAAGGGCTACAGAGAGAAACGGTCAACAATGGATCAAATCGTTCGACTTCAACATGACATTGCTGCCCACCTCGGAAAGAAGAACTACTTCAGTGCAGTATTTCTGGATTTATCCAAAGCCTTCGATTTAGTATGGGTCGATGGTCTACTTTTTAAACTTAGCAATCTTGGCATCAAGGGGCGTATGTTCCGGTGGATCCAGGACTTTCTAAAGGATCGCCAGATACAAGTCAACGTCGCCAACTCCATCAGTGAGAAGCACTCACTGGAGAATGGAACCCCCCAAGGATCTGTTATCAGCCCTACCTTATTCAGCATCATGATCAACGATCTCTCTTGAGACAATGTGCATAGTAAGGACCGATCGGTTACACGGCCTTATATGCAGATGATAGTTCCTTGTGGACAGGTCACAATAACCTCAACACTGTGAAAAGTCGCATGCAAACTGCTCTGAACCAAGTTGCCAAATGGGCAAACGACTGGGGCTTCATTATTTCGGAAGCTAAAACCGTCGGGATGCTCTGCAGCAGGCGCACGGATCACAACGGTATTGACCTAAGATTGAATGGTGTGAAAATTAGGCAAGAGAAAACAGTAAAATTCCTTGGCATGCAGGACTATATCTGTAATCGTACAACAAAAATCTTAAATGTTATGCGTTATGTTTCAGGTACCACATGGGGAGCAGACAGAGAAGCCTTAATGATGATGTACAGGTCACTGATTCGCTCAGTTATAGATTATGCTTGCATCGTCTATGGTACAGCCTGCAATACTACACTGAAGAAACTGGACGTTCTACAGATGAAAGCTATACGTATTGCCACCAGGGCAGCAATCGGTACAAAGAATGAGGCACTACTTCAGGAGGTGGGAGAGAAACCCCTTTCTCTTCGGAGGGAGGAACTCTCTCTCAAATTCTGGGGTATTTGTCCGAAAGCTGTCCAACGTATTCCAGCATCAGAAGATTCACTCGTGTCGGAAAGAACCAGATAAATCGGAGTATCTCCTATGGTCAAGCAACTACTGATCTCTTGAGAGAGCACCAACTCGATCAAGTTAGCATCAGCCAACGACACCTATCAGATACTCCTTTTTGGAAGGTTACCAACCCGATAGTCAACACCGAGCTGACCCAGTCCACCAACAAGCACGTGAACCCAGTGGCAGCAAGAGCGCAAACTCTTGACCTCATCGACTCCAAGTTCGCCGACCATTTGAAGATCTATACTGATGGCTCCAAGAGTAGCACAGCTACTGGTTACGGTTTGTGTATTCCGGAGAAAGGCATCAGACTTGCCAAACGGATACCCCCACACTGCTCAGTGTTCACTGCAGAACTACTAGCTATCAGGGACGCCATAGCATGGCTATCCCTTAACTATACGGAACCTGCCGTAATCCTGTCGACTCACTAAGTAGCCTTCAGTCTATTTCTAACAATTTTTTTTAATTGTAGGTCAGAAGTTTTAACGAACATCCGAAGTATGATTCACAACTACCAAACCAACAACAACCACCAGATCGAACTATCATGGATCCCGTCGCACGTCTTAATCCCGGGAAACGAACATGCTGACCGTGTTGCCAAGGACAGTTTGGGTCTGGAGAATATCGAGCCTGTAAAATTCTCGTATGAAGAATTTTGCAGTCTCGTGTCCTCTAAGATCAACCAGAAATGGGACGACATGCTAAGGAACCTCAACACCGATAGATACCAGATTGATCCGAAGATACCAAACCAAACCAAAATTAACCATCCATCTGTAGCCATCTGCAAACTGGTAACCAGACTACGCACCAACCATATCATGCGAGTCCATCAGTTCAATGCCATTAAATGCCGATGCGGACACGTTGCCACCGGACGCATCTTCTCATTCAATGCACCGAATTGAAACCATCTCGTAAGAAATTGACGGACTACCTGGAAACCAACGGCATACCAATCACCATACAGAATATTTTGGCTCCACCCACGGACCACTGGTACAAAATAATGGAACTCATCTACCAATTTATTACCACATCTGTTTTAAACAGATAACCTAATTTATTTTAAAAAATTTTTATAATCAATTTTAAAACAAGCTTCATAGCAGAAACAAAAGAGAACATCCTATTTTTTTTTTTTTTTTTTTTTGTGAAAGCTTTCTTCTCTTCTTCTCTCCTTTCTCACGTCTCCTTTTTTTTCTTTCTTTTAGGTCTTCAAATCTTCCAAGCACAGACAGATAATCAAACCAAACCAAACAAACAACCACCAACAACAACCACCATGATCATAACGAGTTTTGGAAGAATGTAGAAGACTGAATCACTCACGCCACACCACCCAGGGCCGAGTTTCACCGCCATGACATTCGTTCCGACTAGATCGTACGATTTCTCAAACCTAAATCATCCAATTGATTCTAAATCCACTACCAACGACCACCAAAGTGCAACTACCTAGTTTGCGATATCAGCAATTGCTGGAAGCGAACGTTAACTCGCCATTTACCTACCTACCATTATAATTTATAGGAGAAATAGTGAGTTTATTAATTCATTATGTCTTGTCAAAACGATATTTAAATAGATTTGAATATCAAATATAATATGAATAAATAAAAATAAGGCAACCCATCTTAAAGTGGCCCAGGCTTTATTTGCTTCGGACAATCATCCGACAGCCTCAAACACATGAAATCTTTTGGTTAGCTAATCAGAAATAGTCTACAGAGCTTACCTTTGAAATTTGAGCCTTCAAATCCATGTGTATCCATAATTATCCGTGTTTGAAAAATCATAATGTCGTAAGAAATTACGAACGTCCCGCCATATTGGAAATCGGTTCGTCTTGATAATCAAAGAGTTATTCTTCCCGTCGTGCAATAGCGGTCATCTATATAAATATACTACAACGCATTTTTCAATTGTAGACTTTGTCAACAGGACACACTATTTTCAGACTGACTGGAGACCAGCCGCATACAGCACGGAAAAAAAATGAAAAGTGAAATTTTTTGTTTGAGGTATATTTCAAGGTATTTTAGCGATTTTCTTAGAGCTTGAGTATTTCTGAGGACTGTTTAAATGTAACAAAGGCCCAAAACGACCCCAAAAAATCTAGCCTGGGCCTCTTTTACAATTTTCAATTTTAGCTTTGTTTATTTATAATTGAATGCGTGTTGCTTTAAGATATAAATAAGACGCAATCTGTTAATTATTAATGGGTCCATAACCTGTTTACGTCCACTTGAAAGTGTGGATAGTATATTTTAGTCATTCATGCCCGTCGGTTGGTCCGTCCGTTCACAATTGCACGTAAACACTATAGAAAGGCAAGAAAGCACAATTCCTGATAGATTTTGACAACATTTAGAAATATTGTTAATTATCACCCCAAAACGTTCAACTAACTGTTGAATATGTGTTTGTTAATGTACTATCAAATAATTTCAATTATGATCAAAGCTGCCAGTGGGAGTTTATTACCTTGCCGGGCATAAGAAGGTCACAGAATCAGAAAGCAACTCAGTTTTCATTAACCTGAGTACATTGACATTTAAAAAATCCAGCTGCTAATGTCCTATTTGTCACAAAATGTTGATGTTGTTGACATTTCTCCACTAGCAAATTTTAAAATATGAATTTTTATACGTTTGTGTACTAAAATATGAGCAAATTCATAAGATCTACGTGGCTCAGTTGGAGGGTTTCAACTAGGCACTGCCAATATTTTTGTTGTCCTGACTGAAGACTGAAGAGCCCACCATCATTTGCCGCATTTCGCAGAGGGCATTTATAGATGTTTCTAGTGGAATTGAAAAAGAATCAAACTAAATTACAAAGAGTCCATATTACTTAAATTTTGGATGAGAAAAACATACTCTATTAATAAAATAAAATACTATTCTATTTTGTGTACTTGGCTCCCCAAGATTAGATATGTGGTGAATTGTATGGGTTTGACATTTTTGAAGACAATCTTTCTGTAGTTGTTTCTTTGTAAAAAAAAGAAAGAAGATTATGAAATATCAATTTGTGCTAATCTATGCAAGAAATTGCATGATCCCAAATAATTTTGGTAAACTGTCAAATCATTTCGACGAAGTCATCTGTTTCAAAAACCATAACTCCACAAGGTTGAATGAAACATTTTCAGTCGGTTTTAAGTCCGAATATGACATCAGAAATTATTGATTGTTTTCAAAACCTATAAAATTGCAATATCTCATGCAGAAAGTGATATTATAAAATGCTCTATACAAGTGTATGAAGTTGAGGTATGACGGAAATGACCATCGATCAAATATTTACTCTCTATTTAAGGTTTAAGCTTTGGACACAGTAAATAGATCAAAACTTTTAGATTTGTTGCAAAATAAAGATGTAAATGGGAAAGTGTTAAACGCGCTTAAAATATATACAGATCTGCCTCATCATGTGTAAAGATTGGTTCAAATTAACTCCCTTTTTAACTGCTTCTCAGGTGTACGACAAGGGTGTATCTTAAATCCTTTACTCTTTTGTCTGTATATTAACCAATCAATAGCCTACATGCGCAGTGTAAAAAAATAAGAGATTTACAAACGAAGAGGTTATAGATATTCTGATTCTTCTGTACCTTGACGATTTAAGCATTGTATTTGATACCGTACTTGATCTTTAACGCAAGATTAATCTTTAGCATAAGTTTTGTCTGCAATTCGATCTAAAGGTTAGTATTTCTAAAACGAAGGTTGGTTCAGAAATGGTGGGCCTCTTTGTTCATACATTTTTTTTTATTATAACAGTATAATACACTTGACTGTGTTACATATTAAAATTTTTTAGGTGTAGTATTTTCGTCCAGATTATGCTGGACAAAAGCAATTTCCAATTTAGTAGCAAAGGCGAAGAAAGCCCTCATACCAATTCAATGTTTACTTCTTAAATGTTGTCGTCCATCAGCAAAATCTAGCTTCAAAATATTTGATTCAATTATAAAAACTCTATTGTTGTATGGATCCGAAATTTGGAAACGATATAGAAACAGTACACTCTCAATATTGTAAATTTGTGCTCGGAATTCATAAGTTGAGTACCACAGCAGGAACTTTACGGGAATGTGGTCGTTATGACCTTGTCAAATACTATATGCTTTCATTTATCAAATATTGGATTAGGCTTACTCAAAAGCCAATTTATAGAATATAGACTTGATTCTGTTGGTTTCGGCTATGCATGGGACGTCCAAAATATTGGAGATACAGACAGTTTCCTTAGCAGTATAAAACGTCGGGGTGTAAGATTAATAACAGTGAAGTCTTAAGTCTTTACCTTACTGCTATTATAAATGTTCATGTTCAACGCTATATCACTAAACTTCGTTTAATTTTGTTTCCTCCAGATTCGAATATGTATAGACGTAATCTTATTAACAATAAATCAATAATGTGGTTTATACAAAAGAAGATATATTTCTTTTTATGTTAATATTTACAGGTAATGAGGAAATTATGAAAACTTTATACCTAACTATTTTCTAGAGTCAAAAAATAGTTTTAAATTAGCTTACTCATTTTCAGTAAAAGATGAATCCCAGTTGAGATCTATTTGTCTGTATATAGATAAGGCAATTGCATTTAGATCAAAATAAAGATTGTGTAATAATTTCGGATGATTTAACTTTTTACTTTTTAATTGTCATATCATTATTTACCATGATTCAGATTCAAGTATCAATTATTATATTATATTATTGTATATATTGTATATCATGAATAGTTAGGCCGCTTTACTTTTATTATTATTATATATTATTATTCATTAATGTTAATGTTTTTTATAATAAACATAATTTACACAAGTTATAACTTATTGTGTTTATTGCAGAAAAGGGATATGTTCGAAATTATAGTAATATAGTAAATATCGTGCCTAATGTTTAACGTCTTTAAATCCAAATTAAGCCAAATGAATTGAGAAAAGATTATATGTTCCACTTCCATAAACTATCATAGTCAAGAAACCTGGCAGCACTGTGTACTTAAAAAGCACCATGTTAAAAAGCTACATAGTCTGTTGTTTGTTGTTCAGAATTCTCATATGAGTCCTTGCGAAAGTGCAAATAATTCAACCTTCGTTTTTATAGAAAAAGCAGTCATGAGAAATGTCAAACAATAATAGAAACTGTGTGAAATTATTCAATCAACAGGATATTCATAGTTCTGATATTGTGGAAACTAATTTCTTGTCAGTGGTGTTTACAGGAATCATTAGTCATTAGGAGCCATTGCATTGTAGAAGCGGCGGGCATGATCAAGCTTTTAGAACTTGATGATAAGGAATTTGAAATAGCCGTGTCAGGCAATCTATAAAGAATATATTAGTTTACTATCTATATCGTGAAACATTGGTTAAAGAGATGAACTAATACGATAAATCTACTCTTTCTTTATTGAATTCAATATTGTAGATAAACATAACCAACAGGCATGAATTGAGCTTTATCAATCCATACAATGCTGCATTCTCACATTACTGTGTTACACACTACATTATATAGTTATTATACATTTCGTATATTTTGGGTTGGGTGGGGTTAAACAGTTTGGACTGTCGCATACTTTTAGAATACCAGAGCAATATTGGGAAGCGGGCGTTCACAAGCCTGAAGATTCAAATTTTAATATAAGTCTACTTATTGATTTCTGTAATGAATATAGTCAATTATTATTGATTAAAATAAAAATGTTGATATACAAAATAAAATCTTTAATATTTATAACTATACGAAGACTATATTTCATCGAGATTAACCGATTTCATGAGAATTAGTATATTTACTATAGATTAATATATATGTAGAGGTATTAGTAAAATCGGAACGATATTGTTGAGCTGGTACTGCAATAGGAAGATGAGGAAAACATTGTCATCCAATTGAACGAGGGGGGGGGGGGGTAATGGTTCATTATGCGTTATCGTAAATTGACTATAAGGGCTCATCTTAGGTGTTTTGGATAAATCACGACAGCTAGTTTTGAAAATTGGTGTAAATATTTACCATGAATTCAAAGAGTTTTTAATCACACCATTTTCCGTTTTTGTTTCCTGTAATTCCACAGACATCGACTCGATTTTGACGTCATTGTCGCAAAACCAACAACAATTTAATTGACTCCCTACTTACGAAATTTCTATTTTAAAAAGGTCAATGAGTTATGAAATAATAGCTATTATCATCATTTGTTGTTTTTGGAATAAGAACCTAATAAAAACTTTGTTTATTAGAGTTACACGCTATGCGATCTTCAGACAACTGACCTATGTAATTTAATTATAAATTGTCAGGAACCGTAATACACTATATAGTTTACTCTTTATCTGATATAAGCCATGTCATTTCATTTGTCTGGTTATAAAAATGTTATAATTATATCGATGAAATGATATGACCTTAAAGTTTTTAAAAAGGTCAAAAGGGCTTGGTTCAATAAGGCACTACTAATAATATCTACATCTCTCTTTGACATTTTCCTTAAAAAAAAATAGTCATCGTTTATGCAAAGAAAAAAGTTTTTAGATTTTCAATTTGATTTTTTAGTTGTCCCAATGTATTGACATTTTCTGCCATCTAGAAAAGGCCCTGAGTATTTTACTGAGCTATATCCATTTTTTATTATTATACCTGAATGAAATGGTTATAAAGGAATACTGATATGAAATGGTTATAGAGGAATACTAATAGGAAATGGTTATAAAGGAATACTGGCATGAAATGGTTATAAAGAAATACTGATATGAAACGGTTATAAAGAAATACTGACATGGAATGGTCATAAAGAAATACTAACATGAAATGGTTATAAAGAAATACTGACATGAAATGGTTATAAAGAAATACTGATATGAAACGGTTATAAAGACATACTGGCATGAAACGGTTATAAAGGAATACTGACATGGAATGATTATAAAGGAATACTGACATGAAACGGTTATAAAGGAATATTGACATGGAATGGTCATAAAGAAATACTAACATGAAACGGTTATTAAGGAAAACTGAAATGAAATGGTTATAAAGGAATACTGACATGAAATGGTTATAAAGAAATACTGACATGAAATGGATATAAAGAAATACTGGCATGAAAGGGTTATAAAGGAATACTGACATGAAATGGTTATAAAGAAATACTGACATGAAATGGTTATAAAGAAATATGACATGGAATGGTTATAAAGAAATACTACATGAAATGGATATAAAGAAATACTGGCATGAAAGGGTTAAAAAGGAATACTGACATGAAATGGTTATAAAGGAATACTGACATGAAACGGTTATAAAGAAATATTGACATGGAATGGTCATAAAGAAATACTAACATGAAATGGTTATAAAGAAATACTGACATGAAATGGTTATAAAGGAATACTGACATGAAATGGTTATAAAGAAATACTGACATGAAATGGTTATAAAGAAATACTGGCATGAAAGGGTTAAAAAGGAATACTGACATGGAATGGTTATAAAGAAATACTGATATGAAACGGTTATAAAGAAATACTGACACGGAATGGTCATAAAGAAATACTAACATGAAATGGTTATAAAGAAATACTGACATGAAATGGTTATAAAGAAATACTGATATGAAACGGTTATAAAGGAATACTGACATGAAATGATTATAAAGGAATACTAACATGAAACGGTTATAAAGGAATATTGACATGGAATGGTCATAAAGAAATACTAACATGAAACGGCTATAAAGGAAAACTGAAATGAAATGGTTATAAAGGAATACTGACATGAAATGGTTATAAAGAAATACTGAAATGAAATGGTTATAAAGAAATACTGGCATGAAAGGGTTAAAAAGGAATACTGACATGAAATGATTATAAAGGGATACTGACATGAAATGGTTATAAAGGAATACTAACATGAAACGGTTATAAAGAAATATTGACATGTAATGGTCATAAAGAAATACTAACATGAAAGGGTTATAAAGGAAAACTGAAATGAAATGGTTATAAAGGAATACTGACAAAAATGGTTATAAAGAAATACTGACATGAAATGGCTATAAAGACATACTGGCATGAAAGGGTTAGAAAGAAATACTGACATGAAATGGTTATAAAGAAATACTGATATGAAATGGTTATAAAGAAATACTGGAATGAAAGGGTTATTAAGGAACACTGACATGAAAAGGTTATAAAAGAATACTGGCATGAAACGGTTATAAAGAAATACTGGCATGAAAGGGTTATAAAAATTTATTGGCATGAAAGGGTTATAAAGGAATAGTGACATGAAATGGTTATAAAGGAATAACGGTTATAAAGGAATACTGACATCAAACGGTTATAAAGAAATACTGACATCAAACGGTTATAAAGAAATACCGGGATGAAAGGGTTATAAAGGAATACTGGCTATTATTTTAAACTAAAACCTAAATGCTCAATTATACTATTTATTTATCATTGGATTAACCTGGTGACTATAAATAAGAATTGGATTAATCGGTCAAACTAGTTAATTATCTCAAAATTTACAATATATTATTGATCATCCTTTAAATTTGGCGTTTTCAATTATTATTTAATTCATCGAATGAATGAGAGATTCCTCTGGCACTATATTTAATATAAAGACTAAGTTAATAGAGACTGTTAAAATTGGAATAAAGAAATCATTTCATAATGGTATGAAATATTCGAAGTTCTGTTCCTGATAGCAGGGTTAATGCCATATCGTTCGTCGTCATTAAAGCTATTGCATATTCTACAGATCCGCACGAGTAACAATATATTTTATATCCACTTTCAGTATATTTATCAGTGTCAATTAATGTTCGACTTATAAATAAAGACTTTAAAGCGACTCCACATTATCATGTTAAATCGATTAATATTTGACATATTTCGTTTCTGGCTTCTGTAATTTATACAACAAATCCAATGGAGATATTATCGTAATAAGACGTGTTCCAAAATATCTGAATCGGACAGTTTCTATTATTTTCGTGAATAACAATCAAACAGCTCAGTTGTATCTATTTATAAATGATTGGAATGCTGTCTGTATAAGCTTGAATTAGATTTGTCTGCAATGAATAAAATGTTTTTGCAAGTGAGTCGTCAACGTGTCTAGGGCATCAAGAACCTTGCCCAACACACAGGCGTAGACGCACTGCTTACGGCAGAATGGTGATACAATGGACTGTAAGAATGTTTTCAGAAATACTTAAAATATAGAAAATGCCAGGAAAAAGAGGAGACAATATATTGTAAAAACTTAATTGCGTATGCTGAGATTATTTTCCTTTTTATTTACAACTCTAAGTTATCGATAAGTATGGCTGGCAGCATGTTTTCAAATAACAGAATGGAAACAAAATTATCGGTTGAAAAGTCGTATATTTTGAACAAGAAGCTGAGCTCCCGGGAGTAATTCTTTTTCTTTTGCGGTGGCTATCAGTATGTTAGAAATTTAATTCTTTTAAAAGTATTGTTATTCCCATTACAACAGACATTTGTTTGTAACTGCCAAACTCATGTGAATTATTGCCGTAACAGTGGAAACACAATTTATAAACAAACAATACTGAAATTAAAAAATATTCGATGATGAAATAACAATGGATCTAAACACAATTTCATGTAATGTAATTGGATCATACAATTGACATTGGTTATATGATGCTGTTCATTCAGCAAATGTTATAAAATCAGATAAAGTCTACCATGATATTAGTAGTATTTTATTAGAAACATAGAAATGGCTGCGACGTATTAAAAACAATAAAAATCGTATTGCATTGTCCCCCCCCCCCCATATTGAAATACCAACTTTTGGATAACTAGAGGTATTGCAATATTCAACTAGTAAATGAACAAAAGGTATCAAAATAAAGAAACCAGGATTACCCTATTTACAAAAGGCTGATCTGGTGAGGAAAGATGACTTTCTCAAGGTTACCAGAAATCCACTCGCTGGCTAAGGTTAAAATCGACGTAACAAAGTGTTCTATAATTGCATGAGAAGAAATAGAAAAACCATGAATGTGTATGGAATTTCAGACCCTATTAGAATTTGATTGTGATAATGATAAGGACACACTTCTAATCGATATTAATGAAGAAGCAATGTCCAATATAATCAACTCGTAAAATTTACATGGACATTTCAGATGACAATTAAGCAAATTTAGAAGAATCATTCAACATGACCAAGAATTTAAATTGAACAGAAAATAACCCCTTATTAAAAACTTGATGTAAAAGCATTAGGTTAGTATACATGAAGAACCATCCGTTTGCAGAAATTGTGATAAGGAAAAATTGTGTTTGTTTTTTCAAGGTTCAAAAGGTAAAAATATTTTCAATTGTTAAATTGCATAAACTGACCACGAATAATAACCCTTTCTGATTTGCCATAGAAACAATTATAAAAACTGTACTTCAGTTGTCGAGTTATTTGAAGTGTTACTATTTGTGAGTATAAAGACAAATTTAGAAGAATCTTATTTAATTCACGAACATCACTAATTCAAAGCATATTGAATAGATTGGCATGTTTTCATGTAATATTTGGTGTGAGTGTCCTTAAGCTTGGCTATTCCGAACACACAATATCAATATCGGTTTTACCGAAACGTTTGAGATCCATTTAATTATACTATGGTTTCAAACATATTCGGTTTATCTGTTTACAGTTAAGTGTCTTTTCTCATTATCTCTTTATAATAAATAAAGTGACGGTTTTTAAGGCAATATTGCTAAATAGTCATTTATTTTACCCATTTAGTATGACTTTCTGTAAATTTCAAAAAACTGTTCACACCATTTGTACTTTCCTCGACAGGATGTTTTTAGGGGGAGCGTATACCTCATCTTAGTCTACCACACTGTCATAAGGCGAATGCTGGATGTAATGCCCTCTCCTTGGGTGCAGAACGTATAGATCCAATTCTTACGAATAAAAACAGGTTATACTAGTACTAGTGCTAAAGAAATACAGCAGATAGTATTTTAGTGAAAGATCTGTCTCAAAGGAATACATTGACGGATATAGGTGTTCTCTATATTCGGAAGCCAGAGTCGGATTTCTTGACTACATTCTATTATTGGCGTACAATTAGTTTATATTTGACAGATTCTACATTATACTACGCTTATAAATTTAAACTATTAAAGGTCGTAGAAGAACCTATTTTTTTAGTTGAAGGACACGTATTGTAACCCCTTAGTAATGTATCAATTCCTTATCGGTATAATTCAGAACTTCAAATGGTTCTGTAGGGTGTTCTACTGGTTCATAGATAGACATTGGTGATTACAAAAGATAATATGGTACAACCTTTTAATTAATTATTAATGCAAACGTGATATTTTACTTTCTTTTTCCAAGCCTTTTTCGCCAACTACAATATTCGAGACTATGTTAAATTAGTGAACATTGTTAGCCAGGACACGTTATCTTTTTCAATTACGAACTGGAATCCAGGAATACAAATTACGACACATGTCAAACTGAGACATGTAGAAGGTAGAACCTTTCCTAAATTTTATTTTCTTGATAAAAACGATTCTGATAATGGTAATAAATACTGTATTAATAGCCCAACACACATTATATACATAAATTATGTAATATTGCAATCACTACACCTGATTCAAAACCCACAAACCAATAACCTTGGAAAATCTTTATCACACAAATCCATACATATGAAACATAATCCAACACAGTAAGTGGAATTAAAAGAGAATGCTTGTCAATCATATGAGGAAGAGGAAGTTGTGAATAAGATTAATTTATGTTTTTGTCTATTGTCAATGACCTATGATGATAATAGCAATGATCCATTATTTCTGAGACTGACTGATTCATTAAATATATCCTAATATTATACGCAAGTTTTTATAACAATATTAATATTCATTGTCATTCACAATAATGTGGCTCGGGATCTTATCTTCTAATTATTTTGTTCTAAAATGACTTGGCATCAAGTGTTTTTCAAGACTGAACACGTGTTACAGTACTTGCTAATACGCCAACTTCACCAATATAATATTGATTGCGGCCCGATTGTCCCCAATAAAACATTTTTTTGATCGGTTCAATTATCGCTTTGAATCGTCTCCAACTTTACTCTTGTTTGAACCTTGCGTCCCGAACAATTAGGCTCCACAATTTGCTTACATTATATATTGGGCCGTTTTTCGAAGGATTGCGCCCTGGAATATTTCGCATACTGCTGCGGAATTGTGTTGGTCGCTCGAAAACTTCGCCATCCACTCCTTAAATCTGTGGTCTTCTGTACGGTTTATGTTATGAATAGATATAGCATTAAATAAGCTAGCATTAAAGGATAGAAAACCTGCAGTTAGAAACTGTGGTAAGCAGGATTAAAGTAATTATAAGCTTTACATTTGACTCAAGTGTTTTTGTACTATGAACGGTTGGATGGTACATTGAACTTTCTTTGCACTTTACTATTGAAAGATTATTAAATCTGAGAGTTAAATATACATTGAACAGTTGTGAAAACACGAATATAATTAACCCCCATCTCTCATGCCACCAAGAAGGCTTATCGACAAGTCTTGTAATAACTTTTTTTATGTACACTAAAGTGGTAATTTCGTGATCAATTCCTTGGAAGGTATTAATGCATTAAATGATTTCAATGATACAAAAAAAAAATGATGTAAACTTTATAATAGACTATGTATAATTAATATAAATGTATTCTTTATAAGACATAGTCTATAGAGGCAGGAGCATAAGCATGTAATAAACCTAGAAGTAGTATATCCATATATCTTGTGTATTTTAATATAAATGTATATTTCATGTCATGTACTTGTAACCAAGGCCAAATGTTAAAATAATTTAAATACGATTAAAAAGAAGAAAAGAAAGAAACAAACAACAATATTTTAGGCTACATAAGTTAATAAGTCTGCCGTGACAGGGATCCTTTCTATTATACTAGCTGGTCCTTAGCCAAAACCTCTTAGCATCGATTTTTCTTGTATTAGCCGTAACCATTTACAGCTTACATTGGACTGGAATTATGAGTGTAGATGACTTATTCAAGGTCATCGGACTTTCAAGCGCCGATCGAGATTAGAATACGTTCGACATTTTTACCGTATAACCACTGTGCTATAGAACCCCCGCAAGATATGTCATGCTACTTTCTGTGTCTCTCAGCAAGAAATAATAGTGAAAGATAACATAACCCATAACTGAAAACAACCGATATAATATATGATTAGTATCAACCCGAAGGCTCGTATCGATTTCTATCGCATCTTAGATCTCATTGAAATGATACTAATTAACACAAGGAAATTGTCTAATTATCCAAGATCACACATAATATCAGCATCTAATCAGCATCTACCAAATTCTTATGCTTATTTGGAATATTTGAAACTCCAAAACCCTTACATTCTATCAATCAATTAGTAATACTCAATTCTTCAAACTGCAGGCTATTCTATGTTACACTATTTCGCATTTGATCACTGCTGCCTGACATCTGGACCAGAAACACAAGACATAACTTAAATTCAGTCTCCATTCCTATACTTAAACAATCTAATATTGGTATCTGATTTCAACTTCGAACACATTCAGGGCAGAATGTCATAGTGTTTTGATGTGTTTTAAATAAGAAGAAAGTTATCGGGACTGTCAAGATAGTAATTCTTACAAAATCAAACGATATTAACTGCAACTCCACTAAAACATAATAAGAGAAAAATGATAGACCATACGGCATAGATAACATTCCTTCAGCAAAGGTACTCACCTGGAAAAGTTCTTACACGCCATGGGAAATGCAGAAATTCTAATTTTGATTATAGGAAATTAGCAGCGCATTTCATGTTCTCTTGTTCGTTGATAGTGTTAATAAAGATGTATCACAGGGAACTTTCCCGTACGCCTTTAGTTAAAAGAGGGTTTCTTAGATGAAATTAAGATCCGTTGACAACCTGAGTAGGAGGCCAGACATCACAGACATATCGTTAGAAAGCATTGCAAATACTCCACCCACTCTTACGTTTCTCATGGACATCACTAAGACACAGTCAGGTGCATTGGACACATAAATGTGTATGTTTATGGAATTTCATTATTTATCACAGTTTTCAACTGAAGGATAATTATGCCCAAGGAGTATTTTTTCAACAAAAAAGATAGAATTATTGAGGCATCAGACGGAATTAGCTGTTTAACATTTGGTGGCATTGTACAATCTAACACGTTCAAATTAATCTGTTAATTCAACCTTAACAAAAACTTAAATAAGTTAAACTTCAATATCTAAAATATCACGAACCATTAATACTGAAATCGTGAATTTAAATGAATTCATATATCACATGAAACTTAACAGTATAGAAACCTTTTAGAGAATTAATTCCCTTCGCCTTGTATGTTCTAGACAATCATTAATAATATAATACATGTAACAATATTTCAATACATAAATACAAGATTTCATCATTTATGCAATAAACGCTACGATTCTATCGCTGTTGCATTAAATGGAATGGTAACATTCAAGAAATTTGAAAGACAAGAATGAGATTGAATAGAACTCGCGCAAACGTTTTAAATGTTAATCAAAATTGAAGTTGGTTGTCACTGATAAAGGACAATACAACTAACATTATTTTAAACCAAGTATGTCTGTAGTAGGAGTAAAACCAAATAGCAATATCATGACAACCTTTTTCTTGATGTCCTTCGGGAACAAATATAAATGTGGAGATTTATTTTAAATAATATCCATTAGACAAATAAACAAAATACCACAAAGACGATGGAAATGTTAACGACTTCAGCGACAAATTTTATTGCTCAATATTATGTGTATTAAATTGAAACTTGTTGAAACGAGTTTGAATGTGTTATGCATTTCATTTATATGTATACACCATATTTCTTTCAGGTATACGAGACATAAATGTTCTATTTTGTTGACTTTTAACGATTCCTGCCTTTGTTGTAATAAGTTGGGAAGAAAAGCGATATTGAATTTTTTTTAATGATAAATCTGAAGGGGCTTCTACAAGGATAAATGTGTTGATATGGCTTGAAACTAACTGCTGTTTCTTTGTCTCAATACGGAATGAGTGGTCGTTTAAAATTTTGAGTGTGTAGGATGAGACAATTCAGACAGCTGCTAGAAGTATCAGTTGTTAGTATTTTTGAATTTGACTTGGTTTTGGTTATAGTACTTACCTGAATACTGCAACCCAACTTCTCTAGAAAGTAACTGTTCTATATCTACTCCTTCGTCTACTCTAAAATAGTCTTGTTCAATGACGGGCTGCACTGATAGTAAATCGTAATGCAGTGCTTCGGTGAGCAAATGACAGAATCCTGTCACTATGTAATCTTGCCCGGACGAATCATACAATAATTTTAATCTATTCCATTTAAAAACAGTTAACACATTTATAACTAACATGGATAGGGTTTGGAAATTAATAGGACCAACGCGGGTCAACATTCCATACGTTGAATTTTTGTACATGATGAAATCTCGCGCCATAGCACCACCAGAAATCACAGGTAGGTTCCAAAACATCACTTGTCGAGCGACTGGTGCTACAGCAAAATCACAAACAGGTCCAAAAAAGGCATCTACTTGGTTATACATATAGAATTCTATGGCATGGTTTATGCCAAAAGCTATGTCGCATTTTGTATCCGCATATCTTACTGATAAATTATTCACTGAAAACATTGGATTATCAACAATCTTTTCGATTGCGAGAGTAATAGCAGGTGCTATGTGTTTGACGGAAAATAATCTACTTTCGTCAAATGGTAGTAAAACAGCAACATTAACACTTCTATTAACACTACCAGCACTATATTGTACAAGAAAAATAAACATAAATAATGATTGATGGAATTCCATTTTTTTTTTTTTTTTTTTTTTTTTTTTGTTTGTTGCAAATTTCAAATCCTTAATGAATTTCACTATATTATGTAATTCCTTTAGCACAGGCACATTTTTTAATTGCTAGATTCCTTCAAGCCTCTCTTATTAATTCTATGGAATAATAATGAGTCATATCCGAAACTACAGCTAAAAGTTTGATATATTCCTACTATTGCGTGACACATGAAATTTAACTCCAGAATCTTGTTTGCGTGAAACAACTGAAAGTTTTACTAAAAAATAAAAAATCCTCACATTATCCAAACGGACTCCTGTCGATTTCATTGATCATCTTTCGCGAAAAAAAGACAACGTTTACAATAAAGAAGTAAATAACCTTCAAAAGGCTTCTTTAATATTAATGTTCAATAAAAGCTAAATAAGTAATCGAGATCTATTTGAGAATCTATGAAGTGCCACAATATATTCCGTGTCACTTTATTGTAAAACCATTTAACTAAGCAAACGACATGGAAATCTGGGCTGCATTCCTCTTGGTTCTATTGATTGACTCTTGAAGTAAACAGTCTTAAATGAATTAGTGGCAGGTGTACATCCATATATGTATTTCCCTCAAACGTTAAATCTCCGTAGAACCTAAACTTTCTGATAGTTCTTAATAAGACCAAATTATTCAGTCAATCAATCTTTCTCGGGTGTCCAGTGGATTCTACGAAAAGCAAAGCAACTACGAACAATTAACAGGCGTCTATCAAGAAAACTAAAAATGTATTAATTGGCAGCTATTTTTAAAAGATAAATATATACAGAATGTATAATGAAACCTTTAAGAAATACAGAATATACAAATTAATAACTAGACAAAGAATTGGTACCGTCATTGTGATACCGAACATAATTATGTCAAATCTTAATGGAGAGGTTATTTTTCCATCAACGTGTTTTTCTTCTCTATTGATGAATAAAGAACTGTTCTATACATATACCATTATGGAAATGAAACTCGCTACTTTTCCTATATGATTTTTACCGGACATGAGAATGTAGGAAATATCCCATTAGTCGTGAACAATGAAACTGAGAAGAGCCTATTCCGATTCAAATAGATCCTAATACATGTATCTTCCGTTTCTATTCAATGAAGCTGAATTTGCTTATATCTGCGGAATCGAATCCAATAGGAACAATTATTTCTTTTTATTATAGTCTTTCAAATGATATGACATATTAAGCAATAGTGTGTTTAAGGGTGGGTTCCGTTAGAAAGTTTTTGCTAGCAACTGGAAGAAACTACCAGAATCTGACCTATCCCTACATTCTCTATGAATTTCGTACGTGATTTTGTAAAGTCACGTAAAGGAGTTAACCTTATGATTCAGTTGGATTGTGAGAGTATATTATAATAGTCTTTGAAAGCGAACGGGCTTCAGAGATTCCCACAGGAATGCGTTAGACGCAGGTTTCCGCATTAAAGCGATTTTTCTGGGCTGGGGAGGTTTTTTTTTAGGGTGATCGAGCTATTTTTTCGTATGAATTGTGAAGATTTTTCTTAATTTTTGTGCAATATGTATGAGGGATATTAATAACAGAATATGAATTTCAATGTTTATCGTTTTGTGACGTAGCTATCGTCATTCCTCTAGTCTTACTTTTAGCTTGTGTTATATTACAAGTAAACGCAATCCTTATTAAGTTTGTCAATTTTAGTATAAAATCATTATTGCAAGAATAAAATAAAACCAAGAAACCATAAACATATTTTGTCTAAAGCATTTGTAAATCTGTAAATAGCAGGAGATATGGTTATCTAACAGGATGAACTTATAGTTTTCCTTCATTCTGAACAATCTGGAAATACCGCATCATCTAAGTGAATTCTATCTCGAATGCGCTGTAAGTGTAAGTCTGTTTATTCTATTCTTGCACCAAATAATGTATGGCTGCATCATTGCACATGCTTTTAAATAACATTAGCAGAAGCAGCACCAAAACCGCAGATAGAATAGAATGGTGCAAGTCGATGCTCTTAGTGTATGTCATACACATACACAGTTTATAAAAACCTATTATATAATACTATAGCCAACAACCCTGTTACATTAGTATCCGTTGTTTGAGTAGGCATATTTTTGATAAAAACATTACTGTACATGTATTATAGGCATGCTTATCATGTAATCAAATAATCTAATTGTTTAGAAATCGATTGTTCGCTTTCTTGATCAACTGATAAGCCAGCTAGTCATTATCATTAGATAGAATGTCAGAACTGATTTTTTATTCTAATAATCCTAATTCTGTCCCTCCTAATTTGAGAAAAGTGAAATTCTGACAAGGTATATTTAAGGTTTCATTAAGTTAAAGGATACCAGGCCCTAGCGTCACAAAACATTCTCATGCTTGGCTAGGTTTTTTACTTTCCTTTACATGAATTTCTAAGCATTGACCACACAAGAACTGATTCTATCTACTTATGAATGATATAAATATCATATCAATAATAAGTTAACAATTAAAAGTAAATATTCATAGCTCATGCTTATATGAATAGAAAATAAAAAAAACATGCAGGGCTTAATTCTAACAAATCGACCTAAAACACTTTGCTTTCTGAATACAACACTGAGCCTAACAGAAAGAACAATCAAAAACCTTATGGAGTGACCAATGTTGTTGACCATCTCTTGATCATGACACCGAAGGCAAATGGCATATTATGTATCTGGGTTATCTAGTTGTTTACGTGAGAATTCATAGTTTATACACCAAATTAAACGATTTTCAGCCAAAACATGTTATATAAGTAATCGTGTGGAAATTATCTGAAACTGTTAATAACAGATAATGAGAAGAATTGACTTTTAAAGCTAGAAAATGCAAAAAAGGTTCTGCTAAAAACTTAATTGATTTTCAGAATAAAAGTTTGTATCTCTTGTAATTTTCATGGTCCTTATTTTAAAGAGAATTAAGCTCGAAAATATTTTCCTATTGTACGCTCATGTACACATCGAGACGAAACGATATAAGCATTGAAATACATCAACAATACAGTAGCCACTTATTTAATAGGTCTTATAATTAACATAAAATTTGAAATTTTTTAATTTGGTCAGTAAGAGCTCTATTCATCAGTAAATATACCTACTTCTATAAATAACATAAAAAAATAAAAAAATATATAAAAAGATAGCTTGTCAGGCAAGGTAACATACGCCCACTGGCAGCATTGAATTTGAGAAATAAATAGAGCAATAACTCAAAAACATTCCCTGAATTAATATTGAAGTCAAAAACTCAAAAACTGTTCATGGAAAATTGTCAAATTAGAACTTGACCACCATCTTATCTATTTCAATACTCATACCAAGTTTCATCAAATCTATTAAAAACTTGTAGCTTATTTTGCACCCACAAATATTTTTGACGCAATTTTACTAAGTCAAGGGCAATAACCCAAAAACCATTTGTTAAAAAAATTCAAACTTGGCTAATGTTTTATCAATTCTGATGCTTACACCAAGTTCCATCAAAATCCTTTGAAAATTAAAGCTTCTTATTGCAACCACAATAGAATTTTGACGCAATTTTACTAAGTCAAGGGCAATAACTTAAAACAATTCATTGATAAACTGTCAAATTCAAACTCGACTGAGGCCAAATCAATTCCAATGCCCACACCAAGTTTCATCAACATCCTCTGAAAATTGGAGGATTTATTGCATCGAAACTAGAATTTTGACAAATTTTACTAAGTCAAGGGCAACAAAACAATTCATTGATAAACTCGTTTCATCGACTGAGGCCAAATCAATTCCAATCCATTTTCGAACTTGACCGAGATATCATCAATATATACATGTATACCAAGTTTCATTAAGACCGGATAAAAACTATAGCTTCTATTGTGGATACAACTCGAATTTGACACGTTTTTACTAAGTCAAGGGCAATAACTCAAAAACCGTTCATGCGATAATTTCCATTTTCGAACTTGACCGAGATATCCTTAATATATACATGTATACCAAGTTTCATTAAGATCGGATAAAAACTGTAGCCTCTATTGTGGATACAACCCAAATTTGACACGTTTTTACTAAGTCAAGGGCAATAACTCAAAAAACCGCTCATGCGATTATTTCCATTTTCGAACTTGACAGAGATATCATCAATATATGCATGTATACCAAGTTTCATTAAGATCGGATAAAAACTGTAGCCTCTATTGTGGATACAACCCAAATTTGACACGTTTTTACTAAGTCAAGGGCAATAACTCAAAAACCGCTCATGCGATTATTTCTATTTTCGAACTTGACTGAGATATCATCAATATATACATGTATACCAAGTTTCATTAAGATCGGATAAAAACTGTAGCCTCTATTGTGGATACAACCCAAATTTGACGCGTTTTTACTAAGTCAAGGGCGATAACTCAAAAACCGCTAATGCGATTATTTCTATTTTTGAACTTGACCGAGATATTATCAATATATACATGTATATCAAGTTTCATTAAGATCAGATAAAAACTGTAGCCTATATTGTGGATACAACCCAAATTTGACGCGTTTTTACTAAGTCAAGGGCAATAACTCAAAAACCTTTCATGCGATAATTTCCATTTTCGAACTTGACCGAGATATCATCAATTTATACATGTATACCAAGTTTCATTAATATCGGATAAAAACTGTAGCCTCTATTGTGGATACAAACCAAATTTGACGCGTTTTACTAAGTCAAGTGTAATAACTCAAAAACCGTTCATGCGATAATTTCCATTTTCGTACTTGACCGAGATAACATCAATATATACATGTATACCAAGTTTCATTAAGATCGGATAAAAACTGTAGCCTCTATCGTGGATACAGCAAATGTGGACGGACCGACGGACGGACGGACGGAAGGACGGACAGACGGACAGGGGCGACGGCAATATACGTCCACATTTCCATGTGGACTCGGACCACAAAAACATTTTATGCTAATGATTGTATACGAATTGAGTCCGTTCTATTTTAAGAAATCCTCTTACTCCCTTCCTTTAGGGGTGTTTGCATGCCCATTTTGGACTAATTTTTGGTCTATATTTGAAATTTGATGTCTGAAATTGTATTTTCTTTCAGAATTTCTGAGATAATGAGAAATTTAATTGGCGGAAGGTTATTTCTAAAAATAGTGGTTTTGTGTGCAGTGACAGTCAAGCGGATGTTGATAAAATGTAGTGGTTTACTTTCATTTAGTTCAAAATTTTCATGGTCATGCTATATTGGATTTTTGTACAGAAACCAAGTATTGGCCTGGCTTTCATGTGGCATATAAGAAAGTTTTCAACGAGATTTCTGGAAAAAGTTCTAGAACGTTGAATTTTGTGATTTAACATGGAAATAGATGGCAAATGAATTAGCGGACTAAGTCCATGTGGGCGTATAAAAACTAAGTAATTACAATACGTTTTCGCCAAAGTCGAAATACGTAATTAACCATAAAGATGCATTTGATTATTGAAAAACCCTTAGTAAATTGATTAAGCGTTTTTAAAAAATGACTTAGTTTTGCCAGTTTTCAGGATTGTAAGAGATTCTGGTACTTTATGGCACCAGGTAAGTTCCCTGATGAATATACACTCATATTGACCTTTCATGAGAACACAAATTTTATGTTCATTCTAAGACCTTTTATCCCTTTAAATGAATCATTCCTTTTCTACTCTGTGTCTTTGGAACGCTTATTATGTAACTTCAACCAATTTACCAACAAAAAAAACACAAAATGTTATAAGGGAGTCCATTTCGTGTGTTTACCTCTTATATATTTGTTGGATTGATATAATTATTTTAAATAAATTTGATCAAATAATTGATATTATTAAGAATTAATATGAAGACTAGTTATTCCCTTAGCAGTAATTATATAAACTATGACTTATTAACCGTGAACTAATAATAGGTTGAAGAATTAATCTTGATGAACACCATCGGCCTATTGGAGTAACTCAGAACAAAAAGATCTACCTTCTGCATATTTGGTCAACGTCGATCCAAATGAGTCAAAAATCCATTGTGAGAAATGTAAACAGTATTTAGTTCTCCCTTTATAATAATATGCGACTTCAAGATAATGATCGAACGCTGTAGTCTTAATTACCGGTAGTCTTTTAGGTTATTGAAAACAATTTAAATATGAAAAGTTCCCGTTAAATAGATAAATTTATCTAATAATTGGTTTACTATAGATACATTTTAATACATTTCATAAATTCAGCTCGCAATCAGTCAGTAAACCCCATTAAACAACTGTGACTTAAAATCTATTTGAAATACATGTAGACCAAGAAAAAGTCTGGAAGTTTATTGTTAAATAAATAACTGAGAGTGTGTAACGACACCTTCCACCACGAGGTAAATCTTTTTTTAATACGATTAACATGGCCGCTCAGTCACAGAATGACACCCAAAGTAGACATCAATGTTTCCTTATGCCAATTATGATGTCTACTGTAAGAAATGTGTCTTATGCTATTGCTTTAGATACAC
Organism: Nipponacmea schrenckii; assembly: GCA_030562195.1. Lineage (NCBI taxonomy): Eukaryota > Metazoa > Mollusca > Gastropoda > Lottiidae > Nipponacmea > Nipponacmea schrenckii. The sequence continues at coordinate 6,149,503 of JAUJPP010000007.1, read as the reverse complement.
CAAATTCAGGAAAACTATAATATAACATAATCCTAAAATCAAAGGAAAAACAAACCACTCCATTACACGTATAATAAATATAGAAGTCCATTTTCGGTGGAGTTCACATTACAAGGTCAGGTCCCGGTGTGCCGGATTGGATTCATACCATTGTCCCAGAACCTTTGGTTTTGATCTTATCTGTTTAAAATTGTGTTAAGAAATATGGCCATTGTTTACTGGATAGTGGTATTTAAATGAAAAGTGCAAATACAAAGTCATATCCGGTACGGAATTTGTACCAGTATTGAATGCGTTTTCAAGAACAAGGGCAAGAGCTGATATAGACATATTTCGATTTTCTGATTAGTATTAATCCATGGTTGATTAGAAATACTCGTGCCAAATTTCATCAAAATCCATCAAGAATTAATGGAGTGTTTAGGAGTGTTTACGACTTACATTTGAACAAAGAACAAAAGGCAATAACTCATTTTAAATATTTTTCGATTTCGCTGATTTTCAAAGGGGTTTATTCTTGGGTTATTACACACTTTTACGCCAAGTTTCATTAAAATCCGTCAATAATTTCGCATTGTAGGGTGTTGCGAGCCTTTCAAGAGCAAGGACAATAACTCATACTGTATATTTATGAAAACGAATTGTGCCTACTATAGTGTTTACGAGCAATTATGGACAGACATGGGTGACGTCGATATACGTTCCACCTTTCACATTCACCTTTTTGTGAATAGATTAATGAGAAATCCTTTAGAGATACTCCAAGCTTCGTCAAAATCCCTAAAAATTGTGCCTCACAAACATGGCCGGATGCCACTGTGGAATAAGTGAACGAAGAGGACTGATAAGAGTGACTTCTAATGATGAACCTTACTTTTGGTACACGACTTAAAACTTTTGGTATTTATTTACTCACTCGATAATGGTTCCATGAACCAAAGCGTGGCAATCGGACCTGACTCAATATAGTATCTGCATGAACTGTATTCATTAAAGCTTAATTACTTCATGAACTCAGAAAGGGTACTATAATAGATCTGTTAATTGCAATTCAAGTCTGTCATTAGTGAACCTAATTATTTTGTTTCTTGTAAGAGTTCTCGTCTGTTACAACATTAATTTATATAATGATTCACTAGGTAAACGCAATTAATCTTAATAAAACACAGAATAATAATATAATTTGCATGCAAAATGTTGAAATCAAAATCCAGAAAGTTTTATAAAACGAATTCATCTTAACAGAATGACTTCGTAAATAAATATTTCTAAATGAGACCGTACAAGCAATAACTTTGTAAACATTTCTTTATAAATGAGATCGTACAAGCAATAACTTTGTTAACATTTCTTTATAAATGGTACCATACAAGCAATAACTTTGTAAACATTTCTTTATAAATGAGACCATACAGGCTATTACTTTGTAAAAAATATTTCTAAATGAGACCATGTTATACAAGAATACTAGTAACCTTCTAAATAAAAAAACCTTCTTAACAAACCATAAAATGACATCGAAGAAATCGAATCAATTAATTTGTAAAGTTTGAACCGTCTATTTTCTCACAGTTAAATATTGATGACAGTGTTCAGTAAACATTCTTTTCTCGAATCTATTCGTTTGGTTAAAAAGAAAAATCCTCTTGTCTTGTGATCAGAAACTGGTTGTGCGCCTCTGAATAAACCAATTATCTAAAACCGACTCAAAGATATAGACTTTGTACATGGTAATTGACATTATATATTTAGGTACATTCTTATTGCGTACTGCGATCTGTTGTCTGTATGTTAACAGGATAAATGATAATTGTGTGTTATATTGTACAAGGTTTTCAAGACAAACATACTTAGGAAAGAGTATTCTGATATACCAACATATATATTATATGACAATCAAAATATTACTTGAACAGTTCAGAGGAACATCATTCAACTACTTGTGATTACTACTAGCAACAATATCTGCAATCTCATTGCATAGTGTCAATCAACGATATACATAAACTTAATGGCAAAACTTAATCTCAACTTAACTGTGTTGTATCTCAATGCAACTTCAAAAATCAATTCGTCATTGTATTATTAATAATTCAATGTCAAATTGTTTGTTATATTAGACTTAGATAAACATGAATCGATTGCAATTGTTGTTACCGAACGTATTTGTTATTTTTCGTTCAAACGGCAAATGAAAATTTGGACAATAGATAAGTACATGTAATACTATAACAATCATTTTTCTGTGTTAAGGCATAATTCTAGTGGAAATTAGAAGAAAATACAAATATATATGCATTCAATGGTTTTATTCACAAGAACTGCACAGGGTATAAGCTAAACAAAACTCTATAAGACTACAAGGACAAATGAAACCCGTAATCCACAAACAAAACTTTCGTAATAATTATCTTTTTATATGAAGCTGATAATCAATCATAAATGAGGATATAAATAAAAAATATGTATATAATCAACAATAATTACATCCATCATGTTGTCAACAAAAAAAATACTGTTCCTTTGTTGTCAAGAATCATTCTTTCAAAAACTGGAGTGATATTTCAATTGAATAAAAGTTACTGATAATTTCATGTTTAATTACTTGTCTTCTATAGACTTTAGCTACTATTGTTTACTATTGAAATATGTTCAACAATTGGGGATATATTCCGAGGCAGTGCGAGGGCCGCAAATATCAGCAAACAAGTGACAATCAAACAATCTCAAAATGCACAGAGAAAATCGCAGAAAAAACCTTGGTTCAATGAGGCTTGTGAAGCTAGTAGAAAACAGTTCTTCAATGCAAAAAACACATTTAAATCGAATCAAAGTGATGAAAACAGACACAAACTAAAAGATGCTAGTCGTGAATACAAAAAGCAGTTGAAATGTGAGTTTGATATTTACAATAGGAAATTTAATCAGGATTTAAAGTGGCTAAAAAGGAACAATTCAAAAGAATATTGGAAAATTTTAACCCAAAACAAAACATCGTCTAAAACGTCTGAAGTGAGTTTAGATTCGTTATATGATTACTTTAAAACCTTAAACCAAAGCGAAGAAAATAGCAGTGTTCCAAATGACTTTACGCTGAACGAATGTGTTGTGAGTGACGATGATGTTAACAATGAGCCAATTACGGAAAATGAAATTGAATATTGTATTGATAATTTGAAAAACAATAAGTCACATGGAACGGACGAAATTTTAAATGAATATATCAAATGTACAAAACTGACAATGGTACCAATATATGTGATATTATTTAATGTGATTTTGGATACAGGATTTGTACCTACCGAGTGGTGCTCTGGTATGATTTTCCCAATTTATAAAAATAAAGGTAGTAAAGATGACGTTTGTAACTATCGTGGAATAACGTTACTAAGTTGTTTCTGTAAACTGTTCACATCAGTTATCAATAATAGGCTAACAGAATTTGTTGAATCAAATTTTAAAATTGGTCCTGAACAAGCAGGTTTTCGAAAAGATTATTCGACGCTCGATCATATATTTTCCCTAAAATGTCTTATTGATTTATATCTTGTTAATAACAAACGAATATACGCTGGATTCGTTGACTATCGTTCTGCATTTGATAAGATTCCCAGGTTACCCCTATGGCAGAAAGTGTTAGACTGTGGTGTAACAGGCAAGATATTTCGTGTTATTCATAACTTGTATAAATATGCCAAATCATGTGTATGTCTTAACAGAAACAGATCTGATATGTTTAATTGTTCAGTTGGGGTTCGTCAAGGAGAAAATTTGTCTCCTCTACTGTTTTCTATCTATTTGCAAGATTTGTCATTATTTTTGTCACAACACTATAAAGGTTTAAGTGTTCATGAAACTGATTTTGAAAATGTAGGTGTATTTCTTAAACTATTTGCTCTCTTGTATGCGGATGACACTGTCCTCTTAGCAGAAAGTGAATTAGAATTACAAGCTGCGTTCAATTCCATGTTAGAATACTGCACTCACTGGAAACTTGAAATTAATTCAACAAAAACCAAAACTATTGTATTTTCGAAAGGTAAAATAAGAAATACGCCTAAAATTATGTATGGAGATGTTGAAATAGAAAACGTTTATGAATATGCTTATCTCGGTATACTTTTTAATTTTAACGGTTCCTTTGTTAATGCCAAGAAAAAACTTCATAACAAGGCATCTTCAGCAATGTTTTCATTATTACAAAACTCTCGTAAATTAAATCTTGATGTAGATACACAGATACATTTGTTCAACTGTCTTGTAGTACCTATTGCCCTGTATGGTTGTGAAATATGGGGTTACACCGATAACACACTGTTAGAAAGACTTCAACTAAGATTTTGTAAATATTTACTGAATGTTAAAACTTCTACCCCAAATGTCATGGTTTATGGTGAGCTCGGGGTATATCCTTTGCAAATTTATATCAAATATAGAATGGTTAATTACTGGTATAAACTTGTAACGGGCCCTAGATCTAAAATCGCTTGTGAATTGTATAACGCTCTGTATAGATCATACAAATCTAATACATGGTTGAAATACATAAAAGACACTTTAGACAATGCCGGGCTGTCTTATATTTGGGACACCCAAGCCTGTGATATTAATGCTAACTGGTTGAAACAATCTTTACTGCTAAGGCTAAAAGATCAATATAAGCAAGAATGGAATAACACTGTACATACTTCAAGCAAATGCTTAAATTATCGAATTTTTAAATCTACGTTTAACTTTGAACATTACCTAACTGATTTACCTCTGAAGCACAGACATTATTTTAGCAAATTTAGATGCCGAAGTCATAGACTCCCAATTGAAGCCGGGGTTTTCATAAATATTCCTTACGAAAATCGTATTTGTTCTCTTTGCAATGAAGACGAAGTAGGCGATGAATTCCATTACATCTTCAAATGCCAAATCCTCAAGAAAGAACGTAATAAATTTGTGAAAAGTTATTATCTGAAGTGTCCCTCGGCTATCAAAATGTATAATTTATTTAACAGCCATGGTGAAGAATTAGAGAATCTATGTAAATTCATTTCTTTTATTGTACATAAATTTAAATGAACATTAGAGTTATAAAGATGTCAAATGATGTCAGTTTATACTATCTGTAAATACTATTTATACTGTCACTAATTGTAAATATTTATGTTATAGTACATTCATGTGTCTCATTGAGACTTGAATAAAGATAAAGAAAAAAAAAGAAAAAAAGTGTTCATCGTACAAATAATACAAACCATTGCCGTGGAGCCGATGAGAAGCTTTTATCCCACCTTATTTTTATAGGTTGAGAACAAGGGGAATATCTAACAACAATTAAAGGCGGAACTTAATATGGAGAAATTATTAAATTCTTGCAGTTGCAACCAGATATGAGCAGTCATGACAGATTATAGTGTTTTTGTCGTTGCTATGTCGACCAAAACAAACACCGTAATGTAATTTACATGAAACGGTAATAACATCCACTAACAACTATCATACTTATCTATTAATGTCAACTGCCAAGTTTCGGAAAAAATATATCTCAGGGGATCTAACAACATAAAACTTTCAAATCTTTCAATAATTTTTTTCTCGAATGATTTGAAGATCCACTTAAATATTGTTATCAGTCTTCTCTTATTTATATTCGTATACTTGTATACCATTCCATTGACAAACCCTCTTAGTTCCTTAAAGCGTGAAATTAAAACCCTCCTTAAGGACACAAGTGGTTTTTATTCCAAATATTGTCAATAACTTAGGATTAAAAAACAATCTGTAGTTCTCAGTCACCAACATATCGTGATGAACTGTAATAAATATATAGATTTATAACATCGTTAATATCTGGTATCAGATGAAACATAATGAAGCATAGCATATGAGGTATATAATATAAACCATAATCAGATGCGTTGAAAAATCCTCGATAAAGTCATGCATGCCATTCAACTGCAGCTGCATGGGTTTATAATAACCGAGCTGGAAGAAAGTGGATCAATTGTAAAAACATATGGCGCCAGCTACACCAACTATCAGCAACCGACTCAAAGATATAGACATCCACCACTTGATGGACATTTAAATGAATAGTATTTGTTATTTAACTCTGAGACACAAATTAATTTCAATGTTCAACTCGAAATTCCTTTTATATTTCAGGAAATATAAAGAGATGCAGAAGCAGAAGGATAACTGTGCATATATATTTCTTTCTTGAACACTAAGCAGGGTTGCAAGGACAAATTTCCCCAGATTTTGATTTTTATCTTTATTACATAATAAAAATCCATTTGTATACCCTATTCCCATATCCTATATTCAGAGCACAATCTTTGATTCAACGGCCTGATATTGTACAATTTCACTGAAAGCTTATTGTAAGTTTATGTTTATTTGATATAAATAAGTGAAATGATGATTTTAACGTTTTTGCTAAATAGAAGACCACATCACAGATTACTACAGACCACAAGCCATTGGAATTATCTCCCTTTAATTATATAAAAACCGAAAAATAATTTCTGAGCTTGGCCTGTTTTTGTATTTGGTGCGATTTATTGCTGGACATAATTGTGTTTCTAAATTATTTCCCAAAACTCTTTTACCGTCGATATAAACACACTTCAATGCAAGAAATTACACTAAAACCAATAAATAACATCAATAATATATTGAAAATAACACAGAACAACTGCATATTTCTCAAAGGCTGTTAAAATGTGTTACATAAAAACTACAGACCAATAGAATGAGATTATCTCCCTTGGACCACATTCAGCAATGATTTCCCTTCCAGGGAATTTATAGAATATCTTGTCTTATAAACATATTTATGACAACTCAAAACACTAAAAGACAACACTATTCGACCTTAAATAACAGCTATCACCTGATCTAGTAGAATGGGTAACTGTTGTAAGAAACCCTCACTAACACTCCAATATTAGATCAAACGTGTCCATTATTTTTTTGGTTTTTGGACACTTTGTTTCAGACAGTTTTCTCATTAACAAAGTTTACTTAATGAAATTAAAGGTCACTCAGCAGAAGAATGTTGACACTAGCGTTATGTCCTATCACAATGTTTACGAAATGACATTTTTAAACCATTTTTAGTCCAAAATTGGGCGAGAGTGGGGTAAATGAAAATGCCAGACAATAAAAAGAATAATTATTTTAAATATGGTTTTGCAGAAGAAAACATAAATAATGAAAAATGGGTAAAAAAAACCGGAATAACAAAACTGCTTGGATGTTAATAGCAGGCTGTTATTTTATTCTGTAACTTACACATGTATGTTTCTCTTTGTGGTTACTGTGACTATATGATAGCAATTCTGCTGTTTTCTCAAACCAATTATTTATGTTACAATTTTCTAGCTCACTTACAATTACACATAAATTCAGTATACAATTCAAATGTTAAACTTTATTCAGCGTCCAATTATATATGAAAAAAAAAACTCCACTTGAGTAAAAATTGTGTGTTTCATAATACATATTTAATATATCATTATATTAATTTTCGCTATAGAAATATTTTTCTATATTGGTTGTAATCCTGAACTCAAGAAGATACCGTTCGTAAACTCTACCTGAAAACCTCCATATATTATCTGACTAAAAAGTCAGCTTTGTACTTTATCCCTTACATATTACAATCCATCTAGTCACAATAATTACAGATCAATGTGTCTATTCTCAGAGATTCAAATCTGGCAGACAACCCTGCTACGAAAGAATTATAATGCTTTCAAAGAGATTTGAAAATTTCTCATTGCCTACAGGACCGTATTGAAGTTGGAGATGGATCAAATATTCGATTTCATAAGAAAAGCTTTTTAATTAATATCCTTGGAGTAGATACACTGACAACATTTCTGCCAAAAAAGCTCGTACATGATGGTGCAACCATTATAACACATCTTTATGTCAGGGTTTGCCATTGTTCTTGCAAACGCGTTGAGAGTGGTTTCTTGATGGATTTCGATGTGAGTGTTCGTAATCACCCAAGGATATACTTTGATTATAAAGAGAAAACTCTTTCATTTACCGATAACTTTTGTCAACCTCCGAACAATAATATGGGCGTATTATTTATTTAGTAGCATATAATCAATGTATTGGGTTCTTGATATATCATCCTTTATTTCCTTGTATTCTGTGGATTTTTGTTGAAGTTCTGACAACAGTCATTATTATCAATCTTGTCATTATCTCTGATATTTTCCAATAGATCTCGAATAGAAACATTTCATTGGAAGAAGCAGTTGCTGTATTTCCAACTAACCGATTTCACATGTTAGAATCACTGGAAATTAAAAACAAAGATTTATAAATGATAACGTATATATCAAATGTTTCTAATTGTTATTTTAGTCTGTGATTGAGAAATGTAAAGATTATTTGAAAGCTTGAATATCTCCAAAACTGTAACTCCTGAACTATAATTACAGCAACGAATTCTTAATCTCAACAGAAAATTAACATTTGACAAATGAAAATTTAGTTTAGTGCCACGAATTTCTGTAATTGAACAAATGAAAACCAACAAAGGTTATGTGCGACTGGTCTGTACTTAACTTGATTGCGTGGCCTTTCTGGCTATTATCCTTAAATGGAAAGTCGGGTTAAAGATATGAAAAAATCCATGACCACCATTTTAAAGAAATCATTTTCATATTATGCTTCTCCAACCTTATGGAACATTCTACCAAAATCAATTAAACTTGCGAAAGACGTATTTGCCTTTAAGAAACTATTAAAACAGAACTTTTTATCAACTCGTATCACAGCAACTAATATTGTTTTTAACCATATTCATTTTAACGACGTGTTTTAGCGTTTTTAGACTGTGTCCGGAACAATATACCACTGTTTTATGTGTGTTTTGGGCGGTTAACATTATGTGCGCTACAGAGCAACTTCATTGTTGGAATTATCAACGCAATATAAATAGATTATTATTATTATTAATACCATTATTATTATTATAACAATAACAAAGCGGTGAACAGTGTTCAGTTTTACTCACTACTATTGAACATGTTTGATTCTCATAAAGCTGATAATTTTAGTTTTTAGGTTTCAACTGATTGTTTTTTTCAAATATCAATCCAATCAGAATTAAAACTCCGTGAACTAGGATTGATATCTGAAGCAATCAAACCGACTTGAAATGGGGAAACCTTATTTTCATTTATATATATTTCAAATTTAAACTAACTTAGTTCCTTATTGTATTTGACCTATTATGAGGCAGGACCATGTAACCTCTCTCCAACACCAGGATGACCATAATCAAACTTGTATTTTAATTATCCTTTCGTGTACAGTCAAATCAAATTTCAAGATCAACCCAAGAACTAGCAATTTCGTCTGGATGATGATTATATTATTTTCTTAGATTTTGTAAGATTAAAGTCATCAAAAAATAGAAAAAAATCACAGACCACGCCAAAACGATTGATTTCACCTTGAATCTCCATTCACAAGGGGCCTCGGTATGATGTCCCATGAACTTCACACATTTCTGATGTCAAACTCTTAAATCTGGTTTACTGAAATGGGCAAACCGAAATCAGACGATATCATCTCGAGCACAATATATCACTACACATCGGAAACTTGATAGATGACCGCACATAGTTAAATATCAATAAGTCAGACAATATTCTAAAATAAAATAACATATTAATGAAAAGGATGAACTGAAAGATAAAAGGTAAAAGATAGCTTGCGAGGCAAGTAAACAAACGCCCACATTAATTGAATATATTTTTCAATGCCATCAAAAATTTCATCAAAATCCTTTTAAACCTGCAGCTTCTATGCAACTACAATACCATTTTGATGCAATTTTCTAAGTCAAGGACAAAAACTAAAAAACTATTCATGGAAATCGTCAAATTCAAACTTGACTACCATCTTATCTATTTCAATACTCATACAAAGTTTCATCAAATCTATTAAAAAATTGTAGCTTCTTTTGCACCCACGATAAAAGTTTTTACTAACTCAAAAATTCAAACTTGACTTATTAATTCTAATCCTTACACCAAGTTTCATCATAATCCTCTGAAAATTGAAGCTTCTTATTGCAACCACAATAGAACTCATAATCTGTTCATCAAAAAATCGTCAAATTCAGACCAACGTCTTATCAATTCTAATGCTCATACCAAGTTTCATTAAAATCCATTAAAATCTGTAGTCCCTATTGCACCCACAATAAAATTTTAATGCAATTTTACTAAGTCAAGGGCAATAACTCAAAAAACGAAAAATCGTCAATTTCGAACTTGACCGCCATCTTATCAATTCCAAAGATCATTCCAAGTTTCATCAAAACCCATTGAAAATTGTATCTTCTATTGCACCCACAATGAAATTTTGACGCAATTTTACTAAATCAAGTACAATAAATCAAAAAAAGTTCATAAAAAAATCGTCAAATTCGAACTTGACTGCCGTCTTATTAATTTCAATACCCATACCAAGTTTCATAAAAATCCATTGAAAATTGTAGCTTCTATTGTGTCTACAACAAATGTTGACGGACCGACAGACAGAGAGAACGACGTATCGACAGACGGGGGCGGGGCGACGACAATATTGTAGTAGATTACCCTCTCAGAGCTTAAGTATTTACCTGAAAGGGAAGACAGGGTAGTATTGCTAATTAAGCTTAGTTGTTGATTAGAGGGATTTGGCTATAGTTTTAATTACTATGCTGGGTGGCCACAAACAAACTGTTTGTTAGCAACTGTATTTGATTATAGATACAGCGTCCTAGAATGGGCTATATAACCCAGCCTCCGCCATATTCTTCAATTAACAACTGAAGCAATACAAATTACATTATCTAAACCCTGTCTTCTATCATTTCAAGGTAAGGTTCATTTTATGAATATAGTAGGTGAGAGCATTGGTAGTCACGGCCTGATATGAAATCTATAAAAGCAACTAATCAAACGT